>VWZP01000136.1:22658-67932 GCA_013396995.1 Dicaeum eximium | reverse complement strand
CCCTTCGCCCGCCGCCCTCACCCCCGGGACGGACCGGACCGGACCGGCGGCGGGAGGGGCCGGCGCGGACCCCGACAGTGCGGGGGACGGGAGGGAGGGACAGGGGACAGCTCCCCCCCGGGCAGGACGGATGGCGGGANCTGTTTGCCCCCGCCCGGCCCCGAGCATGCAGTGCTTCCCCGGGCTGGTGCTGGCGCTGAGCTCGCTGCTGGGCGCCCTGGCGCTGCTGCAGCTCTCGCTGCACCTGCGGGTGCCGTCCCGCTACGGGAAGCACGAGGAGCGGCTGTGCCGGCCGCGGGGCCGGCTGCCGGCGCGCTGCGCCTGGTTCCTGCAGGAGCTGCCCTCCTTCCTGGTGCCCGCGCTGCTGCTGGCGCTGCGCAGCCCGCCCCGCCTCGAGCCGCTCGGCTGCCGCCTCCTCTGCTGCCTCTTCTGCTGGCACTACTTCTACAGGTACCGCCGCCGGGCACGGCTCCCGGCCGCCTCGCCTCGGGAAACTGAACCAAGGGAGCTGCGGGAGCGGGCGCAGCCGGAGCCGGGCGGGCGGCGGGGCCGGGGCAGGTCCCGGCTGCAGCATCGCTCCCTCCCGGGTCCGGCTGGGCACCCGCGCCCTGGGCTCCGCTCGAAGCGCCGGGACCGGCACGGTGGGCATCTCTGCCCCGGCACGGCCGCCGGGGGAAGGAGCAGGTGGTGCTCGGGTGCTTGAAGCAGGGGAGAGGATGGATGCTTTGAATGGTTCTTTTAGGGGGAGGGAAAAAAAAAAGGAAAAAATAAAGAAAGCAAAAAAAAAGAAAAAGAAAAAAGAAGGTTTCTCTAAGCTGAAGCAAAGGTTTGGATGAAACTCATCCAAACATTATGTAAAGGTACATAGGAAGCGCTCGTTGCGGGCAGGAGAAGCCGGGAGCAGCGGCGGGCGCCGAGCGCAGCCGTGGGAATACGCGCGAGGATGGCCGAGAGCGAAGCCGCGGAGCGCCGGGAGCGCTCGGCTCTGCCCCCAGCACCGCCGCTGCCACGGCACCCAAGTGGGGTCTTTTTGCTCAATTCGGCATTCTCGCTCCGCTAGCGAAGTAGCGATTTATGTTGTTTTCTGTTTTTTTTTTTTTTTCTACCATATATTTTCTTTTTAGAAGCCTGGTCTTGTCAGAGTCAACGAATGCTGTAACTCTAATTAATTTTGTATTTACTAATCAGGAGCTCAAAGAAACAGTAGAGTTTTCATCCAGTGTTGGTGATAACTTTGAAGAGACATAGCTCTACAATTGTCACCCAGTTCTGCAGTCAGTGAGACTTGGTTCTGCAGAATATCACCAGAATCCATCTTCTACTCCACTTCCATTTTCTGTGGAGTTCCTTCATGAGAAATTTGAATTTTGGTTATCTATCTGTTTGTGGAAAAAGAAAAAAGGCTTTTATTCACAAGTACACATGAAAATGTTATGTCATTGAGTAGTAAAGAGCAATGTAACTTCTGAGGCAAAATCTTGACTTGATTTGCCATTTTCCACCACCATTCCTATATCTGTTTGTTTGTTTGTTTTTTAAAGTTTGCTTCATAGAAATATAAAACATTCATGTAATATTTGACCAGAAGTTATTATTTGCTGCTCAACCAAAATCAATATATTGAAAATTCTGTTGCAGTATCTCTACAGATAGTTTAGAGTAGAAACTCAAGGCTGTTCTGGAGAAATTTAGAACAGAGAATGGTTTACGGTGCTAACACTATTTTAAACATGTATTTGTTATCACTTCAGTTTTCTTTGCTGCAGGAGTCAGATGGAGGACACACCCATAACATATTTGGCTTCCAGAAAGCTAGATGTATTGATTATACACAGTTATACAGAATTTAGTTTAATGCATTCTGTTATTATCAAGAATTTCTGATTGTCTGAGCAACACAGCTATCAATGAACACCAGTAGACAACTGAAAGAAATGTTACCCTACCAGTGTGCATACATCTATTGACTCTGTGCCTTCTTTTCCATATTTACTGCTGGGTTTAGGCAAAAGCACTGTGTTTTCATATGTTTTCTTTGCCAGATAGTTCAGGGGTCTTCTCATCTGTTGCTGGAATATACTTCTTCTCTTGTAAAAGTAAAAGCCCTCACTTGAGCCAAGTCTGTATAAAACTTTTCTTTCTAATACTGCATGTTACTCCAATATTATTCTCACTGCAGCCCTTTCTCACACAAGCCATTCTGACATTCTGCTGAATCAATTAATATTTGAAATGTTGTATTAAATATTAATGCTCTGCTGTTTTGTAAAAGAGCAGCAAAATCACAAAAGAGAAGTTTCTCTGAGTTTTGCCTGACAATACTATAGGACAGGCAGGTTCTTTGAGGGATCTTTGGTAGAATGACCTATGGCCACATGGTTGTGTTTATGATTAGAGCCTTCTTGATAACATGAAAGTTTTAACAATCAGCACAGCTAATTGTTATCTACAATTTCTAGCAGGTAGAATAATTTATTGTTACAGAGAATTTTTTTAGCCTTTAGCATATCTTACAGTTAAATAGAATTTCTGCAGCTTTCTTCTTTTCCAGACTTTTTAGCTACCTAGACTTTTTAGTCCTTGGACCCTCTGAAGGCTGGGTCAAACCCTTAGCAATCACTAAGTGACACAATAACTGTAATCTGGATTAAGCCTTTAACTAAAAGAATGGGACTTAGTCCTTGGAGGAGGATGACAACAATGGAGGAGACATCCCTGACCACTGGGCATTCACAGACTTTGCCATCCAGAATCAGCTCCAGTCTAAGCCCACCTGAAGCTCCTGGATTTTCTAGGGAGTACCTCAGGGGAGATTAGCCTTCCCTGTTCCATGCTGAGTGCCACCACATCCTGGTGAGAATGCTGGAGGGAAAGCTGTCTTATTGCAGAGCTGAAAAAGGGGTGGAAAGAAGTGCACTTACATATTATGTGCACTTGCATATTATGGCTCTTTGCCTATAAAATGACATTGAATAAATCATATCACCAAGGGGTACTGGTGACACTGGATCAGAAATTTGCATTGCCGTACAGTGTTTGAAAAGAGGTTCAGTAATTTGACATAAAAGTCAGGATCTACTTTGACTTTTTGGGTTTTGGTTGTTTTTTGGTGTTTTTTTTTTTTTTGTTGTTGTTGTTTGTTTGTTTTTTCATTTTATTATCTTTACTTGGAACAATCTAATAACAGTTTTAAATACTTTTTGTGATTAAACTTGGCTGCAAGGATAATGAGTAAAGTGTTAAATCAATCAATAATAAAATTGAATTTACCTAATTTACCAAAAATAAATTTACCTAATGGGTGTAGCCTACTGCATTTTCTGACTTTGAAATTTTGAAATGAATAACAGTGTTCCACTCTTATGTTATGATGGTGTTTTGTTAATACACTCCTACTTTTACTACTGATCATCTGGTATCTGTACTTAAGCATCCCTCTATGTTTGTATGAAACAATTTCTTTGTATATTGTTGCATAATTTAGTGACTTCTTTCTCTCCACAGGGAAGCTTTTGTAATTCCTAATCTTGTCTCATCTGCTATAGCAAACACACATGAGGAAGGGAAGTTTTCCTTAGAGGTATGCTCAGAAGGACATTCTAGCCCATAATGGAGAAACAGACTTTCAAAAGACTGCTGTGCTTAGCTATTCTACCTTCCTTTATGTTCTAGCCAGCTGTGTTGCCCCAGTAGCTTCTTTTAGACTGAAGCATGTACTTCAGAGTAACTTCAAGTTGACCTGAAGACCCCTGAAAATGAAAAATCCGTCATTTTTTTAATGGAAAAATCCAGCGTTTTCTTTGGTAGTGTTATCTTCTGAATTATCTTACCCTTACTTAAGCATGTTTAAAATGTCTTGCTTAAATTTGAGTGGTCTTGATTTTTCTCCCAGTGAGTCTTGCTCCTTCTATCTACCCTGTGCTAATTTAAAGCACTCCCTGGTGTCCTTTGGTATTTTCTTACCACGATATCACTTACATGGTACTGGATCATGTTTTAATTTGCTTGTTACAGAGCTGTCAAGTCCCCTGTCAGCATCAGTTTGATCCAGATAATATAGGAGCACATGATCGTATTTCTGGTGCATTAATTACTGCACATGATGGGGTATTTATGCTGAATTTATGGCTTTGTGGTGGAGTTATGCCAGATATAGGGGAACAGACATTACCTGGTCTGACACAGAGTTAGAGTAGTGCAGACACATGATACTTCATCCAACATGAAGTTGGTCAGGATAAAATTACATTTTCATAAATTTAGGAACAGGTTTAAGCCACCATAATTAACTTGTCCTGCTTTTGGACATGGTGTCAAATAGCTACAATATTTTTTTTTATTTGAACTGAGGTATTGTAAACTAGATTTGTAGTATCATTGAACCACAGCAGACAGCCCTCACTGCAAGACTTCTTCTCCTCTCAGTCCTCAGATAATTCCTGTGGCTTTTTCCCCTCTCTCCTTGTTTTCTATATCCATTTTTAAATGAAGAGGTCAATGTGTGATGTACAATACAGTGCCAGAGTTGTAGTAGCATGCCTAGAGAGAACATCACTTTCCTGCTCCCCCATCCTACTCCAGTGTTTACAGACTGGGAGAGCGCTTTTCTGTTTGGAGCCATAGAGGGCCATCCTATGTTTCCAGGCTACTTGGAACACTCTGGAGCTGGTGTAACCCGGATTGTAACCAAGGTTACAATCTATTGCTCCTCAGGAGTGGTTTTGGTTTATATCACTGCATTTCCTTCGTTTTAAAATAACTTTTTTATATGGGCACACTGCTTGGAAATGCTGCCCTGCCCACGTTAATATTCACTGCTTGTCTAGAATTTGCGCCATGAGCCAGCTTAATCAGTGGTAATTTTGTATTTATTGTCAGGTTCTTGAGGAGTATGCTGGAGTGTTGAAAGGACCACCCTAATACTGTTCTGGGAACTGGGTTAACAGTGATGGTGCCTCATTGACAAGGACTTCAGAGGACCTCTCTGCTTGCCTGCAGGGGTTGTGTGAGCCAGTTCTGGCAGGGGCTGTGCCCTGTAGCCCACTGCTGATAGAGAAAGGAGATGGTCCCTGGGTGCTGACTGCTGGCCAAAGAGCCAGCCCTCCCTTAGTGCTGCCCAGAGCAGAGACTTTCGGTCTGAGAGGTTCAGGAGGGAGGTGGATGGAGCCAGGAGATCTCCCTCCATCCTGCCTTGTCCAGTGGCCCGTGGTGAACCGTGACAGCAGTATGCTTTCTGCCTTTCTCTGCCACCACTAGGCAGCAGCCTCTCTCTTTGTGGCTTTCAGGAAGGGATTGAGGCAGGCTGCTGCTGCTGCTGCTGCTGAGGGGAGAAGGAAGGGAGGAATCCCAGCCCCAGCCTCTTTGGCTGCTCTCCTTAGCTAGCCAGCTCTTTGTGTCTCAACATGCACTTTATTAGCACAGCACGGCATGAATTTCATCAAATTCAAATGCTCTCTGGCGCTAAAGATAACATTCTTAAAACCTGAATTATTTGGAATCTGAGAAAAATCAATATCTGAGCTTTCACATCTGATTTCAGTAAGCTCATAGCGTCTTCACTTTCACAGGGTAGGTTCTGTGGTGGTAGGGGACTCCAAAAGTGATGGGGTGGGAAGGCAGAGAAAAGGAAGAAGAAAGTGAGAAAAGAAACCACTGCCAAGTCTGCCATCTGTATATGTAATCTCTGTGGAAAACTGGTCATGAGCTGAGTGGTGTAAGATGTATGTACAGGAACACTTCTTGTGATGAGTGACTTACAAAGTGTTTTACTTTGAAATGTAGTTAGTAATAGAGCCTTTCCTGCTGGAGGGGCAGTGCTGAGAATGCCAGCAAAAGCCCTCAGGTGGCAAGGAGAAATCCATTTGCTGCCTTTCCATTTTGCAATCCAGCTTCAAAAACCAAAGGTGGGAAACATACCATGAGGCAATGAGAGGAAACCTTTGCAATGCAATTCCTTATGAATCTCAATGCTGCACTTCTCTTGCCAGTGAGGAAGAGGGAGTGGTGAGGGAACACAGGAGATGCCACCGTGCACAATGGCAGCAGGGTAGGCCTTGTCCCAATGACTTACAAAGACAATCCTGAAGGTAGAGGTGTAAAAGACAGGGTGCTGCATTTGCCCCTTCTGTGCTGCCCTTAATAGCTGGGGCACAAGCAATTTAAATTCAAATTTCAGTTTCAAAGACCACCTAGAATTACGTTTACTTATTGATTTTCTTCTCTTGCAACTTTGTTTTCAATCAAGTAAAATCTTTGTTTTCTATTTGACCCTGTTAATATATTAACAAACCAAACTGCTGTTTTTATTTCTGAAGTGCACTGAGGTGAATCTGAAAGACATTAAGTGAGGCTGCTTTTGAGACACAGCTGGATGCCCAGACTCCTCTGATTGGAGGTGACCCATTTGGTGCCCCTGTAGCTGGTTCTCTACAAATTGACACGTTTCTAAAAAAATCAGGGAATGCAGAATTTTGTGGCGAGAGAATAAGAAATGAGGAGCATTTGGGAACTGCATCCTCACATAAGTTTTTAACACTTCCTTTGGCCAGCTCCCTTCTCTCTGGAGCTAAGCTGGGGGGAGAAAGGAAAAGGCTCTTGCTCCCTGCTGGCTCTGCAGAACAAGGTGCCTGTCTGTAGTGCCTGGTTGGTCAGGCAGGTGCTGTGTTTACCTGGACACACCTGGACTGGCCCTTTTTTCAAGCAGGAATACCTACTTGTGATCAGTAAGAAAAGCAGCTCAAGCCTCCAGAGAAATGCTGAAGGATGGAGGCTCCAAATGAGTGAGTAGTTTATAAATCAGTTTGCTCATAATTTTTAGAGGTATTCTGTATTAGTTCATACAGAGTTTTAGCTACGTTTTTTGAAACATGAAGTGGATAAACAGAAATTCGATTAACTTTGAAGGGTATTTATATTTAAGTGGTACTCTCCTTGCTAGTAGTGAATATAACTGTACCAGATAATAATCACCAGGTCCAATAGATCCAATCCAGAGATTATTTTTTCCCCCACAGAAATAGGTATTTTATCCTTTGGTCTTTGAAAGTTACCATTATTAAGTGTCAATAACTAAAGTTATTTTTTATTGTTGGCCTCTTGAAACCTCTGTAATTAATCTCCCAATAAAAAGTCTGCAGCTATTTGACAAGTAACAAATCCTGTTCTCTTTTCATTCACCTTGATGCTTTGGAATAGACCCTGGCCAGGTTCCTTTTGGCCTTCACCAGCTACACAGTAGCACATTTGCATCCTCTCTCCTGCTGTTTGGCCTTGGCAGTAATTCTAGATCTGTCAGCAATATCCCTAACAGAGGCTGGCCATTTGCTCTGCCTTTGCTGTGTATTCCTTGCTCCCCAGGCATCCCAGTGCATTAAAGTAATGCTAATATATAATTTCTTCTCTTCTGTGAAAATACTAGATTAATTGCTATTTTTATCCAGGTTCTTCAAATTAATGTATTAATAACCAGCAAAAGCATCTCTTCATATGCTTTGCCTCAGAATTGTAAAATGCTCATGTACCCAGTGCTGGTGTGGAGTTTGCTTCCTTGCAGTCTTCTCTAGCATTATAAAATACCTTCCTAATTCTGCTCTTAAAATAGAATACTATCTGAGTGCCTTCCTAACAATTAGCACAAATAATCCTATCTATACACTCCTTTCCCAATGGAAAGTGGGCTAACATTACAGAAACCTATCATTTTTGCCCAGCCCAAATTGTACCCATGTGATTTTTCCTTTTGTCTCTCAGTCTGGAAGATTTTCTGCAGAGATAACTTAAGGCTTTTATCTTTCTTCGCTGCTTTTCAAGACAACATGCCTCTTAGGAATGTCTTTACATCTGATGCTAATTCACTTGTGCTGTTTTGTTATTAGCAGGCAGCTTCAAATGCACTAAAGGAGTATTGATGCCTGCTCTGAGACCTCACTGTTGCTGTTAATTACAAAATGATTGGAGGGTGTCAGTCCAGCTGCTCTGCACTGAACTGTCCAAACTGCAGTTCCAGGGCAGACCCCTGATCCCAGCCACCAGGACATCACCAAGGCACAAAAAGGTTCCTCTGGTCTCACCTGTGTCAGGTTTGAGACCACCAAGGAAGTTAGAGCACTTGCTATCCTGTGAGCTTTAATCCCTATAGGACTATAACATTCTGAGCTCCAAACTCCACTGGGCTTTGCTAAGACTGGCAAGGATGTAAAGATCGGGATTTGCATTGCCACATTCCCAGTGTTGCTATCAGAAAAGCAGAGTTATAAAGGGTTATACCAAGACAGAGGCAGAAAAAAAAATTAAATTATATACAGGAGTTTCTGTAAATGTTTTTACTTGAAAATAATAATGCTTTTTTACTTTACCAAAGAAGAAAATTATTTGTTTTAATCGTGAGATGTCTGTAGTATTCCCTTATTTGGGCTACTCTTTTAAGTAGGAAATAAAAACCAAGAGAAAAGTGTTAAGGTCCATTCCATATGCCCAGTGGGAAATTTGTGATGGCTCTTGCTCCTTCAAGATCCACAAATCTGATTTTTTTGATTTCTTATCATGATAGAGGCAGCCATTATGGAGGAGGTAGGACTTTTATACTAAGCCAATAAATATTGTTTGACAAAAGGACACACTTTAATAGCCCCTTTGTGTACTCAAAAGCTTGTATAATTAGGTAATTTGCCAATTTTATGGAGCTCTGTTAAGAAAAATAAAATTGTAAAATAACCTCCTAGTAGTATGATTGTAAATCACTGTCCATCCCAGACATTACATATTTCCTTTGGTGTAAGTTCTATTCTTGGTATCTCCTTCAAAATTAATTTTGGTCAAGAAGTGTTATGATAATGGAATCCTTTGAAACGTAAATTAAGAGACAATCTTAATTTATACACCTTGAAGTGTCCTTCTCTGTCCACAAATTGATTTAAATGTGGCAGGTGAATTGATCAGTAGGGTGATCCTTACTGAATTTTGTCAAATAATTAAATTCATGTACATGTACACCCATTTAAATGTAAGAGCTGCATTGCTCTTTGCTGACCACTCAGCTGACATTCTAATTATTTTTGCAACATCTCATTGTTACAACAATAGTAATGAGATTCTTTTGTTATAAAACCCAACAAAACAAAACCAATTAAAACTGAGTTAAAATATTCCATGTAGGGAATTGGGAAAAGGCAACTCATAAGAAGAAAAAAAAACCACTAAATTTTTCTACAGGTCCAAATTTATTTTAAGAACCAGCTAAATTCTACCTAGTTGTGAACTTTTGAAGCACCAGTTGCTACCGTATCAATACCTAAGGATGGGCAGAAAGTTTCACCATTCCTAGGAAGGTGTATCCAAATGTGACCTTCAAAAACAATGGAGAAATGTCCTGTTTGGAGGAAGCTGGGTTTGACCTCCTCCTTCCTAAGGGCCCTTTATAATCATGTAATAAAGTAGCAATGCCCACAGTCAGCTTTAGCCAGGTGTAAAATAGCCTTTTTTATAGCAGTGCTAGAGCTCACCAACTTGATCCAACCTGCCGTGCTGGGAGACTGCCTCCCAGAAATGGCTCTGGAAAATGTCACCTTATCAAGGTTATCTTTGAAGAGATGTGTTCTCTGCTAGAGGAAGAGGGTTTGCCTAGGGGGGACGCTAAGGAACAGTTCCCTGGCAAGACTTGGCTGGAGCAGATCCTGAGGCCGGGCGATGACCGCAGCTCTTTGATGTACCCATAAAGATGGGCTGGGTGACTTTCCTGCAGAGCCAAGGCTCCTTGATCTGGGAAGTCATGCCATCCTTCAGGGTGGGCAGGAAGGCTACAGAGAGCTCTGAAGAAGTTAGCTGGGCTGCACAAAGAAGTACAGTCACGTTAGCATGGTCTCCTGCTAAAGAGGCACACCCCAATACCTCCAGACAGTGTGGTCCTAAGCAAACCTTCCAGTGACTCCTGTCACACATCGGAGGCAGGACAGTGCATGGACCTCTATTAAACTTCTGCTGCTCCTGAGAACAGGAGAGGAAGAAATGCTGAGAAATGACAGAGAGGAAGAAAAGTACTTACATTACGCTGTTGAGGGTTTTTTTGCCCTTTTGCTTCTCTTTAGAACCGCTTCTTTTTTAAAAGGATCTATTAAAGCATTCACATTTTAAAAGTTGGCCCAGATTAAGGTAACTAAAGTGAGACATGTCTCTGACTCTGCCTAGGGAAAGCAATTTAAACTTGGCAGAGTTGTCTGAGAAATGCGTTTGTATCTGTTCAAACATAAAGGTCGTCAGCAAATGTTTTTAGAGTCTGTTCCTCTGGTTCATCTGAGGCTATGAGCAGGACCACAGCACGCAAACCTGCCATCCAGCCAAGTATACTCTAGGCTGGCACCATAGGGACAGAGCAAGGCTTTTCTGGCTGCTAGGATAATCAACAGGGAAGAAGTGGTCTCCTAGCTGGAGTTCTGGCAACATGGATTAGGAAAAATACAGCCTGTCTTGAATGCAGAGAAATAAAAACCACTGTGAGGTTTACAGTCAGAGCTACAAAGTGGGAAGAGACAGAAAGGTCAGGTGAAAGAGGTGAAAGAAGGGACAAGTAGGAGAGTTGTTAAAAACAGCTAGGGCAGTAGTGAGAAGAAATGGGAAGGAAAAGGTCATGATATGAGAGGGCAATACCCAGGTATCAAGAGAGGATACTGACGCGGTGCTCTGATTCACTCAGCAGCTTTCAGTGTTAGCAAATCTTTTGACATATTTTGCAAGACAGACAGTTTGCAACAGAGAAAATTGTGACTCAGAATCAGCCTGTGGCAGTTTTTCCTTAGGGAAAAAAAAGAGGCTTTTATGTCCTCTCATTATTTTAATGTAAGCACAAACTCAGGATCTAACCTGGTCCCTTCAAATTTTGTTCCTCTGTATGTGTATGTACGGCCATGAGATCATAGAGGTTCAGTATGTTGGCTGGATATAATCTGACCAAGATTTAATGTTGAATAAAGATAGATTACCAGTTCTCTCTCTTCCTTTGGTCATTTCTCAGGCCCACATGGACAATTTATGGAAAATAATGACACTTTATCTGATAAGTGCAGTCATAAGAGCACAGATCCGTGCATCCTTGGATTTTGTGCCAGTTTTCATGTAGCATGCAGCATCCTTCTGTTCTGCTCATGATCTCAACCTCTGTGAACTCTCAGAACTCTCTGCTCCAGTGGAGCGGGGAAACTTTTTGAAGTGCACAGCATAGTGTCTGATTAAGTTACTCTGGCATGTATTTCACACTTTTGGCAGACACCCACAGTTCAGCAATAGGAACAAAGTGATCTGTTTTCATAAATATCAAGTGATTATTTCTGAAGAAGAATAGAGGGAGATACCTTTGGCTGGCTAAGGCTTTGACACACTATTGCTTAGATAAAACAACAAAAATTCTCTAAGTATTCTCTAAGTACTGTTGCCCTTTAGATACCATCACATTGTAGAGGTAATCATGAAGCACTGTGAGATTTGCACATTTGTCATCACCACAGTCCATCTAGTCAAGTTGAACTTTAATCCCCATACAAGTAGTCCTGTCCTCTAATCCCCATGAAAGTACAAATCTGGACCAAGTTTAATTAGTGTTTCAAATGTGATAGCTGGCCTGGTGCTGAGTCCATCAGAGCCTCTCTCTGACCAAAATAGCACTATGTTCCCATTCCCAGGCAGTTCCTGGCCACATATAAAAAAATTTTCTTCTCATTCCTGATGAATATTTGTCTGGTCTGTCCTTAAAAACTGCTGCTTATTGAGATTCCTAGTATGTTCCTATGCTTCACTGTCTTTCCCCAGTATCTAAGCTCCATTTTCTATACACCTGTTCAGGCCTGTTGCTTCTTACTGTGTTCCCAGTAGATAAAGAGAATGCTTGACTCCTTTCTTCTTTGCATGAGCTTTTTATACAGTTGCAGATTGTTATGATGTCTTCCACTGGTTTTCTCTTAGTTATTTCAAAGAGCCCTGAGTCCTTCAGTCTTCCCTCATGTCCCACTTCCTAGACCACTGTTGTTCTTCTTTGGGCTGCTTCCACTTTGTCTTTTACAGAGAGCTGGACAGAGCATCACTTCAGTTCCTACTAGCACCATGCAAAGAGGAAGGATTACCTCAGGTGTCTCCAACACCACGCCCATTCCCACAACACATTTTAACATTTGCCTTTTTCACAACAGCCTGACATCGTTGGCTGATGCCCAGTTTGCCCCCTACCAGCATTCCCTCTCCTATCCAGCCCATTTTTCAGCTTGTCTTTTACATTTGGTCTTAGTTAACTGCAGTATTTTGCCATTGTCTTTGTTGAATTAAATCAACTGTTTTAAAAACTATCAAGCAAGTATTTCAGGACTATTCTAAACTCTGGCCTTCATTTTTGGTGTGCTCAGTATCTTTCAAAGCTGTGTCAGCCACAAACATTGCAGATATTTTTCCCCCAGTGGCATAATATTAATGAAAAAACTCCTGAGTAGAACCAGAAGAGTCTTTTGCAGAACCTCCCTCAAAAGATCTTTCTAGTTTGATAGTAAACAATTGTGAACTATTCCTTGACATCATTTTTCAATCAGTTTTGCAGCCACTTAACATCCTCTAGACCAGGAAACTCCAAGTTACTTATAAGGTTGACATGTGGGTGTAAAAAATCTGAGGTCAAGACACAGGACATGATCTGCTCCCACAATCCCTCTCCTACAATATATCCAATTTATGTCAATGCCTTCACTCAACGGACCCCCTTCATGGAAATAGGGTTTACACATCCAAAGGAGTCCTGTCTCCTGCTGATATGCAGATATTTGATATCCTTACAGATATGCAGGACTCTGAGTCAAAGGGGCTGTTGTTACAAGTATTACTGCTTAGACTTCTGATCTCCTTTCCACAATACAAACAAAAATGAAAAAAAAAAGTGTCTGGGTAATAGAAAATGAAAATAAAGTAATATTTTAAATTAAGAAATTTTTTTTGTGTTTACACCAAAATAGAAACATTTAAGAAACAAATATGATGGTATAAATGTATATTGAGTGCTATTTGCTGATGGATTGTGACTTGCTGAGGCAGCTTGAGAGTGCACCAAACCCAGCAACTCTGTTCTTGGTGACCCTTTAGAAAATGCATAATAATTAAAGTACAATGTTTTGATTCTATATCTGCAGAACCAGTACAAAGCTTTTCATAATTGAATGCCTTTTTACCAGAAGAATTCTCCTTTGTTGGTCCTGTCTGGATGCTGGTAGTCACTGGGAGATACCAGATTTTCTAGTGACATTTTCAGAAATAATGGAAGAAAACTGAGAGGAATAATGAAGTAATTTATAAACAAAATTGCAAAACACTTTTGAAACCTGGCCACTGTTGCAATGAATTTAGAAGAGCAAAAATTTTTGCCTTGGAGTCAAGCCTACACAATTCTTCCCTACTAATTAAAACCAAACACCCTTTTAAGGTCTTATTCCTTTCCTTTTTCCTAGTTTGTTTTATGGCCACTTATATTTTATTAAATATAGCACATTAATAATATCTGTATGCAATGTGAAGAGGACTAAGCTTTATCCATACAGCTTATGGATTTGTCTTGTATTTATCTATATTATTTAGCTTGTATTTATCCTTCTTACTTTGCTAAATGCACAGCATGCTAACAATTTATATCAGTCAATGAGGCATTATTGACTAGTTCTAGCTGGTCACAATGACTAGCTCAGGTGTTTATAATGTTGGAACTGAGTGTTCATAGCTCAGATTTCTTAAATTTACCCAAGGTTAAATGCATAATGTTTTTTTGTTTTGGGTTTCTTTTTTTTCCTTCAATGATTGTCAGTGATACAGAAGCACCATTTTTTTAGCCTTTCCCATCAGATCCACATGCTTTTGAAAATATTTTTTCCTATAACCCCCCTTCCTTCAAAGGCAGTTGTAAGAAACTAAGCTTTTCTGACCTGTCACCAAGGTTTCAACCTGAAGTCTGTTTTTAGCTCTGTGGCCATAAATCAAGTGCAGCTGCTGATTCCTTTGACTGTTCTGCAAGTGCTGTCATCCATGGTGTCAGCCTTCCTGGCACAGCAAGTACCACTCTGGAGCTTTGCTCATAAATGCTGGTGTTAAGCAACTGCTAATTTATTCTAGGGAGTTTATCATCTTTGAGATGCTCAGTTTGTATAAAATGTTAGATGAGTCATGAGGCATTATGAAACCCTGAAGGTATCACGCTGGGTTAGAGCACAGGTCCTTCACAGCCAGCACTTTGTCTTGGCAGGAGCCAGTGTCAGATAATTCAAAACAAAATGCAGTAAATGGTGGTCAATTGTTCTCAGCAGCTGCTACCCTCTGCCTCTCTTCAATGGAATATAATTTATCCCCTGAAATAGAATAATTAATTTTAATTCCAAATCTTTGACTTCTCTTTATTAAAGAACCTGCCTTTGTCTGTAATTTCTGATTATCCTCCCTCTCCCAATCCTACTTAGCTCTTTACTTCAGTGTGTTTTCAATATCACATTTAACAGAAATTTCATTGCATTCAAACTAACTTCCTTTCAGTATCAGGACAACTGTTGGTCATAGCTCTCCCAAATAAATTATTTTCTAGAACGGTGTGTAATTTTTTATCTTAAATAAATTTATTAATTCATTCAGTACTAGTTCAGCAGCCCCCATGGTTCAGTATGGCAGTCTCTTACAAGTCTCTTTTCATTTTGCCACTGAATCCTACTGCATTTCTTGGCATTAAATCAGTGCTGCCCAAACTTTCTCTTTCCCATTGCCCTGCTTCTGAAGAGCCCCTTGAAACCCTAGGCTGTGTCTCAGGGTTTCCTCAGTCCTTCTCCCATCCCTTGATCAGATGTGTGCCTCTACCTCTTGCCCAAGAAAGGTGAGTCTGCTCCTGCCAGAAGCCTTCATCCAGCCCTGGACCTAACACTAAGAGACCACAAAGAAAGACTGTCCCTACAAACAGGCTTCAGGTTGGATGAATCTTGGGAATGAACTATAAATATCCCAAGGACAGTAGATTGACACAATTTTTTTAGATAGACTCCTCAGAAATGAACCTGATATGGCAGGTTTAATATTGTTTTATACAGCTGAATAATAAGATTTTAAATCATATATCTATCTTTCTTATTCCTTAAATTATAGCCATGAAAATTGGTCCAAAGATCTTTGAAGGAACATGGAAGTAGGGTATTTTGCATGTGGAAAAATATTGCTGTCTTGGAAATGAGAGTTCATTCCAACTTTGTCTTTGTCATCACTAGATAAATAAGTCTGCATGATTAAAATGTGAAGTTCTCTTTCTCCCCTCACTGACTCTGTCCAATGATTTAAGATGAGCTTACAAACTGGGCCACAGTGGGGAAGGGAAGGGTAAAGCATCTCAGGGTAGGATGTTTGAGGAGAGGAATATGACAAGAGAGGAGTTTCTACCTGCATTGTGATGCTGGGGCATCTGTAGATATAGATAATGATCTGTAGATCATGATGAAGGATAGTTAAAATGCTTAATTTCACTTTTTAAAGTATTTTGGAGTATTTTGTTTCACTTTCCCTTTAAACTGACAGCCAATTAGCCTGCTGCTTGAAACTGAACATTTACCCATCACATTTGTTTTAACCTGGTCTGGAATAACTGAAATTTTTTAATTTGCCACAGGAAAATTAGGTGCCAGGTTGTGTCCTGGTGTGGACTTGACAGTTTTCTCCTATAAATATCCAATGAGAATTAGTGTAACACAACTCAAAACAGTTTAAAATTACCTCAGAGTGCATTTAACCTACAAATAACCTAAAGAATGGGGCTCAGAAAGCATGTGCAGACTAATCAGCAGATGTCTTTGGGGCATCTAATTTGACATCCATAACTCTCCAGAATAATTAGAGGCTTTGTGTAAGGCATCACAGCCACCCCAAACAGAAGCCCATCATGTTTGTGAACAACTTGAGCCTTTGTCTAAGTGATCAGGTATGCCAAGGGTGCCAGCAGCTCCCCAGAAATGTGATTCCAGTGAGAACCTATGGTGTTAATTGTTGGAGCAAATAGAACTGGTCTGTGTAATCTCCCCAGGTTTGGACACCAATCTCGTTAATCTGTGCACAAGACAGACTGAAAGTAAATCCATGGTTTGATAGCAGGCCAATTGTTTCACGTCTGACTGGTCTGTAATTAGTGTAACACAAATCAGGGTTTTTCTTATCGCCTGAGACACAGCTATTTGTACAAATAAGAAAGTGAAAACAACCCCAATAAGGAAGGAGGTGCAGCAGAGTCTAGAGAGCTGTCCTCTACTTAGGCAGGTCTTTCTTTGAAGAAGGTACCAGTAGGGTGGTGAGAACTGCAGACAGCAGTTCAGGAAGGAGTTTTCAGGGACTGAGAAAAGGGAATGCAGCATGGGCCCTCGATGGAGCAAGGTGTCTCACCTGCAGCACCTGCACAACACCCACTCGTCTGTGGAGTGTTTTTCAGGGTCAGCTCAGTGTACCCACAAGCTGGGAGGTCCCTGGGGGCATCACCCCCATGGGAGGGCCTGGCTGCCCACCCTGACCTGGGCCACCAGCCTTCCTCAGCTTTTGTGTGTCTGGGTGGAATAAGAGAGGAACCGGAGATTGTGGAGCCCAGACCATGGGGAAGTGGCTCTCAGGCACTGATTGACACCTTGGTTCATCCTCACAGCCCTGCCCCCACAGTCCAAGGAGAACCAAAAAATCCCTGCAAGGACTCAGAGCATTCCTGGTCAGGAGAAGTCCATAAGTCTCCTCTGGAAGCTGGCCAGGGTCACAGGGGATGGGCCAGGGCATTCAGACCATGCCCCAGCATGAGTAGGACAAAGGTGGGCTATGGCCAGCACCTGCTTTCAAGGAGAAAGGCACCACATCAGCCCTGCCCACCTTGCAGTCTTTCTGCTTCCTGGTCATTTGTTCATCCTGGTAGGACCCAGAAGAAGGCCTGGTGGCAGGGGCAGAGATGGGCAGACACAGCAGGGGGCTGGTGGCCCGCAGGCCTGGAGGGAGCCAGGTGTCCTCCATTCGTGGCACCCCGACCCAGCTGCCCCAGGTGTGAAACACTTTGAGTTTCCAGAGTGACAAATGAGCTGTTACTGTCTGAAATATTGCATCTAGGCCCTGGAGAGGAGAAAACACAGCAGGAGCATAAACATCTCTGGCTGACAAGCTGTTGGAGGACTGACAATCCTAGCGGATTTTGGTAACATTTGTGACAAGATTTCCACTTTTTGTGGAAAGAAGAGCAAACCTATACTTTCCCTTGGTTTAGGTGAGAGTTTTTGTAGTTTTCAAGAAGCTGGACTAATACCTTCAAGATGAAATTTGATGCAATGTCAAATGATTTTTTCTCTTCAAAACCTGTTGTTTTGGAAAATAAATGATGGGGAAGAAAATTAAAAATGCATTATTCATTCATTTAAAAAGAAGCTGTTGGCAATGGTTTAGTCAGATGCAGTGCCTTTGGCTGGTAAAGATATTAAAGGAGTAATGAATTAGTCATCAATACTGCACCGAAAGTAAAAGGTCAAATTTGTCATTGGATTAAAACCAAAAGGCCAGATTTGTTCTGTTCTTCTAAAATGGTGGTCTTCAGGCCCCCTTTTATTTTCACACTGCAAAATAGTCCCAGCAGAGCTGCAGACTCTTCCATGGAATATATAAACCTATTAAATGTCCCTGCTTTATCTCTGTTGCTTTTTCAAATTTCATCAGGAGTAATTTGGGCACCCTCAACTAGCCATGTAGTACAATCTCATATAGAGACTTGAATCTGGCCTCTGGTTTAACAGACCCATGGAGATTTCCTTGGAGAATTTGTTCCACAACAAAGATTCTTGGATAAAATCCTGACTTGGATGGTCCAAAGTGCTATGAGGCAGGATTACAGTGATGCCAGGATTTTACTGCCTCAACAACGAAATAAAGCTGGTGCCTCCTGGCTCCCCTGCCACTGTACTTTTACTTTGGATGGAGATTCTTTCTGTCCTGTGTGCACTCTGTGGTAGAGAGGTCTGTGGCCTCCTGTTACTGCAGGATAAGTCACCTTTCAAGTTTTTCTGGGACCTGAGAAAATTCTGTTTGCATCAGCTGTAAAAACTCAGAGACTCTAAACATGACTGGTTTTGGCAAAGCATAAAGCAGTGCCAGTCCTACTTGAATCTGCAGCATACATTCTCCTCCTAAACTCATTTTGTGTGGTTTGCATCATTCCCTCTTCTGAACAATTTGCTGTCTTCAAGCTTGCATTTGCAAGTTTCACACTTTTTCTCAGAACTGTTCAGGTCGAATTTGTCAATATGACGTCAACAGCAGATCAGAATTCTAAAGCTGGCCTTGCCTACTCATAACTCCAGCATCACATTCCCAAAGGGCAAAACCAGTAATTATTGGTAACATTACTCCAAAGAGCATTCCTTCCCATTCTGTAATAAGTATGACAAATGTGATACCACTATCTGAAGAATATTTTCCATACCTCTTACGTTTCTCTTTCTTTAAAAATATTTAGCTTCTTCTGCATCACAGCTGCCTTAATTGCTGGAAATCTGTCTTACCTTGCTTTGGAAAGCAGTGGACACATTAACATGCTGCTGCTTGTACTCTGCTTACTCACTTCCAGACATATTATGATTTAATCTAGATTTATAATATTATGAGATTTTATGCCTCAGCTTGGTTAAGTTGACGCTGGCAACGTGGGATGTGAATTACTTATCAGCAATGCTTATATAGGTACAATGAGCACCATCTCAAGCCCAAGAGGGCAAAAGAAAGAAATTAAGAGTGTAGATTTTACCACTTGCATAACTTAATTGGCCAGGTAAGAAGAGACTTACTAAAAATGAATATAACTTCTTTGTTTCACTCTCCCAGGGATAATATGGATTGTTCAAAGTGTCAAGGTGGATACTCCTACCTGAAGCAAACATATATATAAATTAAAACTCTACAAGCACCAATTATTTGCTCACACAGATGTTAATGCTACTATTAGCACAGCTGTTGTCTAAGAAAGCCCTAGGTGCTGTAGCTGCATGGAAATCTTGGTGTTTAGCATATGAAACTTATGGCTATGGCTCTTCTTATTTTAAACAAAAGCTTGAAAGCATGGAAGGGAGGCAGGGACTGGAGGCAAAGCAGCTCCCCAGGCAGGCAAAAACAGTGCTCTGCCCCTACATTGAAGTGTCTGAGCCGAGCAGGACAGAGCTGCTGTGTGTTAGAGATGCATGGGGATCTCTTTCTGAGCCAAGTGGGAGAGGCTGGGTTACATCTTGGGCTGTACACTGCAGGGGGTGAGAGGGCCAGAGGGTCTCAACACTGCCTTCAACCCCATCTGCCACCATGGGTTAAAAGCCCTCAGGGATCGGTCTTGTAGCAGGATCAGGAGTGTCTTCTCCGTAACAAAGCTCCTCCACAATGCTCGATGCTCGATGCTCGTGGCATAGTAATCCTTGTTTGGAGAATCAGTATTGCAGGTGGTACTGCCCTTCACAGACATCAGTGAGGCCTGAACATCATTGTCCACATGTCCCTCCACAGCAACCAATCTTTGCTTGGTCCACTGGAGCATTAAATCGTCTTGAAATGAAAATGCTGTTTGGGCACAAATTCCTCATTTTCACAAGCAAGCGTAGAGAAAGGTACAGAGGCATTCTCAAAGCATCAGTGAATCTGGATGAGCTTTCTAACTTCCCACCTTTTGTACAGTCCTGAAGGGCCAGAAAAAGATGTGTATCTGTAGGATTTCATGTTCCAAATTAATTGCTGATCTTATATTGTTGCAGTTCTTTTCAAGTTTTTTGTCTTTATTGACCTATTTTCTATTTTGTGCTTTGTTCAAGTTTTTTTTCCCTAAAGCAGAGAAATTGCAAATACAATGTTATCATGAGCAATGTGCTGACTTTTTTTTCTTATCTACCTTAGGACATTTATTTACCCTTTCTTCACTAGAGGCAGACCTTTCCCACTGCAATTGCTTTTCTTTGGCATGTTATTCTGTATCTATAATGGCTTCCTCCAGGGGTACTACCTGATTTACTGCGCTGAATATCCAAACGATTGGTGCACCGACATCAGATTTACATCAGGTAATTACAGCTGCAGGATTCCCAAGATCTAATCTCCAAGCAATTTGTAAGCATTTTGAATTATGTCCTAATCTTCAGTGAACATGTGAGTCAAATCTATTGTGATGGAAATAAGCGTAAGACCTGCCTGCTGGCCCAGATAAAACAAGTAAATGTGCAGTAACTTTTTTTTTCTGCTAGGCAGCCACCTTTGAAGGTATATCATGATATGTGTTAGTCTCAAATCACGAGCCTTGTTGAAGTGACACCACTCCAGAGCCTCCTGCTGCTGTGGGCCATGGAGATGCAATCTCAGGCCCCAGGTGCATGGGGCTGTGCCCTTGCTCAGCCAGAAGTGTGCACCCAGCAGTGGCTGTGTGCGAGCGCAAGCTGTGCCTTTCTCTTCCCTGCCACGGAGCTTTGCACTTGATGCAGCTATTCTGAGAGAGAGAAAAGCAGGGCAAAACCCCAGCATGAGTGAGGCTTTAGGGACAAAGAGCTCTTTTTTCTCATGTAAGGCACAGGGGAAGATTAGAGATCACGCACGGTCTGGTTGTATGTTAATATGATTCCTTTATATTCCGTAACTTAATAGCCTAGCTGAATTTCACCCTGTAAAATCCCTCAGAGAATAACTGAACAAGAGTAGTTAGATGGCATTACAGATTTGGTACTGTCCAGAGAGTCTCTTAAAATGTAAACATAGAAATGAGGCTTAACATGGAGGTCTGAGGAAATGTTTTGGATACGACAAGTACAAACTAACCAAGGTACTTTATGTGCTGTTTCAGACCATGGATGCAAGTCCAGTCTTTTCAGACAGCATCACATATTAAAATTAAAAATATTAAAATTTTTATATTTAAAAAAAAAATTATATTAAAAATTCTGGACATTGTTTAGTAAGACCTCGCATATCCAACAAAGAAAACACCATATCACTTAATGACTTAATCGTAATGATAAATAAAATATATATTTAATGTTAAAAAAAAAGAAAAAAGAAAATCAGCATTAGCAGTACTTGAAATATTAAAGAAACTATGAACAGTATATTCTTCCTCTACAGACTCTTACCAACTTTCTGTTGCTACTGGAAGTATTGAGGTTTTATCAGCATTTAGTCTTTTATCTATACATTGTAGCGCACACACGATTTCTCTTCTTGCTTTCCGGTCATTGCCAGAGGTGGTTTTCTCAGCATTCAGTGTGTCATGAAATGTAGGGCACATCACCTGCAGACTTTCTCAATCAAATGCCTCTGGTTTTTCAGTTAAATGGAATGGGTCAATGGGTCACTCTGGCCAGATAGTGTCAGCATCCTTCAACAAACACCTGCTTTCCATCCGCAAAGCCCATAGCTCTGTCCAGGCAGCCTCACTGGCAGTGGACTGGGATGTAGGTTCCTTTCCCAGCTCCAGTGATGTGCTGGATAAGTTTGTGTCTCTGTGCTCCTCCTTCCTCATCAGTAAAATGAGGGTGTTGGTACTTGTCTACAGCTCTGTGCTCACTCTGCAGTAAAACACAGCTGTGGCTGGCTGTCATCAGCTGTGGTGTCCATGGGGACTTTGTGTCCCCCCTTGAGTATTCAATAAATGGTGGCTGTGGTCACTTGGGAAGTTCATCTGAAAATGCTCTGGTGTCACCAGTCACCTGTGCTTCTCCTGGCCAGTAGCCTTCTTGGTAGCAATGCATCTTTTGCCCTGAAAAAGAATCCACCCACCTCACATTATGACCCCTATCTGTCTGCTGCAAAGACAAACCTCACACATGAGCTTGAGTAGGGATATCCTAGACAGAGCTGTCCTTCTAATCCATTTCTTGCTGGTTTCCTAGGCCTCCTCTTATTTCTGCTGGGAATGGGAATCAACATTCACAGTGATCTCCTGCTGCGCCAGCTGAGGAAACCCGGGGAAGTCACTTACAAGATTCCTCAAGGTATATTCTTATCCCCCACTTCCCTGAAGCAAGTAGGGCAGCAGAAGAAATCATGTTTTCTGACTGAATTCACAGGAAAGCGACAATAATGGCAGAGAAGCTGGTCTTGCACAGGTACTTGGTTCAGGTGCCCCCCTAAGCTGCAGGGGCTGGTGTGAGCTGGCTGCAGACAGCCCAAGGAAAGTAACAGGAGTATCTGGAAAACACGAACTGTGAGGAGAGATTTTAGGAAATTGGCTGGTAATTCTGAGGAGATTAAAGTGGACACAGGAAGAGGAATTTAACTTTGCAAAAGGCAGCTGCAAAGAAGGAAATAGTCTTCCCCATGCCCAGAAAGAAGTAGTAGTGAACTTCTTACTGTGCAAAAGGTGGATTTGAAGTGTAAACTTTAGAGGAAAATAATAACACCAAGGATGCAAGGTGCTGAATTGCCTTTCCAGGAAATGTCTAGCTCTGTGGAGCAACATGGATGGGGATCCATGAATTTCTTGGGCTTGGTATTGACTCCTTCTGCTGGCTTGTTATGGATGGTGATATGTCTCTCCCAGAGTTTCTCACCTCCAATATTTACCTGCCTCTTGTAAATGCTGTGAAAAACTGAGATCCAGATTTTGCATTCCCCAAAGGTAGTGAAGTTGCAAAATATTTTTAGGGCATAAAAAGAACTGACTAATGCTAATTATTATAATTTAAATCTAATAATGGTCTTTCTTAAGTTATTTTCCGAATGAAAATAAATGATTGTGAAAGTGCTGGAATCATCTGAGCCAGAATCCCCCTTGATTCTTGAATTTATACAAGAATTTCAAGCAAGATCCCCCTTTGGCATGGCTCCACTGGCTTCAGGAAAGTGCATTTAGTTGCTGCTATGGGCTGAATAAGAAAGGGTACATATTCTGCTGCTGGCTTTATGTGAAAGAACCTTCCATGTGCAGGAGATAACTGTGAAAATTAAATATTTTGTCTGTTGCTGCAGGAGGACTGTTCACCTACGTTTCTGGAGCCAATTACTTTGGAGAAATTGTGGAATGGTTTGGTTTTGCCATTGCAACCTGGTCCCTACCAGCCTTCGCCTTTGCCTTTTTCACTCTTTGCTGCATTGGTCCACGTGCTTATCACCATCACAGGTATCAAACTGTTCCTTGCCATATGCTGCTACTTCCCCTTGGAATGCAGTTTGAAAAATGCCAGGGAGGACCAGAGCCAGGATTTGGGATAAAACTGAAATCTAATGCCGTGTACAGGAGGTGTATTGGCCTATTTGTGTGAGGCAGGCACTCAGCTGGTACCCCTGTCACTGCTTCCACCCTGCTAAAGCCTCTTTTTACTAAGCCTCAGAAATGTGAGCCTTTCCTAAGGTTTCCCTTGCAACCTCTGCAGCCCTTTGGAGTAGATATGCTCTGAATTCCTAAAAGTTCTACTTTAGGCCTGTTAGAACCTTAGCAGTATTATCAGTTAATTAAATAACCAGGTGTAAATAGTTTCAGAACTGCTCTTTTGCAGAGTAACACATCGAGATAACAAAGAAAAGCAGCTTGGAGCAGTTTTAAGGTTCCTCAGCTGATCTGTATTGAAACTGTGCAGTTTCCCTCTATGTATGCAGGTTCACTGTCTTGCTTATTTTCTTTCAGGTACTATCTCAAGACATTTACGGACTATCCAAAATCAAGGAAAGCCTTGATTCCTTTTGTTTTTTAATGATTGAAATATGGACTCTTTGTTTTGTTTTTATAGGATTTTTTTTTTCCAATTCCTAGTTTTAATGCTAGGTCTGACTATAATTAATTGTACAGATGATAACCCAGGATTGTAACAGACAAGAAGGTAATTTGGAATGGAAGTTCTTGTTTTAATTAGAGGGGAAATTGCAGATAGTTGTGGGCAAAAGGACTCCCCAAAGAACATATTTGCTTCTCAGTGCAGTTCTATCTATGGAAAACAAATATGTACCTGCATTGACATCAGAGAAAAAACATTGGCTAAATATTGTTGCAGAAAAGTGAAAAGTAAGCCCATTACTTTGGAGAAAGTCTTCAGCAGCCACTCCAATTTATGGCACTTCTGCTTCCTGCCTCCACGCTGCAGCCAGGTGCCCTCGCTCTGATGGCTGTGCCCCAGGTGTTGCCACTCTTTAAACCAGAGACACGGTCTCATTTGCCCCAAAAAATATTTTTCATCTAGAAGCCATCCTAACTCCCAGAAACACAATGTAACAAGAGGGAATTGTGCTGGCACAAAGCTGGGAGCAGCGTGCCATGGCACAGAGGTGGGGCGAGGTACACGGAGATGGAAGCTGGCACTCACAATGTCCGTGTTCCTTCCTTAAGCATTACTTTCCTCACTGTCAGCTGATTAATCTTCAGCCATCAGGGTTTGTTTTTTAAATGTACTTTGTTACAGCAATTGCAGCTCCATTAGCATTTCTTTTCTCTTGCAAATCCAGGTCTTTTTTTTCAGAATAAAAATTTTTCCACTCGAAACCACTCAGTTGTTGTTCATAAAAAGATTTGAAATGGTGATGTATGACAAAATTTACAACAAATAAAAAGCTCTGTGTTGAAGAAAATGTTCTCTGATGCTGGCAGTACATTTTGTCTACGGAGAATATTTTCAGATACTCTTATTAGGAAATGATGCAGAGATATTAATGAATTTTTACAAAAAAACAGAATGTCTCTTCCTAATTTCAAGGTAGTAAGGAATTTTCCAAAAAATATCATTAAATGTCATTCCCCATTAGGAAGAGATGTCCCCTTGGATGCTGATAGTTTTAGTTACCCTTTAGAGCATAAAGTCCTGCTAAGAATTATGCTGAGTAGCTGACAAGAAAAAGACCAGACAGCACACATGAAACATACTACCTGCTGTTGGAGTAACCTGATTGATTGTATGCAATTTCCTCCAAAACACAATAAAATTTATGTGAAACACAGAGCTGTGTTAGCCTATAATTTACTGTTTGCAGGAACAAGTCTCTGTGACACTGCTTACCAAGTTCTGCTCATACCAGCTTCCTCCTTGTGGACAAACCCTCCCTTCTTTGCTGATATTTTAAATCCTCTTCACTACCAGAGCAGAGCAGCCAGCTGGGGCTGGGTCCCACTGTGCAGTCCCTCTACAGCCCACAGGAGAGCCATGTGTAGGCACAGGTAAGTGAGGCAGAAAATAAGATGCAAGCAAAAATTGTTGTTGCATGGGATGAGAGTTTCTACATTAGCATCACAAACGTGTTTTCCTCTGGTTACCTTATTTAAAGCAAGGCTGGAGGCAATGAGGATACCAGGTTGGAGAGTATGACCCCTTCCCCAGGGAGTGGATGCTGAGTGAGCAGCAGCCGTGCTCCCCAGAGCTCCTTCCCTCTGCACATCCTCCTTGATGATTTCTCCTTGCAGATTTTCCCTCCAAAGCTTCACAGGTGGTGAGAGAGCAAATAGCCCATGAGTGCCAGTGTTCCTAGCTGCTGTCTTCTCCATCTATTTCCAAGCTGGGGAAGAGCAGGAACCATGCTCTGCCTCACCCTTTTGACCAGAACAGGATTTGTGCAGACTTCTCTGTCCCTGCCACCTACCTCACACCCAAACAGGACTATTTCCTGCACTTATTTTGTCTTGCTTAATACGTGCACCAGGTAGTCTGTTACTGGCACTGTCAGTCCCAGACACCAGTGCAGGGAGCTGGGGGTCAGAGTGGGAGAGCTGGTGCTGGCCCAGGGCAGGAGATACCTGCCTGCGGGCTGGAGGGCCCCACAGCCCGGCACTCCCTGAGCACAGGGTGCCTCCAGGTGCTGCATAGCTTGCAGAAGTGACTCCATCCTCTCTGTCATGGGCCTTGGACATGTTGCATGGAAAAACCTTGGCTACAGGCAGGAAAGGAGCACATTTTCCTTCTGCCCAGTCCCGCGGCATTTTTAGACAGCAGGAGCAAGACACACATACTTTAAAGCCCCTACAAGCAGTGATTGCAGTTAATTGCCATGGAGAGGTGGCACAGGCTCTCCCCATATGGAGGTCCTCTGTGGGAGTGCACCTCCTGAGAAATTTCTTTCATCGTCTTTCATCCCTTACTTTTATCAGGAAAAATATCCCCTTGTCTGTGGGAGAAAAAAATGCAGCAGACATTTTCATATCCTTCTGCTCAAGCCTCTGGAAGTTATGTACACAAATGATTTCAGAGGTGACTGTAGAATATTTTGCAAAGCAGCACTTCCCTGACTTTCTTTGCAATGTCCTTTTGTTCTGCCAAAACCCAACAGATGTGTCCTCTGCTGGTAAGCATTTTAAATAATAGCTCGTTCCTTTTCTCCCCCTTTTGCAATACTCTTTTTCTGTTTGCTTTCCTTCCATCATTCATGTAATAGTCTTCATTATTCTTTGAGGGACATTTACATTTGGGTACTGTTTGCCTGGAAAGAGCCTCTCTCAGAACAGCTCTTAGTGCTGCTGCTTTGACAGAAAGACCTCTCTTACACAGAGCTGATAACCCAGCCTTCATCCCTGCTGTCAGTCTGCTGGGAAAAGGAATCCTTTATTCCCAGGAGTCTTGTTAATTTAATTATTTTTGTACCGTTCAAGTGGGTTTTTTTGGTTTGTTATTTTTCTTCAAAAGTTGACTTCCTGCAAACACGCACTATACTGCTGTGGTAGTACACAGATGGTTTAATCATGCATCTGACAGTTTCTGCTGCAGAACGTGTTTTCTGTACCTAAGAGATCAGACAGACCACTTATGAACTCCAGAATTTAGATATCTAATCTCTTCTGACAACCAAAGCCAGAATTAAATGCTGTTCACTGGGAGGCAAAGTGGAGAACAATGGCACTTGCCAGCCCTCATTCCCATCTCAGTGTGCCACACACACTTCAGCCTTTGCCTGGCTTTAGTCCATGCTTCAGATAAGAGGTCACTCAACACAATAGAAATCAGTTCTAGGCAATGCAGGGCACTCATAATTGTTGTTTTAAAATACATATTTTATGTAATATATTTACACAAAAGCCCCTCCCCCCTCCCAGTTTTGGCCCCTGCATGACTGACTGTCTTTCAGACAAGCACTGAGAGCTGAACTCCTGCTCCCATTACTCTCTGGAATAGAACTCTTATTCTTGGACAAAAGCACTGAATATGCCTACAGAAATATCAAACTCTCCCTAGGTAGGCAGAATGCTCCAATGGCTTAGGCTCAAGAGTATCAGTTTTGTACTGTTGACTGTGTCACTGATTGACTTACGAAATCCATCCAGTGACTCACCACTTCTGGGGTCTTTCCCTTTCCCTTTTCCTTCCCCTTTTCCTTCCCTTCCCTTCTCTTCCCTTCCCCTTGTGAACCCATTGAATCTTATGATCATCTGCTCACAGCAGAGGCTTTGTCTGCATGTATTTGATTTGCTCGTCCAATTAACAAAATCCTTTTTAATGCAAATCACTGCAGGGTCTCATTTAAATCCAAGCATAGTTTTGGAAGCCTCATGTCCTCTCATCTGCCACCCCTGGCTCCACCTGAACCAGTCAAATTTCTCAGAGTAGGCATTACTAGAGAGGTCTCCTGCCAGATACCGCCGTCCCTGTGTGAGTAATGGGATCTAGGAAACACAAATGTCCGACACCAAGTCAGAGCCAGGGCCTGCCAGCTCCTCACCATGCTCTGTGAGTAAAGCCACTGACAGCCACTGACTGCTCAGAAACATGCCATTATTCACCTCAAAAAGAGGTAGCAAGTTTGATCTCTGCAGGAGCAAAGCTGGGGGCAGACATCAAGAAGTGTCTAATAGCAACACCTGGAAATGTAAAGGAAGATAGGTGGATCTGGTTCCTGTCTATGTTACCACAAGTTACCACTGCCTTTCTGACAAACTCACCTTCAGTGCTCTGAGTCTGAAAGGTAAAAGAAAAAGACACAGTTTTCAGAAGCTCATTATCACAGAATCACAGAATTACAAAATGGTTTGGGTTGGAAGAGACCTTAAAAATCATACAGTTCCAACCCGCTGGCCATGGGCAGGGACACCTTCTACTAGACCAGGATCCTCCTGGTCTAACTTAATATGCAAAGTTACTTCCTTTACCTATTAAGAGAGGAGACTGACCTTAACTGATTCAGTGTTTGGAATAATCCCACCAGCATGCTTTTCAGGTAGGTGTTGAGGTCTCCCCCCTCCAGCAGAGTCAGTGGAGACATTAGCTCCCCCAGGCAGCAATTTACAACACCCAGGCTGGAAGGCTCCCAAATAGGAGATAAGGATGCTAGAAGTACATCCCAGTAAGCCCACATCCATTCATTTAATGGCATATGCATTGCATATGATCAGGTGGGAAACAGCTGTAGCTGGGTCCTCTGACCAGCAGAGTTGTTCCCAGAACTTGAGTTAACCTATTTGAACACCTCTAATATCAGCTCCAGCATCACAGGGACCTGACAGGTTGCATTCCAATTTGCTTGCCTGCTTTTCCCAAGTTTGCCATGTAAAATTACCCATAATATTGTCTGGGCCACACTTCCCTACTATACCAAATACACCATGTCTGCTCAGGCTGAATATCCACTTGCCCTGCAGTGTTGCTGCCATGAGGAAAGGCCCTTCACTGTACGTGGATATGTTGCATTTTTATGCTATGTGGTAAAAGAGGGGGCAGCTGCTGAGGGATTCATTTCAATGAATTCACAGCAGTCTTGCCTGGGCCTGAACTGAAATTTGTGTGGGAAGAGTTTGTTCTGCCTCAGTGGTGAGAGGGGAAACAGCTCCATGAGCCCCCTGTGCCCCCATTCTGTGCCCACCAGACCTTGGGAGCTGGCCGTGGGCTCCCTGTGCCCACAGGGTATCACACCTGTGAAGGGGAACTCAGCTTTCTGAAAACCTTGGGAGAGTCCTCCTCTGCATCCCCATCTTCATCTTTCTCATCCTCAGTCCTCCCTAATAGGGGGCTGCCACACCTGGGGAGGTTACACCAGAGCAAAGCCCTCCTCAGTACCCAGCACAGTCAGGTATCTACCTACACATATCTATGTGCAGCCCTGAGGGAATCTGTTTTCTGTCATGGAAACTCCTCAACCGACTCCCATCTCCCCGGCAAGAGAGCAGCTCACAGATGATTTGGAAATCACTTTCTGCCAAAAAAGGATCTCTGCCATTTGACCAGAAAATCTGTGTTTCAGATCTCTGCAGGAACAGAAACCCTGTCCTTTCACCAATTAAAAATCTGGAAGGCATTCAAGTAGAGGAAACCAAGAAAATTATGTTCACAGTGGATGTTCTAGAGATGGGGAAAGCTGGCTCTGGCAGGTCTACAGGCAATTTAAAAATACCAGCAAATATCACTCTTGGGATAAAAAGCTGGAATTAAAGTACATTTACATCAGTGGAGTCCCCTGATCTAAATCCTCTCTTCCTTCTGCTGGTAATTTATAAGTGGTAGTAAATAGGAAAATGTGTATTTCAGCACTGAATGTATTAATCCTGCCTTCTGCACAGTGGGGAGAAATGTCACCCTTGCACATCCTGGCAGGCTTGTACTCTGAGAAGTATTTCTGGGGACGGTAACTGAGCTATGCCAGGCAGTCCTCTTACATGTGATATAACTTTGGCTTCACAGCCAGCAAGCCAGAGCCTAAGCCCAAAGGATTACAAGCATATCTGCAGATAAAGTCATAAAGAGAAAAATGGAGACTCACAAAACTGAGCTGGACACCCTAGAGCTGTGCTGATAACATTGGGCTGAACTTGGGCTTGGCAACCGGCACTTTGAAGCATGTTGAACAGAGAAAATCTCCCTGACTTCAGCAAGGATCTGCTTTCACATGTGTTTTCTCTGTTCAGATGTACTAGTGGCCTGTAGCCAGTGATTTTCAGCTCTGTTTCTACCCAGCATGTGTTAACCCTGGCAACCCAGGCAAGCTTTTTTTCATGAAACTGTATTGCTGTTTTCCCTCCTTTCTGCTGAGATGCTTTTTCACAGGCATTTCAGAATTTCTTCTCTCCCTAGGTCTTGGGCTCTTAGACATTTCCTCCAACGAAGAGTAGGATAAACTGAGTTTGTATACCTCTGCCTTCTTTTCCAGTCTGGTTTAGCTACCAGCTCAAGTAGCAGCTGAGAGCTGAGAGCATCTGTCCTTCTGGCAGGATAGAGGCCAACCCAAACAGCTCTCCCTCAGCATCCCACGATGGCAAAACCTTGCACCATTTGATTAAATTATTGTCTGCTTTGGTTTATTTTTTTGTTTGTGTGCCATGAAGAACCTCCTTGAAGAGTTTCCTCTCCTTGAGTCCCCTCCAAGGTTTCTGAAGTCTTCTGAATTGTGTGGCATGCCATTTGGGTCTGTGTCAGCAAGCTCAGTGTCACTGTTCAGACTCCACCTGAACTGGCAGTCCCCGAGCCACGACTTAGCTCTGTGGAGTTTATGCCCTTCCATCTCTTACTTTTCCTCTCATCCATCTCCTAGGCTTTTCCTCTTCTCTTTTTAAAATGGATCTGAGCATTTGAGGCTCTGGGCTCCATCTGATGCTGCAGTTGGGATTTTGCCCCCCTGGGAGATGCATGCCTGTACCCTGCATACTTTCACTATGGACCTGCCCAGCATGAAGCCTAAACTCTCAGGTGGCAAAGAGAAGCCAGTAGAGGAAATAAAATGGAGTTTCCTGCTCTAAAAGCAAATGAAGTTGGAAGAGACTAGAAGAGTGCTGAACTGCCACCCTTCAGCAGGTCATGGAGGAGGTGAACACAGAGGCAATTCCTTGTACTCCCTGGGAGGGACAAAAGGGTCAAGTCTGGGCTAGGGAAGGGAGTCCATGGCAGGACTAGCTTCCTTAGGAGGTCAGCCCAGGTCAGATGAGGAGCTCTGTAGAAGGTTTAATAACAATAAGAAATGGGAAAGCCATTGGCTGGGAAGGTCACTGGGAACTTTGGGGATGAAGTTTGGGATGGCATAAGGGCATCAGTGGGAACAAGCCATTCCTAGTCTTAGCACTTCAGGCTAAGGATGAAGGAGCATCTCTAACATAGCTCTGATGAGTATCAGTGGACTGGTCTTCATGTTCAGGGTGCCATCTTTGCTCTGAGTATGGTATTATTTTCTCTGGAGTGGGGTCATGCTAGTGGTTGATGCTGGGCTGTGAGTCCCCTGGGACTCTGTTGACCAGGGCTGTTTAGACCCAGTCTATCTCTGACTTATCCAGACTAGATGAATGGGTTCTGGCTAGATAGGGTACTAATAAGCTTACTAATTGGGCTTCCTTTGTTAGAAAGGTGGATTCTAATGCTGGCTCAAATGTACCCATCTGTGCAATGTTGTCTGGATGATGTCTAGATGTTCTGGTAATCCAAACATCACCTGATTATATCCAAATAATTGTTCCCATTAATTTGAAACCAATATTCAGTAAAACTGACCCACAACTTCTGGTTGAGCCCCTGCTTTGCAGGGCAGCTGGTGTCATAGCACTATCTCCTCAGTTTTTCTTGCTGTGAGCACATCTCATTTGAGGTCTGCTGACACTGTGTTTCTTTTGCTGCTCAGAGGACATGATGAGCCCTTGCTAGCCTCAGCCATCCCTGCTCCCCTGGTTGAAGCAGTGACTGGGAACTGAGTGAACTGGAATTTGAGTAAATGAAAGGAATGGGCTTGATTATGCCAGATGTCCTGGGCAATTAGAGTGTTACAGAGAGGAAAAGTTCTTAACCACAGCAGTGGGTCTGCCTGGGCATCCCCCAGGAGGCCAGGGAGTGCGTGATGGTTTCTGACAAGAGCACCATGATTCCTTCACCCAACATACTTTTTTGGGGGGTTTTCTACTGTGCTTTAACTGTGAGAGGAGGAGCAGCCAAAGAGGGATGACTCAGAGCCCTGCTGGAGGCAAGGCAATGACTCAGAGGTGGAGCTGGCTTGCAGTCCAGCTGCAGCCTTACATCACAGGGCAGTGGTGGGGCTGGAGAGGTTCCCAGTGTGTTCTCCTCATTAGCAACCCTGACAAAAGATGCAGTGACTTCTTGGCATCTTTTTAGCATATTCTCTGCCAAAAATTGCCCCATATGTTCATCTGCTTCCATCTGACTCAATCTTCTCTGAACACAAGTGACCAGGCTTAGTCCCAGGATGGCAGGTGAGGCCTCCATCTCTGCCTTTACATGACAGCAATAAAACCCCACTGCAAATGCCTGGCCTGATGTATCTGACAACAGTATTTACCTTGGTTTACATCTGCATCACACTGGGGACTCAGCATAGTCCTGGGGTTGATCAATGCACCACAGTGCCAACCTCCTCAAAGGATCTCTGTGTGCCTTGGAAGGACCTCCTAGGGAGGCTTCATCCAGACTGGAGAGGGGCTCAGCTTTAGCAGGTGATCCTTGCAAGAAGCAGCTTCTTAGCCCTGCCCAGCTGGATCTGTCTTAGGGAAGCTGTTGAGAGAGGCAGGAGCACGCTCACTCTCGTGAGGTGGATGCCATGCTCTCCCCATCCTGCTGTCTGAGAAAGTCCTTCAGTATGAAAACACATTGCCCAGCTGCTCTCGGGGGAAATGGCAGAAAGGGCTAAGAAAGGCATGCAAAAGAGCTCAAAGAGTAAAGCAGACTCCTTCCCCAGAAAAAAAATGTACACACCCAAGATGGGACACAGATTCCTTCCCCCACTTCCTTGAGCTGACGAAGGTAACAAAAGCAATGATAGATTATCTCATGGAAATGGTGAAAACAAAGGTGCTTTGGGCCTGCTTGTCTTCAAGGAGCAAGGAGTGAAGAAGGCAGGTGGCTGGAGGAGCAGCTCACCCATAACACTGCCTGAGCTGGGCTGGGCACTGCATGTCACCTGCTCATGATGTCAGGCTCAAACCCCTTCGGTTTATTGTCTTTTATTTCTCTTCAGGATTTCTCAATCACAGCAAAGTGTGTTTTGGTGATATTTTTGTCCCTTGGTCTGATGACATGTTGACAATCTCACTTCCTAGCAACTGCAACACTGCAATTGCTTAATGCAGAGTGTTGGCACATTACTAGTTTATTGGACAGAGCATTTCAAGTTTTTAGCCTCTCATTCAAATGATTTGATGAAAATGCCATGACAATTTTTTTGCTATAGCCGTAAACATCAGATGCTGTGCAAGTTTCAGTCCAAACAGCCTAAAACCCCATTTATTTCAAGAAAATTACCATTGGTAATTTGTATATTTTCATTTAAGAATGTGTTCACACATGAAGGAAATTAACTGTTTTCAGATAAAATTACTTATTGCCAGCAAATGACTATTATTTTGACTTGCTCTAACAGTTGCTAATAATGCAAGATGGGGAGAGAGAGGAACATGTGTCTGTACCAGCTGTTGTCTCTCTTATCCAAAAAGCACAAAGAAGTTGCTGGCAGTAGTCACAAAAAGATTTTCTTTCTCCCTCTTCAAGCACAAGTATAACAGCTGTTGCCTCTAGCAAGTGTAATGTTTGCCCTATTGATGCTCATCCCATACAGAGTTTTATAACAGACCAAAGAAAAATAACTCCCCAAAATGGTAGCAGTTGTGCAATGAATCAAACTTGTTTCCTATTGTTGACACTCAAATAAGAAAAAGAACCAAAACCAAACGGGCCACATGAAGATGTCATGATGTCTATGCCCAGACCTGTCCTGTATGAAGAAGGGCAGTAGCAGCAGAAATTATCAGCCTGGTCTCTTGGTGGGGCACTTCCTCAGATTTTCCCACAAGTCCTTTTCTGTTGCTATATCAACAACTGCACTCCTTGTCCCTCTGGGCAGCAAGTCTCTTTCTTGACAGGAACTTTGTTTTCTTGTTCCACACTGGGCCACGAGGCAGTGCCAGCCTTATGAACACCAAGTGGCACAGCCGGGCTCACCGGGCCAGCTGCTCCCCGCTCTGCTCCCGCTGCCCACCCACACTTGCCAGCTGGGTCTGCTCCAGCAGCATAATGTCCCCTTACCTCAGCTGATGAAGTAGATGGAAACACATCAATTTTGGGGTGTACACTGCTTTTTCTTATATTTGTGTAGTGTCATGGTCACCCAGAACAGTTTTCACAGGGGAGTCTCTGTCAAGGCAGCCTAGGTACAACAACCAGCAACCCATATAGTGCTAGCCCTGCAGGGCAGCTAAACTTCTGCTGGGCAAACCCAATCCCTATTAATAGATATCACAGAAAGAAAAAATCATCTTCTCAGTACAGGCAAACCCTGGGTTCTGAATTTTCTCTCTCTCTTTTTTTTTTTTTAATTTTTTTTTTTTCAGCCAAGCTGCTCACTTAGTGTCATCAGCATCACCTCTGATTTCCCTCCATTGGCTGTGAGGTTTTAACACTGTACATAGCCTGCACAATTCCTTGTTTCTCTCCCTTTCCATCTGAGACCTCACCTTTGTCCCTCTATCTCACCAGTACACTGCACTGTATTCTGGTACTGTCCAAAAGTTTCAGGCTGAGGTGAAATAACGTGGGTCAACTCACTGCAAAATACTCTTAAAAGAGATGCACTAGTATGGAGAACTTGCAATCCCCTCTTTAAAATCCAGCAGATTAACCACAAGAGAACATACATAACCCTAAATGCATGCTCAGGGACCCAGTGTATCAATCTCCAGGGTAATGTTTCTTCAGCACTTCAGCAGTACTTTTTTTCCTGGCAGACCTCATGGGCAACATGGTCAACAGTAAATTCTAGATCTAATACTCCTTCACAGGCAGATGCTTCTGATTAATAAATCAAAAAGTGAAGAGCAGCTAAAATCTATAACATATGCAAGGAGCTAAAATAATTTGTGAAAGTTTGGGACAAACCTCATTCATTCAGAAGGGAGTGGGCTGCAGAGAAGGATACTCACTCCCGCAATTTAATTTCAGCTGAAGTGGGAGGTGCTCAGCTAGCATGCAAACTGCAGCAGCATAATTTGTCATTCAACCAGAAGTCATGATTTGGATGTGGAAATGACTAGGTAAAATCCAGTGATTTGTTCTTATGCAGAAAGAGATTAGAATATTGAATCTGCTTCTTAAAGCTTGAAAAATCTGTGCATTTTTACTGTCCAAAGCCAGGCCAAGTCACAGCAATTATTTTGGGGTAAAATTATCTGATGTGATCAAGGGCACGTGTGGACTAGAAGTCAATTGGTGCCATTTGGCCCTTTTGTCTGCTGTTAGCTTTACAAAATTCAGGGAAGGTGGTGCTCATCATCCAGCACGAGCAGCTGCTGCTGGAGCTGTTCCTTGGCTGAAGTGCTGGTCAGCCAGGGGCCAGGAGTTTCTCCAAAGTATATTTAATTTTGCAGTGTAAGTTTCTGAGCATATTTCTTAAGAGGCGGTAGCCACTGGTATGAATAAATACACAGATCCACCTGCTAGCCAGTTTGAAGCAGGTCTACTCAGATGCCAGGAACTGGGATAGCTGGTTAACATTTCTGGCTCAAGTTTTCATTTGTTGCATGAATTTTGGCAAGGCATTTCTCACTGTAGCTGCTTCCTTTCCAGTTTGTCAAGGTGCAAGCACTTTGTGTGACAGGATAAATGGAGTCTTGTCTTTGTGTGAAGCCTAATGAGATGGGACTCTGATCTCAGCCAATGCCCTTAGACCAAAGCTGTTGAATTTAGATTTTTTTAGTTAGGTACCTCTGAAAAAAAAACCAACTTGGAAGCCTGTTTGCCAGCAGCAGCAGATCCAGGCGCCACAGTGAGACTGCAAGGAAATCTGAGCTCTCCTCTTACAGGAGGAGTCACACAGCAAAACCAGGCAAAAGTTGCTCTCAGTGAGCTCCCCAGCCAGACTCCTGCCACTGACTGGTGTTGTGACATCAATGATACGAAGTGAATTCAGCTTGCTCACAACCAGTTTTGGATCACAGAGCTGGTGAGGTGTCTGACAGGCCACATGCACTGGCTTCTTTCCTCTGAAGACCCCTGGCAGCTTTTAAATGTTCAAACCTTTTCCAAATCCGGTGAAATTCTAGATGAAAAGAATCCTTCATGGGAAGAAGCTAGACCATGCAGTTTCCTGGTACCAGTGTGCCAGCCATGGTGCTGCAGCATGCAGTGGTGGCACCCAGGAGGAAGAGCTGGCTCTGTGAGAGGCACTGGTGGCAGGGAGGAGGCACCTTGCTCTAGGTCCTTATTCAGCTGTTGAAATAATTTCTACATGCATCCACTGTTTGAGGCTCAGCATCAATAAAATATATTGCTTCTTTGTCAGCATTTCTTCAGGGAACTCCATGTTTTTCCCATGGGCTGATGTTGGACTCCATACAACCTGCAGCAGAAATGTTTGCTAGCAGAAGGGAGAAAATAGTAAATATACCTCCCTCATTAAAAGGAAATGTTTTCCTACAATCATCAGGCAACACAAGTTGGCAAACATACTCATCTTAAATGCTCCTTGTAGGGTATCACCATCCATTTATTTCCTGAAAGCTGTACTGTCTTGTGTAATTAACACTGTACAAGCTGCTGGTGTAGTTTCTGGTGGAGGTGGGGAAACAATCCAGCTGATCCTTGCCTTGGAGCCCCAAGCAAAGAAGCCAAGTCTCCTACAGGTCAGGTAGTACCAATTCTGGGAGCTGTCCCAGCCATGCAGGGACATGAGCCCAACACAAACAACACAAACCAAGCCAGGCACTGCAGGCAGGGGCTGTTAGGCAGGAGGGCAAATCATGGGGACTACCATCCACAGGCTCCCTTGAAGCCTGGCTGGGCATTGCCCCATGCCTGACTGAGGCTGCCAGGGAGAACCTCAAACTGGTGCCACTCAGTTAATTTCCATAATGCCACTTCCAGAAAAATATTTTTTAGCTTTCAAGTGGTGGAGTAGGGGAAGCTAAAAGGACTATTTATTCACAGTAATTCTTTGTTCCAGCAGTTAATGAGCAGATTCAGCAGACTGAGTGATGTCTCCTCTAAATTGCTCAAACCAGAGGTCACAGTGGCTCTTTCAAGGGCACTGGCTTTATGTTAGCTGTCTCTGTTTGTAGAGGATGGATCACCTTAATTTTTTAGTACTGGTGTGTCACAAACGCAACCAGGCTCTGATCACTTTCTGCAAGGCACCAAGCACACACTGACAAATGAGATGTCTTAGCACTTCTCAGGAGGTGATCAGCATCTGGCAAAACAAAAGGCTGCAGGGCTGAGCTATCCAGACAGCCTACACAACAATAAATTACACATTGAAGTTGCTGTGCTGGCAAATGCATTAGTCACCCACACCCAGCAGCGCTTCTTGCACAGCTGGGCACATTGACATTAAACCTTACCTGCACTGGGAAATGACTCTTTCTCTCAAATATTTTCAAGAGCCAGTCTGTTGCAGATGGTTTGAGGAAACACAGATATCCTGAGCTCTCCGGCACAAGGCCATGAGCAATTTCTATAATTTGCTTTCTCTGCTTCTAAAGGAACTGCTGGGTACTGTGTGCTTTGCAAAAATCTGTCCTTGATGGTCACTTCAACATATACGACCACACTCCTTATGAAAAGAAGCCAGTCTGAATTGGTTTTTTCTCCAGGTTGCATTTTCCAGCATTTGAGGTTTTGCTACCTAAGTTTGGATTTGATTGCCTCCAAGTTTTCTAGTTAACACCTATTGGTACTTTGCCCTGAGGTCACACATGTAGAGGTTAATCACCAAAGAAAATGTCTAATGACCAATAATGTCATAGCGATCTCCAGCTCAGCTTGTTTTGAATTAGGGCGTTCCAAATTTGAACATGATATAAACCACCTTACACATGCAGTATTTGCACAGTGCTAATGACTTGTAATCAACAGAGTGGTTTTGGTGCAAGTGGGACTGGAGTGTTTTTATTTTAGACCTCAGAAAGCATCTGCAGTTTGCAGCACCTCAGCATAGCAACCCACTTCTTCAGTTCAGTGCCCTGTTGCTATTGCACTGTATCAACTGAGTTCAAAATCCCCCTTCACCAGAAATCACAAGGAAAATGTATTTCCAAGTTAGATTTTAAGACCTTATTCTTTAGGATTAATTTGTTATTTTCCAAATGTACAGGCTCATTATTCCTTTATTTCAATATGAAGGGCAATGGGAATTTGTCAGAGCTGGAAGAGAGGCCAGAAAAGCAGTGAAGAAATTATCTTTTTTATTTTGTGGGAAAAGCTTGATTTTGGATTACTGATCAACAAAACCATAGGCATAAAAACCATTGTGCTCAAATAGTACAATTAATTTAGCCAGATTCCACATGTGCTATGCAGGAAATTCTATTCCTTTCCTGTGTAAATAATTGTTGTTTGTTTATGCCGTTGGGCATAAACTCCATGTCTCTCAAGACATGCAATGCAGCCCAGGTGCTCTAGAACAACTGAGAAGAAAGAAACTTCCTGCTCTGAATTGACTGGTGTAAGGCATGTCCACATCAGCTCTGCTTACCCTTGGCTTGCTTTTGATATGTTGGTTATTTTAGACACATTGAAGCAACCATCTACCTTTACCTGCACAAACCTAAAAACAAACATGAAAGGAGGGATAAGCAAACACAGTTCATGGACTTCCCTATGAAGAACTGCAGTATAGAGACTCCTGTGTCTGGGGAGTTATTTTGCCTTTCATTTCATGATCAGCATGGATAATTGGAAGGTTTTAGAGCAGTCTAACGAGCACAACACACAGGAGAAGCTCGCTCTGTGGGGATTTAATTGGCTGTGCACTAAACAAGGTGTGTAACCACAGCCGCTTCCCAGCTCTTGGTGAACAGAGTGATTCCTGCCAGCCAGAGGTGGCTACCTAAAAGTGAAGTGGCAACCTTTCCTTGCCGCTTGTCTAGGTTCCCCCTTATGTTAGAGGAAGAACCAGGCACCCCAGAGAGTCTGACCTATCCAGGTGTTTCTCCTACAAAGAACGAACAAGGTATGCTGAAGTGTGTAGTCTTTCCTCCAAAAAAAAAAAAAGGAAGAAAAGGGAACCAAGATGGTGTCTTTAATTTATTGGGAGTGATGCTGTAGGTGGGACATGGGAAGGGACAGGGCACTGCAGGGCTGTAAGGGAAATCTGATTTAGAGATCAGTCAGCACAGTTGAAGAAAAACATTCTATGGGCACACTTAAAGTAAATACTCATCTTTCATACGGCCAAAGTCAGATGAGATAAATCCTATCATAATGATCAGTTTGTTTCTAGAAGAAATAATCTCCCTTGAAGATACATTTGCATTCCTTCTCAGCCTTGCTATTGACAGAACAATATTAATTTTGGGTAACATGAAAGTTATTGCATTGTGAAGAAATGCATTGAATTTAGAGGGGGAAATAGGCTTATGTGGGCAATGTAAAATATTTGAAATCCCTCATTTCCTCACTTTTGACTACTTTGTGCAGATTTTAATAAATGACATGATGTCCATAAACTATGAAATTAAAAGCCTGAATGGCATTAGTCAAGCTACTAATATTACTCAGAGGTTCCCACCTGCCTGAAGACAACCTTGCAGCGTTTGTATTCTCTCTGCTGCTCGTTTCAGCTCACACCAAACCCACTAGCCACAGAACTTCCCCAATTGCTACACGCAGCAGAAGGATGACAGAGGCCCAATCTGATTGAAGGGAAGAAAATCTATGATTTCAGTCTGCCAGGGGAAGATGTCTAGGCTTTAGATTGACACAATGGAAAGAAACCAAACAATCACAACTAAACATAAAAAACAATTCCCAAACTTAGTAATATGTAATGCTGTAATGCACAAGATGCAGCTCTGACAACCAAGCTGTAACATTTTCTACAGGAGAAACAGAGATGTGATAATACTCAGTTTGCTGCTCAAGAATGCAGTTTTCAAGGTCTCTAAGGTCCCTATTTTTCTGTTTAAACTGAAATGCATAAATTTCTATCCCTCCTTTTTTTTTGTCTCTGCATGACTCTTCTGCAACTACAGTTTCAACCCAACCATCACCTAATTTTCTTTCTCTGGGAAATTCTGGAGTGCCTCTTCATACTAAATTATTGCTGCTCTAGTGGAGAATAGAAGAGATCCCGTTATATTATGTTCAGTTCATTAAGTTTCTAATTACTTTGATTTTGATATTGAAAAGCTCTAATTAATTCTTTTAATGTGTAATATTATTAAAGCCCTACAATTGATTTAATACAATTTTAAAGGAAAAAAATAGTAAATACTTATTCCCAATGAAATATATAGTAGAATTAAAGGATGAGAATACTTAAATATTACTTAAGAGTAAGAGATGTATAGAACTAATTGCTAGTATATCATAACCAGGCATTCGGAGTCCAGAAAATTAAATTAAGATCAGACCTCCACAAAAATCTCAGCTGAAACAATTCTATCAGCTGAAACAATTCACAGCAAAACCTCTCAAAAAGCCCAAACACCTGTCTTTTGTGTCTGAGTCTTTTTAATATTTGGCTTTAAAGACACCACATACGTTGCCAAAATAGATTCTTTCTGTATAATTACTGAAATGCAATATTTAATCATTGTGTTTAAACTTGTACCCTTGTAATTTGAATAAGTATAACCACATTGCTGAGCATCCTGTTTCTGTAAACAATCCTGTGCTTGAAAATAATCATTACACCACTGCAGCATCTTCTTCTTTGTTTCACCTTTACACCCCAATACATGCTGACAGTATGAACTTCATTTTAACACAGGGCTTTCTTCATCTCAGTATTTGCTTACTTTTGGTACAGCTTACTGAAAATGCCAGACCACGAGGACCAAGTGCTTGTAGAGGATGCTACTGCACGCTCTTCACAATGATTTGAAAAAAAAAATATTATCAAGCATGCAACACCTTCCATTTTAACTTTTTGAGGTACAATCGCAGATACCCAAATGCAACACAAAGGCAAAAGTGGATGCCAACTGGATACACCAAAGCAACAGCCACACCACAGTGCTGGGGCAGCACAAAGCAGCAGAGTGCCCGTGGGTCTCACCCATAATTAGATATTGACTTATCGACCTAGAAGAAATCCTGCCCAGGATGCCACTGGGGAGCCCGAACCCCACCACCAGCTCCTGTAATTCAAAAACTGCTTTTGTGGTCTTCTCCCAGCTTTCCCAGAGCACATGGTGTGCCTCAGTGGGGAAGGCAGCAGTGCTGGAGTCCTTCCTCACCCAGTGCTGTGCTCCAGGCTTCCCAATCCTTGGGGAGGGGTATTGCCAGGGCCAGGTACCCCCATGGGCGCATCAGGACACAGTGTCCAGACACCTGCAGCTGTACAGCACCAAATTGGTGCCTGAGTCTGGGGCGCTCCACTTCAGAGCTGCTGTGCTGCTGCAGCTGAGACTCCACTGGTTCCCAACCCTAACAATCAGACTTGGCAATCATTAACTTTGCTGGGTAAGAACATGAGCTTTCTAATACAGCTTGTCCATCAGGTTTTCAACAATCTTAACTGCATGAAACCTGATGACATCTGGTACACCAAGCAGCCTAATTTTCCAGCTCAGCTGAACGTTTCCCATTTGCATACACTTTGCATACATTTTCAGCTGCAGCATCTTCCCTCTTTGCTGCATCCTCCTTCCTGCTTCCTTCTCTATTTGCACAACATCTCACTGCTTTCTTCCTGTGTTTTGACATTGCAGTCCCCTCGTCTCAAACCCACTTCTACTTATCTCTCTGCCAATCTTTGCTGATGCCACAGGCACAGAGCCCTCTTCTTTGGTTTTGTCATCCTGCTCCTTTTCTTGCTCTTGGTTCCATTTTCTCTCCTTAATTGCCTCATGCTAATCGTACCTTGTTAATTGCTCACTCTTCTCTGGCTCTTTCTCATTTCAATAAATGCAACTATTAATACTCTTATTGTTTACAAACCACCAACTGCTCCATCATTCCCCTCCTCAGCTGGACAGGGGAGAGAAAATATAATGAAAGTTCATGGGTTGAGATAAGGACAGGGAAAGATCATTCACCAGTCACTGTCATGGGCAAAACAGACTCAATTCAGTGAAAAGGAATTTAATTTCTTAACAATTATATCTGAGTGAGACGATGAGAAATAAAAGCTAAATATTAAGACACCTTGCCCCCACCCCTCCCATCTTCCTGGGTTCAACTTCACTCCTGATTTTCTCTACCTTCTCCCCTTTCTGCAGCACAGAGGGATGGGGAATGAGGGTTGCAGCCAGTTAATCACACATTCTCTCTGCTGCTCCTTTCTCCTCAAGGGAAGACACTTCACTGTTCCCCTGCTCCAGTGTGTATTCCCTCCCAGAGGAGATAGTCCTCCACGAGCTTCTCCAAAGTGAATCCTTCTCATGGGCTGCAATGCTTCATGAACTGCTCCAGTGTGGGTCCCTTTCCAAGGGGTGCAGTCCTTCAGGAACAGGCTGCTCCAGCATGCATTCCCTGCAGGATCACAAGTCCTGCCAGCAAACCTGCTCCAGTGTGGGCTCTTCTCTGCACAGTGTCCACAGGCCCTGCCAGGAGCCTGCTACTGTCTGTGTGGGTTTCCCACAGGGTCACATCCTGCTTTTGGGCATCCACCTACTCTGGCATGGACCCAAGGAGTGCAGGGGGACAACTCCCTCCTCATGGTCCTCACCATGGGCTGCAGGGGAATCTCCTCTCCAGTGACAGAAGCATCTCCTCCCCCTCCTTCTGCACTGACCTTGGTGTCTGCAGAGCTGTTCCCCTCACATATTCTCACTCCTCTCTCTGGCTGGAATTGCACCTTTTAAAAATTTTTTAAAATCTGTTATCCCATAGGAGCTACCACCATTGCTATGAACCTGGCCTTAGCAGGCAGCAGACCTGTCTTGGAGCTTCCAGGCATTGGCTCTGTCAGACACAGGGGAAGCTTCTGGCAGCTTCTCACAGAAGCCACCCTTGGGGCTCCTCCACTACCAGAACCTGGCCACAGAAACCCAGTACAAAGAGGCACCTCAATTCTCTTTGCTTTGTAAGCTCAGTGGGAGGCTGGAATCCTCATCATGAAACTCCCCCTGCCTCATCGGGCCCCTGCCCCCACATTCAGTCAGCACTGTTTTTGTGGAAGCCTCAGAATGACCCCCTCTTGGGCAGCTCCAGCTCCCCCCTACATCTCCCATCACCTGCCAGGCACTTGCCACAAGTCAGCTCTCCCTGAGAGGTTATTCATTTTCTCTGTCATTCAAAGCTCTACCCTCCCCTTTCCCTTCCCTCGGTCGACCACCATGTCTGGTGGACATTCTGGAGACTCCTCTTCATCTCTCTCTCCAGACTGTAGAATGGGTGGTATAAAATTGTGTCCTTGTTCTCCTTCTCTTCTAGGCCTTATCTCCGTGTAATCCCTACCACAAACATAAATTCACCTGCCAAGCAACTTCCAACAAAAATCCAGTGCTCTATTCAGATGAATCTCTAAAAGAGAGACCAACCCAACCAAAAGTAAAAGGGTACAGCATAGATGTCTCTACCTACAATGCCATCTAGGCTCCCATTACAGCTAATCCTATAGGAGGTATCTAAAGACAGCCAGGACAGGCACTCAGGAAAATGCTGTTTCCTTTCCCCACCTAAAAAGGGAGTCCAGCTGAATGGATTGTACCACAGACACTTAAAACTGGGCAAGCATTTGTCTACAGATAATTCCTGACATGAAGCCCTTCTGTCTCCATGTGTGGAGCAAGGCTCTCATCCAGGATGAATTGCCACTTTGGACTGTGCTTACTGCCGAAGCATTTGTCCTTCTCTCAATAAACGCAGCCCTGTCCTGCACATAATCACTCTACATGTCTCTGCAAAGGATATGGCTCTAGCTGGTCCTCCAATGCTGCCATGCCTATCCTTGCATTTCTCCCTTAGCTCCCTACTCTCCATCACATCAGATGAGAGCTGCTCGTTGTTGCTTTCAAGCCCTCCCATAGCCCACCCCAGATCTGTCTCTCTCTCGCACAGCCGCTCATGTGTAACAGAGCCAGCTCTGCCATCACCCATCAGCTGGTGGCCAGGGCCAGGATGCCTTCTTTGCAGGCAAATAGTGTCTCACTGACACCCTGGGACTTGTGCACAGCCTCCCCCTAAGGTCAGGGCCTGGGCTGGCCTGTGACATCTTCTTGTTTGGCATGGTGCGCTCCTTCTCCGTGACCTGTGCTCTCATATGATCCAAATTAATAGATCTAAAATGGCAACAGCAGCCACCAAGCCACACAAAAAAAGATTTGCATAATAATATGAAGAATGGCGACTCAACCTTAAGAGGCATAGCTGTAATTTAGGGATAATGTATGCCGGGAGAAATTAAATGTCTTTGTCATCCCTTTGATGATGCTGCCACTTCTTAGAAGCATTGCAAATTTCATAGAATCATAGAATGGCTTGGGTTGGAAGGGACTTTAAAGACCATCTTGTTCCAACCCCTCTGCCATGGCAGGGATGCCTTCCACTAGACCATTTGTTTATTAATACCTGAAAATATTTTTTTGAAGTCAAAGAATGTTTTGACCACATTACAATATATACACTGAAAGGAGTAGCATTAGACTTGCACTTTTGACTTCACACTTACTTTTTCTCCTTTCAGTGACTAACAGTATAAGATTAATTTAATATTAATTTGTTGGGTTTTTACATATAATTTCTTACATGTGAAAAATAAGAGGAAAACTGCAGCTATATAAAGGGGTAGGCTACTTAGCTGCAGTTTGCATCTTATTTTTAACATATAATTTCTCACATGTTAAAAATAAGAGGAAAACTGCAGCTAAATAGCCTTTTCCTTTAAATCCTTTTAAAGGGGTGACCTATGACTGGCCTTCCAGTACCTGAAGGGGACCTACAAGAAAGATGGACAGGGACTTTTTACAAGAGCATGTAGTGACAGGAGAAGGGGGAATGGATTCAAACGAAAAGAGTGGAGGTTTAGATTAGATAGTAGGAGGAAGTCTTTTACTGTGAGGGTGATGAGGCCCTGGAACAGGTTGCCCAGAGAAGCTGTGGATGCTCCATTCCTGAAAGTGTTCAAGACCAGGCTGAAAAGACCTTTGAGCAACCTGGTCCAGTGCGATGAGACGGACACAGGTAGGCAGGGCCAGCTTTGTCCCTGCCGGGGGCTCTCCCTTGGCGGGGCAGGAGAGCAGAGCCGTCCCCACGAGGTGCGGGCCGGGGGCCGGGAAGGGGCTCTGCAGGGCCCCGGTCCTGCCGGCCCAGGAACTACAGCTCCCGGCGCGCCCCGCGAGAGACAGCCACCGGGGCGGGAGCGGAAGCGGCCGCCGCGCGGCACGCCGGGATTCGTAGTCCGGAGGCGGCGGCCGCCAGCGCCCGGGGCCGTGTCCCGCGCATTTGAAAATTCCCGCGGAGGCTCGCTGCGGATCTCGCGAGAGCTCCGCCCGCCGCCCCCA
>VWZP01000136.1:0-22625 GCA_013396995.1 Dicaeum eximium | reverse complement strand
GCGGCGGGTGAGCGAGCGGGGGGGGTGCGCGGGCGCGCGGGCCCGGGCCGGGCCGGGCCGTGCCGGGCCGTGCCGTTGTCGCCGCTGCGAGAGGGAGATGCCACCGGCACCGGCACCGGCACGTACCGGGAGCGCGGGCTCGGCTGGGCTGGGGGCAGCGGCGCGGACAGGAGGAGGCGGCGGCAGCGGCGACCCCTGCCCGCCCGTCCGCCTTCGTTCCTCCCTTTCTTCCTTCCCTCCCGTACCATCGGATACCGGGCGCTCCCGAGCCGCATAGGCCGGCACCGCCGCTGGCGCAGCGCGGGCCCGCGGGGGCCTCGGGCGGGCCCGGCCGCCCGTCCCTTATGTAAGTGACCCCCGGGCTGCGGCGCCGTGTCCGCCACACGTGCCCCGGCCCCCGGCGGCGGGGGAGGCCCGGGCGGCGCGGCCTGGGCAGCGCGCATGGGAGGCTCCGCGGCCGGGAGGCTCCGCCGGGCTGGGGGGCGTGGGAGATGCTGCGGCTGCCGCCGGGAGCTTTCCCCTGCCCGGCCAGCCGCGCGCGCCCTCCGTCCTCGCCCCTTCGGTCGTGTTTTTGGAGGGTTTTTCTTCACTTTTTTGTAATTCCGCCGCCCCCTCCCCCGCCGGGCTTAGGGGTTGTATTCCATGAGGAGGCGGGAAATGCGCTCTGTGCGGAGAGCGGCGATTGCGGGACGAGGGATGGGTGCAGTGGGGAGGCCACAGCTTTAGAAGAATCCAGTGCGATTTGTGGGGGTCCCATTCCCTTTGCACGACGCAAAACATCGCAAAGCAGAGTTGCTGCTGGTTTAAACAAAAGTGCTCGATGTGTTCCTTAATCAACTGTGAGTCCAGGTCTGGAGCTTCTGCCAGTAGAATGCTTGGTGTCGGTCTTTAAGGTCTGATGACTGCCTGCTGATCGTGTCTGAGCAGATTGAGGGACTCGATGGTGTCGGGATGGCTGCAGCCCGTTCGGGGTGTAGGGCTGAGCGTGGCCGTGCAGGTGTCGGTCTGGCTGGTTGTGTCAGCCTTGGCTGGCAGCTGTCCCGTGTGTTTGGGCACACAGCTCTGGATCCTGGCGAGGACAGCTCCTCGTTCGCGTGCCGCCTCAGCTCTCCTTCCTGCACCCGTTTGCCTGGGATTGGCTTGTCCAAGCGTGATCAAGCTTCTGTTAATTTGACGTCCTCTGCCTAGTAAGGTGTCAGATATAGTTTTGGAGAAACAGTGGTGACAGGCCTTTCCTGGTGTGATGCTGGTTTACTGGTGTGGTGGAGAGAATAGAATCCTTAAATTGGCAAGAGAGGATCACCCTGTTGCATGGGTTGCAGGTGTTTTTGCAGTTGATCTTGTCAGGTTGTTGGTTGTAAAAACCTTTTGGGGAATTAAATGTTCCAAATCCATCTGGATACAGCCTTGGGCAACCTGCTCTAGGTGATGGCTTGAGCAGGGTGTTTAGAAGAGGTGACTGTATGTGATTCTGGCAGGTCTTCCTCTTCGATGTGATTCTGGAATTCGTGCTAGAAGGGCCAGCAGTGGGATGGCATACCAGTGTGATATGCTGGAAATATCTTCCAAAATACAGTAGTAGAACAAAGGAGCAAATACAGAGATGAGAGATGGCAGCAAGGTCTCTTTTTGATGTCAGTGAAGTCAACATGTCCTGTGAAATCTTGTCTTCAGCTGTGACTGACCATATTTTTAGCTTTTTCTTCAGTGAGCCCATAACGTTGTTGGCCTTTTAAACTGATTTTTATGTAATACCATCAGTCAAAACTGACATCTCATAAGTCTGACTTGGCTGTATGTAATTCTGCTTGAACACGCAATTTCTCTCTCTTTCTTTTCCCTCCTTCCCTCTCCCCTGCCCCAAGCTTTTTAATCCAAAAAATTATTACATTTCTGTCCTTGGAAATAGTTCAGGGTGTTTGGAAGTTACAAGTTCCTAGGATGAAAAAGAATGGTCATTTTGGCAACTTGCACACAGACTGCACTGCTATAGGATACAGCTGGGAGGTTGAATTCTGGTTTATTCCTGAAAATGGAGTGAGCATGTGACATTTTACCCTAATCTGATTTCTACCAGAAATAAGAATGTGATTGTAGTTATTGTTTCAAAGAGAGCTGAAATGCAGTTGCTGTTGGATATATCTCTTAAAGTTGAGAGGCTTTGTGCCTTTCATCTAGATCTAAGTATTTCCCCTCTGGTTTGATTTCCTAGCAATTCTTGGTTTAACTTAGCAAAATTATGCAAGGCAAGTGGTCACTGTATATTGTTCATAAGTTGTTATAAACTTTATCAGCCTTGTTCCATGCCTGACTGCTAAAAAAAAAAAAAAAAGAGGTATTTAAAATGGTCATTGCCTTACAGGAGGAAACCTGAGCATGCATGATGCTCTAGTGTTTTGATTTTCTACAAGAATGGTTCAGGTCTTGTAGTTGTACTTATTTGATGGTTCTTACTGATGTTGCTGTACTGATTTTTTAATATTGTGGGCAGGAGTACACTGTGTTAACATCTGAGTCTTCCATCAGGGAAGAATTCTTTTTGAGATGGTGGGGAGTTTGGGATGGTGAGCAGTTTGTTTTTTAAACTCAAATCTGCCCAGTAGAGAATATTTCAATTTGAGTTCCAATTTGGCCACACAAGGTTCTGTGCTCTTGGCACAGCAGGTAGGCAGTGTCCCAGGCAGGATGGCTCAGGGTGACTCATGGAGAGCACACAGCTGAGAAGTTTCCTTGCATGCTCTTACCTGCCCTACTGCAAGATATTTGTTCACTCTTTTCTTAAAACCATCTTGCTATTATTGTGGTATGTAGTATTAATATTCATATACTTACCACACAGACATCTCCATGCTTATTTACAAAAAAAAAAATATTCACTACAATGATTCTGGAATTTTTGCTCTTTTCTAAAATTCCTTAATATATGTTGTCAGAGTCAGTGCTTTGTCAGGCTGGAGAAATGGGCTGACAGGAGCCTCGTGTAGTTGAACAAGGGAAAGTGCCAAGTCCTGCACTGGGGAGGAACCACCCCAGGCACCAGCGTGTGCGAGAGCCTGCCCAGCTGGAAAGCAGCTTGGCAGAAAAGGCCCTGGGACACCCAGCTGGCCATGAGCCATCCCTGTGGCCCTGCAGCAAAGAAGGCTGATGGTATCCTGCCTGGGCTGCATGAAGAGGAACTTTTGCCAGCAGGTGAAGGGAGGTGATCCTTCTTCTAGTACAGCCCTGCTGAGGCCTCAGCAGGAGTGCTGTGTCAGGTCTAGGCTCACCAGACTCTCGAGATGAGAGGTGAAGGCACTGGAGAGAGTGCAGCAAAGGGCCACAAAGATGGTTAGAGGAGATTGGAGCAGCTCTTCTCTGAGGAAATGCTGGGAGACTGGGGCTGTTCAGCCTAGAGAAGAAAAGGCTCAGGGGTTCTCATCAATGCACATAAATAACTGAAGGGAGGAGGTAAAGCAGATGGAGCCAGGAACATTCCAGTGGTGCCCAGTGACAGGAACACAAGCACACACTGAAACATTTCAAAGATGCTATTCATCAACCAGATGTGTCTGAATTAGTATTTGGTGTTATGGGTTACTCCTAAAATACCTCCACTAAATTGCAATTAAACTAAGCAAGAATGCTGGTCAAATTGTGAGGCCTTCTACTCTCTGGAGCCTCTGGATACAGTGCAGAAGTTGTCACTTGAAACTGATGGCAAATACCAAAAGAGAAACTCAGCAAAACTACTGCAAATAAGTTGTCCCACTTGGAACCTGATCTGTGCTAGTAGTGAATGCTGGCAGAGTGGTCAGGCTGGCTGGCTGCAGTACTGGCTTTGCCATCAGCAACATTTTTGTCAAAATGTTGACTTATGCTTAGTGCAGGACCCTTCTTCTTGTGCTTCACGTGCTCATTGTTGTCCTGCTGGCAGCAGATACGGAAACACAACCCAGCAGTAGTGACCTGAATATAATATCTTGGGGTGTCATGAAGAAAGCAGGACTGTTTGAACAAAACAGTTGAATTTGTCTTGTCTTTCAGAGGCCTTTTCTGTAAGCCAAATGACTTGAAAAGCATAGATACTTAAAGTAATTTGTATTTCCATGCATATGGATTATCTCATATTTAACCTGTTTAATCCTGTAAATATGCTCAGCTCTTCAATTTTTCCAGAAAAAAAACCCAAAACTGTCTTGACATACTGAAATGTGAGCTCTTGTGGAGCACCTGTATGAGCATGAAACTGTCTGAGAGGCCTAGAAATTTTTTCTCTAATGCTACAGAGATGTGATAAGGAAAGGCAGTAGGATGGAAGGGACTGGAATAAGAAGTACAAGGATTTCAGCAGAGAAAAAAACCAATATTTTGAAGTGCTGTGTTACGTTCACCTTTAAAGTGTATGGAAAAATACTTCTAACTGATGAGATACGGAAGTCATTATTGCATGAAAGTGTTAGCAATATGTTTTCTGGAAAAATTTGAGGATGAATTTGGTCAAGAACTTTGTATACTTGAATGTCAAAAATAAGCATGCAGAAAGTAAATGAGACATGTCTGATCTGTGGCATCTACTAGAAGACAATTGGCAAGAATTAATAATGTATTAAATCAAGGGAAAGGGCAGAAAGTTACACCTCTTACTGAGAAGCTTTTTAAAATATGGCTTTTCTGAGATCACATGCTTGCTTGTATGAGTGAGCTTGAACTTGGTGTGTTGTTCATTTCTCTGTTGATTTTGTTCATCCCTCTATGTCCCTTTTTGTTGGTGGTCTTGTAGGCATCAGAAAAGCTCAAGATTCTGCTTTTGCTCTGCTGTGAGATGAAAAACTCTCCCAAGTGCCATTTATTTTAAGCAAAACAGAGCTACAAATGATATATGGGAAATTTGTCACTGCATACTGATGAAGCTTGGGTCAGTCTCAAAGATATTTATGACTGACATGGGACTATGTTTGCCATTTTTTTCTTTATTTACAGTGAAGAATGCGAGACCTAACGGCTCAGGTAACGAGCAGTCTGCTGCAGTTTCCAGAGGTGACTGTTGAGGCACTTGGGGAAGATGAGATCACCCTAGACTCTGCACTGTGTGGGAAGTTTTCTGGAGGTGAGCATTTTTCTTTAAATTTGGATTTGGTATAAAGTTGTTATTGCTTAAGCACAGGGTCATAGCATCAGGTTGGTTCTGTTAAAGGTTCTGATAGTGCTAAGAGGACATTTTAACAATGAGAAGTGCGAAGTATTGAAAGTGCAACAGCCTGCTCCATTCCTGTGCTATTTAAATAACATAGCTGACCATGCCCTCCTCAGTTTTGAATGAAATAGAAGGCAGTTTTCAAGGAAGAAATAGTGTTGTTTTGGGATGTATTCTTTTTAACAGCTCAAGCTCTACATCCATTATAACATTCCATATAGAAATAGTTACAGAGACACAATATGCTCCTTTTTCTTCTCTAGTCTAACTAAAGAATGGAAAGAGGACAGCTCTCTTAAGCACTGCCCATGTATTTCCAAGGTATTTAATAGGATGCAGATGAGGACCCAGTGAGAGTTGCTGACAACAGCTAAGCAGATTAGGCAGTTGACTTTTTAGGTAATCTGAAGGTAGGGCTGGATGTCTGTCTGGAAGTCTGGGCTTCTGTTAAGACCAGGTAGAATCTTATCTACCTGACTGTACTTGCAGTAATGGAGCTAATCCTTCCTTTGAGCTTGAAGTTCCTCAGTAAAGGAGCAAGTGTTAAACTCTCCAGTGAAACAGCACTTGTTAAATTCTTTCTGGGATCAGCACATATAAAAGTTGAAGTTACGCATGCAGTGCCCATTTGAAGATACTTTGCTGTCCAAATCCCTGCCCAGAGCAGTTGTGTGTCAAGCAAAATTCTTAACTGGAAATGAGTTGGTTTAGATGGGCTGTATTTGAAGTATGTTTTGAGAGTTGTATTCCTGTACATATTTAGGTGTTTTTTAGCAAAGCCAAGTATGGTGTACAGACTAGAGCTCAGTCTATTGTAATTTTTATCCAAAAGAGTCAGCGTTCTTGAGTGCAGGAATGAAAAGTACAAATGCGAAAGAATGGGGTTATTAATTCTATGAAGTATTGGCTGAGTATTGCAGTGGGTGATTTAAAATAATTGTCCAGATGTGGGTAGGTTGGCCTTCCTCCCTTGGGTGTGTTTGAGGGCAAGGCCCAGTGCCAGTGCTGATGTTGCAGTTGTTGAGCTGTTCCCTTGCTCAGCGGCGTTTCTTTCCCTGCAGGCAGAAGTGGCCTGGCGTGGCTGGCGTGCGGCCCCCAGCTGGAGGTGGTGAACTCGGTGACAGGAGAGCGGCTCTCGGCGTATCGCTTCAGCGGAGTGAACGAGCAGCCGCCCGCCGTCCGCGTGGTGAAGGAGTTCTCCTGGCAGAAGAGGACGGGACTCCTGGTTGGGTTGGAGGAAGCAGAGGGAAGTGTTCTCTGTCTGTACGACCTTGGCACCTCAAGAGTGGTTAAAGCAGTTGTTCTTCCAGGAAGGGTATGTATCTTTTTGGGGAAATGAAGGTTTGGTGTTGCATAATCCTGTTTCAGGAAAAGCTCTTATGCATCTTTGTACAACTTATCCTTTTGATACTGCATTAGCATATTGTCAGTTCACATTATCCAGTCAAGAGAGCCTTGATGTAAAATCTTGGACTTAGCAGTAGCTTTATCTTCTGAGTTTACTGCTAGTAAAAAAATATTCTAGAGCACATAGTGATGAAATTCTCCACATCTAAAAAAAAGGCATTGAAAACCTTTTTTTTTCAGAGCGAAAAAGAAAACCTCACTTAAAGTGTCTGTAATATACCTTTTCTAAATGGCTAATTTCTGTCAGAAATACCATCCTTAAAGTATCTCAGACTCCAATCATTGTGCTGGTAATGACTTTGACACATTACCATCAATCTCAGACTAAGAAGCAAGTGACTTGGGGACAGAACAGATTTTTCTGTTAACTTAAGATTGGGAAAAAGATTTTTAGTGGGTTATCTGTCAGATTGTTGGTAGATTTACGTTCAGTCCACAGTCCTTGAATCTCGGCTTGTTGAGTATAGTGTTCATGTAGATGGGATACAGTGGTGTAATGTCAGTAATTTTTCTGCCTTCTCTAACCCTTGAACTCAAATGATGTAGTGTCCCTGTGTCTCATTAACGTTATGGAAACAAGAATCAGATTAGGTTATCAGAACATCAAGATTGACCGCTTTTATCATTTTAGAAGCTGCAACAAATAAATACTTATTTACTACTCAGCTTTCCCTAACATTATTTGGTTTGACTTGCTAGAGCACAGGTGGAAGTGTTGTTAGTAGTAATAAGCATTTGTGTTGTGAATAAGTTGTAAAGATACGAGTTGAATCGGTGTTCCAGTGTTTTGTTTTGCTATCTGCTCAAGTTGTAGACAGAAAGGCATCCTGTGTGCTAGCATGAACATATAATAAGTAAATTATGTTTTGGTAAGTGATGGTGGTGTGTTAGGTTTTATTCTATCTAAGTAAGCTAGGAAAAGCAAAGGTTAAGAAGTAAGGATTGTGTTGCATGTTGAATCTGTGGCTGCAGAAGTGTTTTGAAATAGAAGCTAGTTCCAACCATCAGTTGTATTAGAGAGTTGTTCTATACCACAAAAACTGGTTCAGGAGCAAAGATGATGAAGCCCCGCAGGAAAGAGTTGGCTGTTGTGTGATGAAGGGTAGGAATTTTGAAATAAAGCCAAAGCTGCTCTGGAAGTTATGCTCTTATGCACTGAAAGCTCTTGATTACAAGTATGTTTGGTCTCTTGCTTTCGTTTTACTTCCTATGTATTTGGTATTCCGTTAGTTAAGTCAGCATAGTCAGGACACAGGTATTGCTTATTGGACTCTTTAACTTTCAGGCTGTGATTGGGAGTAAGGGTAATCAAAAACAAGTAGATAAGACTTGCACTTGGCTGCTGTCCATATGTTTTGAATTCTTTCAGAAACTCATATTTGCATATTATGTAATGTATAGTTTGGGGGATGGATCTGCATGAATGTTTCTGATTTTCATATTGATTATTTTTGATGGTAAAATGTGGATATTTTCTTAACATCACTCTCTGCAGTTTTGTCATTACTCTTAAACCTTTAATGAGCGCTGTGTTTTTGGGACTATTTTCTCAGCGGATATAAATTCTGTGGACAGCTAAGTTGTACAGTTTAACTTTGAGCAACTCTGCTCCAAGGTGTCAAGTTGTTAGGGTATTAATACAGGCTGTTTATTGTGACTGTGTGACTGCTTTTTAGTGTAACAGTGGATGTTGAGTCATTCAGAGAATAAAGAAATGAGTTAAAAAACCAAAACTCTGGAGCTTAGAAAGAATTTTGGTATAATATCTTTAAATGTGTCTGTGAGTGTCTTTTGATGCCCTCTTGATAAATGTATGAAATGTAGCAGAAGACTGAAAATGATGAGTATGATTTGAATTGGATTCTGAGTTAAAAACATTAATTACATCGAATTGGTTTATAACAGTTGCATGTTTCAGAACTGTTGCATGGTATTTTCCCAAATTTTTCTGGTTTGTATGAGGCAGAAGGGCAGCATTCAGGTTCAGTGAGCTGAGAAAAGTTTTCTTTGTTCTTTCCCAGAATGAGTTGGCAGAGCACTAGCAGAATAGGAAAAAGCAGTGCATAGCATAGTGGAAAAATATGTCATTTCAGGAGCTTCTACATGGAATATTGAAGTAACCACGGAACATTTTTGGAAGACTGTATGCAAAACTAGTAAAGATTCATTTGGAGCCAATTGTACAGTGAAAAAAATACCTTGAAATGAAGTTAGAAGCAGCCCTTGAACCTTGGCTAATGGTGCAGCAAGATGTGTTCCGTATTTCCTCATCAGTCACTAAGACTTGGAACGCAAGAATCTGAGTAATCAAAATACTTCTGTTAGTCCTCTGAGCAGTAGAGAAGATTAAAAATTTGATTTGAATCATAGGCAATCTGAAAGAAAATAAAGTTGCCTGAATACATGTAGATACTTCTAAGATTGGAATTCATCTGTTGAAGATACAAGGTGAATTGTGTAGCAGGTGGCGAGGCAGGGCAGTCATAAGCAAGTGCTTGATACAGGAGAGGAGAAAACTTCAGGGGGCCTATGATTTTGGATATTTTCCCCCACTTCTGGGGGTAAATAACCTATATAAAAAGATGGACTGCCTTGTGACACTCACTTGTTTGTTTCAGACAAACCTTTGTTGCTGATGTAAAGCTGTCTGCTTTCATGGTGGTGCATTTGTAAGGGGCCAGAAGATAGGCCCTGTTGTTGTGTTATCCAGCTTTAGTGCAGGAGCCCTGGTGTGGTTGTGTCTCTGCCAGAGCAGTCAGTCTTGTCCTGGGTGTGCTGAGGGGTCTGTCTTCACCTTGTGCTGAGGTCATGGAGAGTGCTTGGCCTGTCAGGGAGCAGAGAGAGAGCTCCTGCCTCAGGCTGAGCAGGTTCTTGTTTGGTTCTTGCTGTTGGTTTAGGCATCCTTTTACAGTTTTTCTTCGCATCTGTAACAGTGCTGGTGTGCATTTAAAATTTTTGTTGGATATTATCAGTCAAAGTAGGGACCAGCATAGATTTTAGTAAGCCAGCATCTCTCTCCAACCCTTTCTAGGAATGTTTCATTCCCATGGCAATGGTGTGTCTGCTGTAGCCCACGGCCAGTGCCTCATTTGCCTTGCAGCCCTTATTTATCTTCCAAAATGCTTGGTAAAGAAGGCCTGGACTGTATCACTGGGGCTGATGGGCTTTGAGTAGTGGGAGAACTAGATCTAGCTTTGTCTTATTTAAATACTTTACATATGGTAAAGCTCCTAGCATGTAATTGATTTGATTGTCAATTGATTGACTGATGTCTTTTCTTAGACACAATTATTTCTAAGTAGGAAATGGAAACTGGTAAGCTGTAAAGACAGAATACGCCATCCAAGTGGAAGAGCTTTCTTTCTGTTAATTTCCTTTTTGCTTGATATAATAGGGAACAGTGCTTTGGTTTTAAGTCTTATGAACCTGTATTTCCTTTCCTGTTTCTGATGTGCTAATGCTGGTTTCCCTTCTGAGGATTTCTCCTGAGCCTGTCAAAGAGCTTTGGCATTAACCTGCAGTTCCCTGCAGGTGACAGCCATCGAACCCATCAGCAATGACGGTGGAGCCAGCGTGAGCACCCGGCACCTGCATCAGAGTCTGCGATGGCTCTTTGGAGTGGCAGCAGTGGCCACAGATGTTGGCCATGTCCTTCTGGTTGACCTTTGTTTGGATGATTTATCTTGCAGTCAGAATGAAGTAGAAGCATCGGGTAAGCTGCAGTTTTTAAACTTGAATTTAGAATTGAGAACATTTGTTCCTTTCCAAAAGCCAGCTTGTGCACCAGTGAAGATCCCAACGTGCTGAGTGACTACTGCCATTTCTGGCATTGCTGACTGCAGATGGCAATTGGACATCATGTGGTCCTGAACTGATCAAAAAATGGGAGTGGCTTAATACTGCTCCTGATGTTAAGCAGGCCTCTTGCTGCCCACATCCTTTTGTCCCTGTGATTCCTGCCAGTGGAAGGTAGGAATTTTTCCATTAGAGTCAGTGCAGCTGTGTGACAGGAAGCTGTGTCAGAGAGGCAGGCTTTAGGCTTGTGTTTTAAAATAAGTCTGACTTACCAAAAATGCTGCATTTGGGTGAATGAATACTGCAGTTTGTGTTTTCAGATTGCATACACTGCTTTGGGTGTTGTAAGAGTGGCTTCAGGAGTTTGTGTCCCTTCAAGTAGCTTCCTCATGAGGCCCAATAAAGGAATTTGTCTACAGTGCGTACCTTTTTACCCAGTTTTGAAATAGGAGTGAGAGTACCTGTCTCATTGGACCGGTGAGAAGAGAACCCATTCTATTCTCTGAATGGGTGCAGAAACAGGAATAGCAAAAAAAAGGTGCTGCGGAAATGGGTGTTTTGCTTGAAGAATTAGATGATACACATTGTATAATCACATAATTTTAAAATGCAACGGAAGTGGCATAATGCATTCATTTCTTGCCTGCTTTTATGTGTGTAGATCTAGAAGTTGTCACCAGAATTCCTGCTGAAGTTCCACAAAGAAGAGAGGCTGTGACCAGGGAAGGGAGGCATCTCTGTTTTCAGTTACGAAGTCCTTCAGGAACAGCAGTATCAACCCTGTGCTACATAAGCAGAAGCAACCAGCTCGTTGTGGGTTTTTCTGATGGCTACTTGTCACTATGGAATATGAAAACTTTGAAGAGGGAGTAAGTAGATGCTTCCATTTGGTCACACTTGGAGGTGCAGGCAATAGGGATGTGATAGAGCTGATTTTTGTAAGTCAGTTTCTGTCCAGTAGTATTTTGTGAACTGAGGCCATGTGTGGGTTTCCATGAAAGATTTTACAAAGGTTCAGAACCAGTTACTGCAATTAGGGCATCCACTGGAAGGCTTCACTATGTGGATAATGTGATTTTAGTGATAATATTCTTTAAAGTGTCGACAATGGATCTGGTGAGACATGATAATTCAATACTTGATCTGTTCCTGAAAGCATATTCTTTCCTACATTTCATCCTTGATGGAAACTGGTGGTTGTCTCATTCCCAGACAAGGATGCATATGCAAATGAAAGTTTGTTTGAAGATTTGGAGATCAGAATAAGGGATATATACATTTATAAGCAATAGTGAAATTTAGAGGTGATTTGAAATCTGCCACTTGAAATATACAACCACATTTAGCTAGGTGTTACTTAAGGAAATCTACAGTGCCTCACCAGAAACTGCATATGTGTTATGGATGCATTATGGATACGTAAATAGACAGGGGACACACAATTAGGTGCCAAGAAAAGATTGTGAAGGTGCAATTGAAGTTCAGAAGATGGGAAGACAAATACTTAAGAAGTTGTGACTTGTCAGTCACCGCTTGATTTTAGATGGAAGTATGGCCATCTGTACTTTGAGGATAAGCATGCAAGCTGCTTTTTTCCCAGAAGATGCTTCTACTCTTCTACAAACAGCCAGAGCCAGCAGGCTCTCCTTTTTTCTATATTTTTCTTTTTAACCTGTAGGCACCACTCCCAGCTTGAAGGAGGAAGGATTCCTGTCTATGCAGTTACTTTTCAAGAGCCTGAGAATGATCCCCGCAATTGTTGCTACTTGTGGGCTGTTCAGTCTACACAACAAAGGTGAATAAAATCTTGCCATAAGTCACTGCCTTTTTTTTAAAATATTTGCTCACATTCAGTTCATATCTGTGTATTCGTTTTGTTTACTTAACTGTACAGGACATGAAAAGTGTTACGCTTACAGTGCAGTTTTTTCAGGATTTTACACTTGCAAAGAGGGGTTGACTCTTTCCTATCTTGTGAAAGAAGACAAAGGAAACAGTGGCTATATTTTTGTGCTTGCAGTCTCAAATGATTTCCCTTGTTTCTTGATGACTGCTTCAAGATTTGTTTGGTATTCATACCATGATAGTCAGTACCATTTAAAGTGGTTTAGGCTGCAGATGCAGAGCAGTAAACATCATCAGCAAGCGACTTAATCGGCCCAGCTGTTCGCAGACTGGCAGTCTTCTTAAGTTTGACTTAAAAGCAGTTTTCATGGAGAACGCTTTACTGTTGTGAGCTATTTCCAGCAATTCAGCATTTTTTTTCTCCATGTTGCATATTAAAGCTTTTCAAACAAAGGTATAGGTAGCATTTGCCCCTGAAGCTGTTCATGTCAAAATTTCCTCCTTTCTTAGTGGCTAAATGTGACCAATTATCACGTTTTGGGAAGCAGTGTTTTTCTTTTTAGCAAGAGCATGCTCTTAAGTAAGTTTCAGCTTAGATCTAATAAAATTATAATGTAGATTGTAAAGCTGCTTTGTAATCAAATTTCCCCATTTATACCTTTTTCAGTGAAGGTGATGTTGTGAGTTTACATCTGTTGCAGTTAGCATTTGGTGACAGGAAACGCCTGGCATCAGGACAAGTCCTGTATGAGGTAAGAGAGGCCTGTATGTGAGAAGATGGAAATAGTAATTTTGCCTAAGTAAGGACCACTGAAGTTGACCAGATTAATATTTACTATGAAATATCAGTGAGACTTAAGAAAAAAAATCTTTTGATGAGTCTTTTTGTCTTTCTTTTGTCCATACTTTTCAAAACAAGTCATAGAATTATGGAATGGTTTTGGTTGGAAGACCTTCATTATCATCTAATTCCAATCCCCTGCCATGAGTATGGATGCCACCCACTAGATCAGTTTGCTTAGGGCCCCATCCACCCTGGCCTTGAACGCTTCCAGGGATGGGACATCTATAGCATCTCTGGGCAGCCTGACCTCCAGATCCTCACCACTCTCACAGTAAAACATTTCTTCCTAACATCTAATCTAAATCTCTCCTGTTTTAGTTGAAAACCCCTTCTCCTTTGTCCTGTCACTATCTGCCCTTGTAAATGTCAGTCTCCCTATTTTTTATAAGCACCCTTTATGTGCTGAAAGGCTGCACTGAGGTGTCCCAGGAGGAGGCTGGACTTCTGGGCTGTGAGTGCATATTGCTTCTTGTCCATCAGAACCCCCATGTCCTTCGTGGCAGGGCTGCTCTCGGTCTGTAGTTACGTGTGGGATTGTCCCATTGCAGGTGAGCAGCACCTTGCACTTGGACTTGCTGACCTTCATGTCATGAGATTTCCATTGGCCCACCTCTCAGTCTTCTCCAGATCCCTCTGTATGACATCCTGGCCTTTTGTTTTGTCAACTGCACCTTTCAGCCTCGTGTCGTCTGCAAACTTGGTTAAGGTGCACTTGATCTCACTGTTTGTGTCATTGATGAAGATATTGAAGAGCTCCGGTCCCCACACAGGTTTCTGAGGGACACCACTCAACATGAGTCTGTGCCTGGAGATAGAACTGTTTTCCCACAACTCTCTGAATGAAAGCTGAAATTTCTAGTAATTAAAATTCATGCTGGACAGGTTTATGGAATTTTAGTGCTTTATCTTGTGGAACTGTCTTTTGGAATGGTGAACTTCTTGTTCAGGACAACATCTCTATTAAAATTGATTTCAGTGATCAGTTATCATACAGTGAAGATGAGGTTCTTTGCTTAGGCTTCATGTTAGTTTTTCAAAGAGATGGTTTTGTTTTTTCTTGTCTACCCTGCATATATCTGTTACTTACAAAATTCCTTAATAAAATAGCGTGAACTGTACGTGCTTCAGAGCAAAGTTTGCTAAGGAAATGCTAATATTTTAAAATGTGCAAAGCCTTTTCAGCCAATATCTGTTAAAATTTGACACTTAATTCTCTTGAATGTCAAATGTAGTTTTTATTTGCTATCAGAAATAAGTTTATTGGAAATAAACAATACAATATGCATGATGTATTAGATATGTACATTCTTTGTTAGTAGATCTAATGAAAATTACCTTTTTTTTTTCCCTCCACCCAGGGTTTGGAATACTGTGATGAAAGGTACAGTTTAGACCTCACTGGTGGAATCTTTCCCTTGAGAGGGCAGACCAGCAATACTAAATTACTCAGCTGTCAGACCATAGAGAAATTTCGCAACCATGCTGACAGAGAGGATAGCGTTAATGAAGGTTTGTTCTGATGTGCCTGCTTGGTTATTCTAAACTACAGAGGCTGGAAATCTCAGCAATGAATGCTGTTCTATTCCCACAGTCTTAAAGTCTTATATATTCGTCTAGCTGACCTTGTTGGGCTTATTAAAAAAACCTGTGTGCTTAAGTTATGTGAGAGTTCTTATCTCTCTGAACATAATTCTTTAAGGGAAAAAGTAGGTTTTATTTTATATCTGCTGGGATGCTAGAGCAGTGTATGGGGTCATCTGTACAAGGCTGGTCAGTCAGTTTGTTCTGCCAGTTGTCTGCATGGGACAGTAATACAATTCCTTCTATTGCTTAGGAATTTTTTCTTCCTTATCAAACCTCTACATCTATTTAGCACCTTGTCACTAGTGGTGTTGCCCAGGTCTTAGTATTTGAGTCAGTTTAATTTGATACCTTTTTTTTGATGATCTGGATTAAAAACTTGATGAGCTTATAATTGTGTATTTGGTTTGTTTTGGAACAGTTACTATTTGAACAAGAACAAGAGGCAGTATGATTAAAACCTATCACATGGATGTTTGCTACTCTATTTTGTTTTTATCATTCTTAATAAAGTGTTGTGTTTCATGAGTGAAACAACAGAACTAAGCCAAAATAGAAAGTGATGTTGTAAAAACAGCAAATATCTCATATTTTCTACAAGAAGAAACAATGTTTTGTGTTTGGCAGTAATCTCTCCTGACACCAGTGTATCGATCTTCAGTTGGCAAGTAAATACCTATGGTCAGGGAAAACGATCTACTTATTTGGGTGTGTTTGACATCAATCGCTGGTATCATGCTCAAATGCCAGACTCACTGAGGTAGGTTTTCATTAAGTGGTTTCAATATCCCTCCAAAGGGTTAATTTAAAAATTGCTGTTGAGCTCATGCACTTTTTTTCTTTAAGGCCAGAAGAATTACTTCATGATTGCCCCTATTTTGCACTGTGGTCCCTGGATCCTGTAATAAGCGTGACTTCTCCAAACCTCATTTTGGATATTCTGGTACACGAGCGTAGTCTAAGTCGGGGAGTTCCTCCTTCTTATCCACCACCTGAGCAGTTTTTTAATCCAAGCACCTATAATTTTGGTAGGTATTTCACTGCTTTCATTTGAACAGTGACAAGCTTGAGTGGAGGTCAAATGCCACTTAGTGGTTCTGTCTTGTTCATTGTTTGTCGCACAAAAACCAAAACAAAGAAAGCCCCACACACCTTCTCCAACCTGGTTCCCTTGTCCTGGCAAAGTACTTACTCTTGTGAAACATAGCTGACAGGCTGCTGAGTTTTGGGTTTGGGGCCTTCTGTAACATAGCTTGGGAGAGGAGTGATGGTCATAAAATGAAATGCCTTTGAGCTGAGGCCCAAAGCACAGCGCCTGGGTAGCACTCAAGCTTAAGTTTCTACAGATGGACAATAACTACTTTTTGAGGAAAGTGTGCAAGTGATGTGAGGAAGGAAAGGGGTGCTGGAGGTTTGTCTTTCCAGAGAGCACTATTTAAAGAGCGTAAACTGGTGATAGGTGACAAGGTCTGTCAAATGTTCCTTGTTTCTGCAGATGTGACGTGCTTGCTCAACTCGGGAGTTGTTCACATGACTTGCACCGGCTTCCAGAAGGAGGTGACTTTTTTTACTGTATTGAGAATGTCAAGAGATGAACCTTTCCTAACTTTTCTCTTGCAGTGCTTTGAGTGTCAGAGACCACTTTATGCTCACACTACCCATCCACATGCATAGCTGCAGTCATATCCTGCCAGTTCCATGCAAATGGTACTGTTTTAGGGAAGCATGAGTGGAGATTGAATGGCTAGAAAGGAAAGCAGCATTGCTGTAGCAGGAAGAAAGAGCGTGGTGGAAGTTGGGGAAAGTGTTACTTCTTTTGTGTAGTGTGGTTTTGACCCTTGATGAACTTGAGGAAAGGGGACGGCATGGAGAAAGTGAGAAGTGATTTAACTGTTTAAGAAGAAATGTATGGTTTTCCTCAGCCTTGGCCAAACTATAGCTTCTGAGCCACTGCACAGCTTGTGACAAACCCTTTCAAATTAAGTTCCAGCTCACTAAATATACCGCTGTAAATCATCTTCCGCACAAACGAGCATAGAGTCTTTCAAAGAGTGATTTGTAGTGGTATTAGTTTTAACTTCTACAGAATGTAATTTGTGTCAATGTTCAGGGAAAAGCAAGGCCTGTGTATTGACAGGCTAGAAAATACTTTCTTGCCTTCAGCATTGCAAGGGTTTTTTTATTCTATAGGATGTTTTTTTAGAAAGTGGAACTGTTAGTGTGCTGCTGTCTTAAGGGCTCTACATAGCAATGCTTAATAAAATTGCTAACCTAAAGCCTGCTGGTACTAATGCAGCTTTCTGACAGTCTGAGTGATCCAGGACCTTAGTGACTGAATTGTGTCTTAACCTGTGTGTTTTGATTGATGTTTCAGACCCTGAAGTTTTTGAAGAAATCTGGTCCTTTAATAAGTGAAGCGATTCGTGACAGCTACACTCGGTGTCTTGTAGCTGGCTTGCTGTCTCCAAGACTGGTTGATGTCCAGCCATCCAGTCTGAGTCAGGTGAGTGTACATTGGGGAATCCAGGGAGAAATACATCCATCTTGTCTGAAGGCTCTAGGGGCTTTAAGACCGTGATTTTTGACTGCAAGCTGCTCTGAGAGGCAGGTTTTGACATATCATTAGCAGATGTAATAATATTCTTAGATCCAGTCTTCTGACTGGGAACAGCCCTGAGAGGTCTGTCTTCAGTGACCTGTCTGTAAATTCCATGCCCCAGGTCCACATGCAGAAGCATTCAGCCAGTGCTGGGCATGTGCATCAAAAAGCAGCTTTCCCTGGGAACAGCCTTCATCCTCTTCGTGCCCTCAGTGTCTCAGGGCCTTGGGTGCAGTGCAGTCGGTGGCCCTGAAGGTGCCTCCCTCAGATGTGCACTATTGCAAACACCAGCTTGCTGCACTAGACATTATTTCCTTCCAAGGAAGTGCTAACCAGTTACAATTGTCCACTCTACCTGACAATTGCGTCACCACTTCCTCTCATTTGCCCTTCATCAGAAGGTTTTTCTGCACCCTCTCAAAACTCCTCTTTACCTCTGTAGCATTTGCCTTGAGCTGTGGTAGTTCGATTTCCTCCTCTTACACTGCCCTCTTGCTGCAGCACCTGCATGACCTGTGTCTCTCAATGCTGCAACATTCAGTCTGTCACCACTGTGGCTTCACACCCCTCTCTCATGGGTTTTCCATTTTTGGCAATATTTGTTTCTCATCTGAAGAGTTTCATTAAAGAAGGAGCCTTTGTGATGAACAGCCCATCTTTCTCCGGCAGAGTCAAAGCTGAAGGGTTGGGTGGTCATCATGGAGTGGAGCAGCAAGCACTAGGAAGGGGATACCAGTCTTCTCCCTGCCTTCATCTTCCTGTCTGTGGGATTCTTCACCAGACTGTGGAAATGTGTCAGGAAAAATAACACTTCTGCACAGTGTGGTAGCTAAAACAAATTTGGCAAGCAGACCCAGCCCATAGAATGCTTATTTTGCAAGTGTGATGTAAGCTCTTACATTCTGATGAGATTTTCTGATCTCGACTCTGGTTGGGAAGTAACTTGAGAAAGCAAGAAATTTTATGGTGACCTTTGCTGAATTGTGACTATATCGTTCAGACACTGCATTAAGCAGGGATTGCTTTTGAATACTAGGGAAAAAAAAATATCAGAATTAGGGTCAAATAGCTTGGAATTTTGTTTGGTACCATAAGTACTATTTGGCATGTTTCCTTGTCTGAAATGCGTTTTCAGAGAATGATGGAAATATCCCTTTTATCTTCTAATATGTAGAAATGGCTCTTCAATGTCATGATTTTACTTAGAACGCAAACTTTTAAAATTTGTTTTAAAAAAAATAGAGCCAAGAAAAAAAGAAAAATTCTATGCAGGATCATTTCACCTGAAAGAAATGTCTGAACACCAGCTGGAATAAGCTGCTTCATTATTTCCTATGAGTGTGCATGCCCATATATTATACTTCTCAAGGACTGCCATGTCATTAGAATACAGTATTTCAACAGGCTGAAATTTCAGCTTATTAGAAGTGAAAAGTTTCACTTCTTTATGGTACTTTAACAATTGTAACTTAATGTTTTGGCTGTTGAAGCTGCTTCATGTCTTGCTAGTCTCAGGAGCTGCTTGGCCTCCGCTTCACTTTCCATGCAAACGCAGTCGTGTTTGCTGTGTCCCTTCACGTGTTCCTGATGGCAAAGGGGTGTGCATAAAGTGCATAATGGATGTTACTGCAAATAGTTAATTGGGACTCAGTAAATGAAGCCTGAAACCCCAAGGCACAGAAGTAGACATTAGAGCTATAGTGTTTGGAGTTGAAATGTGAGAGGAGAACTTTCCTGTGTTCCTCAAAGCAGCAAGCAGTCCAGGCTGTGGCTAGAATTAAGAAAGAATCAAGAATATGGAATTAGTTGCGTTTGCACCAGTGGACTTTGTGATGTTTGCATGAGTATCCAGTTAGAAACAAACACTTCTATGGAGGCCCAGGTATGCAAAGGATGTGAGGTTGTGATTTGCTTTTGTCTGTTCTGTTCAGGAGGAGCAGTTAGAAGCTGTGTTGTCAGCTGCTGTGCAGACAGGTTCTTTAGAACTTCTGACGGGATGCATTAAACACTGGACTTCTGAAGGTAATGCTCCCTACATTGTTTCTATGTTGTGTCTCTTTTGTTTTGAAATTATGGCTTCATGTCTCTTTTGTTTTCTCTTTTTAAAGAGCAGCCAAGTTCTGCTGTAAATTTACGGTTTGTTCTTGAGTGGACGTGGAACAAAGTGATCTGTACAAAAGATGAACTGGACCAAATATGTGAGTAGTGGTGTAGTTGTTTTTGAAACCTTGAGTCATTCTTTGTAAAGGATCTTCTTCAGTAATCTGCCAGTGTATGCTACTGGTTCTTGGGGTGGTTCTTTAAGTCTCTGGTGGTTGTTTAAGTTTGGAAGGCTGCAGTTGCTGTGCTGAGTGATGATTTAATATTTGTCCTTGACAAGGTGTTCCGCTGTTTGACGGCTCCTGCAACTTCATTGACCCACAGACATTACAGTCCCTTCAGCACTGCCAGCTGCTTCTGAGCAACCTCAGCACAGTCCTGAACTGTTTTCTCACAGAAGCCCGAGAGCTTACTGAGAAAGGTTGGTGAAAGCACTGCTAGGCCTTTGGTCTGATGGTTAAGATTTGGAAGGATGCTTGGGTTGTAACTGTGGAGACAGGAGCCGTTGTTGTTTTGGATGGCTGGGAGAGAGTTAGGTTGAGATGGGAGGAGAGGCTTAAATGTGAGCAGTTGAGACTTGGATTTAGGACACTTTGAGTTGAGGGGGAGCAGCTTGTTGTGGAGTTGATGAGGCTGGGTAGGGGAGGTTGCACTGATTCAGCACTGAAGTGAGTAAGCACCTGGGTGGCAATTACAGCAACTGAGTGTGGTGATGCTGAGGAGCATTCCTAATTGTTAGCTAGCAATTGATAGTTGTGTAAACTTCTGGGAAATATAATGGAACCTGAAATGTGTAATGTGTAAAGCAAGTTCTTTGAGCTTTTTTTTGCTTCTGATTTTATAAATTATTGTTGGCGTGTAGAGGGAAAAAGAGGACTATCATCTCATTGGTAAAGTAAAAATCTCTGCTACATGAAAGCAAATGTTGTTTTCCTCAGTATATCTAATAATTTAGGCTTTTTTTATTCCAATTTTAATCTTTAGTGATTCTGTTTCTTTGTAGTGATTGGTTTTTGTTTTGAGGGCGAATGGTGGTTTTTTTTCTTCCAATTCGTAAGTGATCCAGAGAGACAGCTACAAGTAAGAAGAGTTCCACCATGGTGTTTTATACTGCTGAAGGAGCTTTGTAAAAAGGAAAGGAATTGCAATATCCAAATCATCTTATGCCTTTTTTTCAGGTTTTACAGACTTGACAAATAAGCAGATGGTAACCAGCCTCATTTCTTTGTATGCACAACTGGTGATCTGGTTCTGTCGATCCAGTCTCCTTCCCGAGGGTTTAGGTAAGCAGAACCTGTAGTACCACAACACTTGAGGTTGTGTGGTTTCTGTCTATCTCCAGTCCAAAGTTTTAGTTCAGAAATGTGGTCTTACTTATTTAACTTGCTGTTACTTTATCACCTGTAGATGATCCCATGCATTTGTCTAGACCTTTCTACAATTACCCTGTGATTCAGAGCTACTATACGGGTCACCGACAGAAACTCGAGCATTTATCAAGGTAAGACTTAGAGGGAATCTCTAGAGATCTGCCACTGTTAGTCTGTGTGGGAGTGGTTATTTTTGCAGTTAAACCCTTTGTCTGCACTCCTTGGCATTACACGTAACAGAGCAAGAAAGCAAACCTGGGACCCGAAAGGTCATTGCAACTCTTCTCTTGGATTTGTGCTTTGGACTCCTTAATTAATAAGTTCATTGTGAGCTAAGGATCATCTTTCCTCTGAGTCAGAAATCTGTGACACTGCGAGGCTGAGATGAGTGTTTTATTCTGTCCAAGCCCTTGCTCCCTTTTGTTGCAGAGGAAAGTGGGATTCTGACTGCTTGATGATTGATGGGATGGTTTCCCAGTTGGGAGAGGAAGTGGAGAAGTTGTGGCGGAGAGATGAAGGCGGCACTGGGAAATACCCACCTGTTAGTTTACATGTGAGTGTTCTGTTCACTGAAAACCCCAGCAGCAGCAGCAGTCCCCTAAAGCCAGTGATTGTGAAAGACAGGAGCATTAGAAAACCTTTCACTCTTTCATTTCAGGCACTGCTGGATCTCTATTTGCTAGAAAGCATTGAAGAAAGCGACAAACATGCAATTGTATCCTTTCCAGATTTTGTTATTGCTCCTTCAGTGTGTGCACACAAATGTTCTTACATACTTGTCACCTGTGTGGTTAACAACACTTCTAAATTTATGCCTCAAACACAGTGTGAGTAAACACATTTAGCATAAAGTCTTAGACAGAAGCATTGCTTATTTTCTTTCTGGATTGGCATTTTTCTGATTTCTTTTTTTAAATGTTTTGTTGGAAGGTCTCTTCTCATATGAGAGAACATGTTCTCTAAGTTGTATTCAAGATAAAAGCCTCACTCAGTTTTGTGATTAGGACCTGACTATTGATATAATAGGTTGTAATATCTTAAAATGGCAAGATCAGTACGTTAGGATTTTCTGATTCCTATGATTTTAACCTCACTATGTTTTACTAAATGTTATGTGATAAAAGTTTTTGGTCTTAGCAATTTATTCACCTTAATTAGATACTCTCAGACAATTTACTTGCTGCTGGATATCATGCATTCCTTTCCAAATAAAACAGAAACTTCAATTGACTCCTTTCCAACTGCCTTTGCTATCCCTTGGGGGCTTGTTAAGCTGATTCAAGGGTTTTGGCTCCTAGATCACAATGATTATGAAGTAAGTATGAAATAGTTGAGTTAGGCACACATTCGACTGCAGCGCTCTAATCAATGAAGTTTTTTTAAAAATTTCTATTTAGGTATTAGAAGCTGTTGGAGCAGAAGAAGCTTTTTCTAATACTGCTCTGACATCTTCAGCAACAAGTTATGGTTTTAAATTTTGCTTAAACTACTTTGACAGGAAATTGCTTAAAACAAAGGAGTAATCAACTTAAGTAATGCTTAATATTTGAATTTTCAAAGCTATCTATGGTTAGGTTTTCAGCAGACTCTTTTGGCACTGTTTCTAAATTAGTGTTTTGGGTACTTGAAGCATGGAAACTGTGATGGAAGCAGGAAGATTTGAGACAAAAGACTGCAGAAGTGACTTTTCAACCTAATAGCTATTCTTCCTGGTACTGAATGTTGTTTTTGTCGCTGTCTCAATACAACCAAATTTTTAATAGCATAAGTTATCAAGTAATATATTTATTAAAAGTGATGTCTGTACACAGGGTTTTGTGAACTTAGAAAAATCTGAATTGCTCCTCTTACAACATTCACTTTGTTCTGGATGGCTGATTTTTTTCCTGCAAATACTGAAGAATTTTTACT
>VWZP01000135.1:18554-32910 GCA_013396995.1 Dicaeum eximium | reverse complement strand
GGAATGGGAAAAGGGGAATGGGAAAAGGGGAATGGGGAAAGGGGAATGGGAAAAGGGGAATGGGGAACCTCTCGGGGATTGTGCCTCAGGGATAGCAGGGGAGTGTCAGGGACACAACTGGAGAGGCTCAGGGGTAAAATCCCAGAGAATGCCAGGGACAGAATGGGAAACCCCCAGGAATAGAGCTGGAGATTGTCAGGGACAGAAATGGAGAAGGCCAGGAATAAAACCAGGGAACATCAGGGGTAAGGAGCACAACTTCCACCCCTTGGCTTCTCCAGGACACCCACGGGGCAGGGAGGGGAGAGATGGAAAAAAGGGATGGACAGGGATGGACAGGGATACACAGGAAATACAGGGAAATACAGGGATTTACTGGGATACACAGGGATTTACAGGAAATACAGGGAAATACAGGGATTTACTGGGAAATACAGGGAATACAGGGATTTAGAGGGAAATACAGGGATTTAGAGGGAAATACAGGGATACACAGGAAAATACAGGGATTTTGAGGGAATTACAGGGATTTTGAGGGAAGTACAGGGATTTAGAGAGAAGTACATAAGGAAATACAGGGACTTAGAAAGAAGTACAAGAATATACAGGGAAATACAGGGATTTTGAGGGAAATACAGGGATTTTGAGAGAAATACAGGGATTTTGAGGGGAAATAAAGGGATTTTGAGGGAAATACAGAGATTTTGAGGGAAATACAAGGGTTTAGAGGGGAATACAGGGATTTCGAGGGAAATACGAGGATTCAGAAGGAAGGACAGGGAAGGCTCCCCCCCAGCTCGGCCTTCACAGGACTCTCTCACTGGGATTCCCAGGGAAGAAGTGCAGGAATGGACAGGGAAGAACAGGGGATATTCAGGGATATTCGGGGATATTCAGGGATGCACAGAGAATCTCCAGGGATGCACAGAGATGTCTTGGGATGACTCCCCCGTCCTTGGCCCCTACAGGACGCTGGCACACGGGAGTTTAGGGAAGCCCAGGGATAAAATATAGGGAATTTTACGGCTTTACAGACACGAACCCCCCGGCTTTGCCCTCTCCGGGACCCTCTCAGGGCCAGGCCTGGGGTCCCCCCCGCACCCTCGGGACCCTCCCAGGCTCCCCCTCCTCAAATCCCTGCGGCCCTCCCGGCGCTGAGGGGAAATTTGGGGTGTCCTTAACCTCCCCCCCCTCAGCAAAGTTCACCCCGAACAATGCGCGCGTGTCGCTTCCCCCCCCCCTCCCCGCCCACTTGGTCTCGCCCGGCGCGCGGGGGCAAAGGGGGGACCCCGCTTCCCGCGCCCGGCCGGGCCGCACCATTCCCGCACCGCGGGGGGNGAAAAATGGCGGGAAAATGATCTGAGGGGAAAAAATGCACAGAAAAGGGGAAAATCCAGGAGAAAGGGGCGGATGAAGGTACGGGGAGAAAAGGAGGGGATGGGGATGAAGGAGGGAGGCAGAGTGGGGGATATGGGGGGAGAATAAGGGGGAGATGGAGCGGGGAGAGTGAGGGGGAAAATGGAGGAGGGAAACTGAGGGGGAAAATGATGGGAGCAACAAGATGAGGGGAAATGAGGGAAAAATAGGAGAGAACAAGGCGGGAGGGTGAGGGAGAAATGGGCAGAAAGTGAGGGGGAAAATGTGATGGTAGAGGATGAGGAGGTTTATTCTGGAAAAAGGAGGTTTGAGAGACCCCAATTCCCTGGAAGGAGGTTGGGATGAGGCTGGGGGTGAGATCCCTTATCCCGATGGGTAAANCGGCCGGGCCGCACCATTCCCGCACCGCGGGGGGGGAACCGGGGAATGGGGGGGGACCCGCACTCACAGCTTGACCACATTCTGAACCACCGCCGCCATCTTGGCTCCGCCGCCGGGGCGCCGCGGGGCGCGTGCGCGGAGGGAGGGGCGGGAGGGGCGGGGAGAGGGAGGAGANTCAAGTTGCAGCAGGGGAGGTTTATTTGGGAAAATTCATGGAAAGGGTTGTCCCGCCCTGGCGCTTTTTATTAAACCTAAATGAACCAAATGTACCCAAATTCATTCCCCAGGACAGAGGTCACCCGTAGATCCCACAGTAAGCGTGGTTTGAATTCCTCAATTCCAGGTGAGTTCCTCACTCCCAGGTGAATTCCTCACTTCCAGGTGAGTTCCTCATTTTCAGGTGAATTCCTCCCTTTCAGGTGAAGTCCTACTTCCACCTGAGTTCCTCTCTCTTTTTCCTCTTTACTTCCACATCCCACCTGTGGGATTTTCCCTGTTTTTTTCTCTGTTTGCTGGGAATTTTTCCCTGTTTGCTGGGAATTTGCCATTTTTCCCCAAGGTCACCTCCTGCTCAACCCTTCCTCCCTTCCTCCCTCCTCCTCCTCCTCCTCCTGGTAATCCCAGCCCGGCTGTTCCTGGCGCTGATCCCACGGCTCCGGCCACGCCGGGGGTCAAGCGCTGACCGCTGCCGTGGGCGGCGTTAATCCCGGAAATCCCGGGGGAACGGGGAAGTTGGGAGGGAGGCAGGAGTGCTGCCAGGCCTGGGGTTAATTAATTAACGATTCCATCCTTGATTGATTCCGGAATGAACTCCCCGAAAAGGGAGGGGGGACGAGCACTGAGTCACGGCTGCTCCGGGTGACTCAAATTCTTGGAATTGGGAGTAAATCAGCAACAGTGGTTTGCATAAATCATTAATTCGGGGGAGGTGATTAATTGGGGGAGAAGTGAAGGAGGTTCCAGTCCTGTGGAAAGGGATCGTAAATGATTTATTAATTAATTAAGAGTTAATTAAGGAATGTAGTTGTTTTGCGGGAGGTGAGATTAGGGAAAGAAATGTTGCAGGGATTAAGTGATATTGGGGATAATTTCAGGGATAATGATAATTTGGGGATAATTTCAGGGGTTTACAGCAAGTGTGGTCTGAGAGGCAAGAGGGGTGAGAAAAGGAAAATCACCTTTTCATGGTAAAAAACCCCCAAAATCTGGCAAATAAAGGAGTTTTCCAGGACTGGAGCAGAGGGGGTTGAGGAACAAGTGAACAAGGTCCCAAATTAAAACTGAACACCCCAAAATCCAGCCCTGGGTTGTGGAGGGGAACAGACTGGGGGAGAAAAGAGGCAAAACTGGGGGAAAAAAAGTGGATTTTGGCTGATTTTGGTTATTTCAAAACAGGCAGTGACAGTTTCGCAATCCCTGGGCTGAGGTGGGGCACAAACAGTTCCATCTTTAAATCACTGACTAAGCTGGAACCCAGGAAAATTGGGGTGAAATCCAGGGGAAAAAGTGCAGCCACGTTGTCCCAACCCAGCCCGTGTTGGAAACCCCCCAAAACTCTCTGAAACCGCCCAAAATGAGCCGTTCTGGGCTGGTTTCCCTGGTCTGTGCCAGCAGCAGCTGCGGCTCTTTGTGGGACAGGAGGGGACACGGAGCCACCCGAGTCCCTGGGGTTAATTAATCCCAAACGGGATTGGTTTGGGCAGGGAAAAATCCCCAAATAAATAAAAAGTGGGCAGAGCGTCGGGGGAGAAAAGAGCAGGGCAGAGTTGGACCAAATAGAAATTAAACCTCGGGCTGACCGAGCCTAATTAACCTCGGTTTCTTGTTTTATGGGTGAAAACCTTGGGAAATGGGTTTATCCCCGAATTCTGGGCGTTTCCACCGAAACCCTTCGGGTTTGGGGCTGCAGAGGGGGAGGGGAAGGAAGAGGCGGGACCCGGGTTCGTTAACGAGACTCTAATGACTCATTAGTCAGATAATCTAAATTAGACTCGCTAGGCAATGAGGAACAGCACAGACTCCTCGCTGAGGGGGGGGGATCCCGGCTTCGTTTTGGGCTCAAACTCCCCGAAATCGGTGCAAGGATGGGATTGGGGAGAGGAGCCCGCCGGTCCCGCCCTGTCCCCGGCACCGGCCGCGTTTCCAGCGGGGTTTTTGTCCCCGTTCCCTAAAATCCAGCCGGAATTCCCGGCGCAATTCCCATCCCGAACGATCCGCAGGGACCCGGGATCCACCCGCACCTCCCGGCGGGATTTTTGGGTTGGTTTTGTGTCCCGGTTCTGTCGCTCCGGTTCGGCCCCCTGAGGGGTTTTTGGCCCCTGCAGAGATTGAGTTCCTAAAAGAACATTCCCGTCGGGATATCCCAGCTGCTCCACGGGGAGATTTGGCTCCTGCACAGGGACTCAAAGTGCGGTGGAGAATTCCCGGTGGAGATTTCCCGGTGGAGATTTCCCGGTGGAGATTTCCCGGTGGAGAATTCCCAGTGGAGATTTCCCAGTGGAGAATTCCTGCTGGAGAATTCCTGCTGGAGATTTCCCGGTGGAGATTTCCCGGTGGAGATTTCCCAGTGGACATTTCCCCGATCCGTGGGATTTCCCAAGGATTTAACGAAGCAGAAATTGAGGTGACGACGATTTGGGCGGCTCAGAGAACAAACCCCAAATCCTCCCAACCAGAATCTTCAGGAATTCATCCCGTGGGCACTGCAGGAGGGTGGCAGAGCTCGGGGGGCACCCCCTGGACCAAACCCTCGAGCCAAACCCCACCCAGACCCATCCTCACCATCCTCCTCCTCACCCTCACGTCAGGATCTGGGCCCGGGCGCCGCGCTCGGCCCGGTGCCGGTCCATGACCTGCAGCACGTCCTCCAGGATGGACGGGCCCAGGTCCACGTGCAGGGACAGCAGCGAGCCCGCGTGGGACAGCAGCGGCTCGGGCTGGCCACCGGCCTCGTCCCGGTGCAGCCGCGGCGGCTTCGGCGGCGCCGGGGCCACGGGCAGGGCTGGGTCTGGTGCTGAGGGCAGGGCTGGGTCCAGTGCCGGTGTCGGTGCCATGGGCAGGGTTGGTGCCGGTGCTGAGGGCAGGTTCGGTGCCGGTACCGAGGGCAGGGTCAGCGCCTGGGCCCCGCCGAGGGCCGGCAGGGAAATGGCGTTCTTGAGCAGCGGCGACGGCGCCGTGGCTTGCTCGCCGCCGGACACGGTGGCCGTGCGCGAGAACTCGAAGGCCGCGGTCCCCTCGGTGGCGTGGCCATGGGGCAGCAGGTGGAACTTGCCCTGCAGGAAGGAGATGTCCCCAAACGTGTCCCCGCGGCCGCCGCTGCCCACGTGGATGGTGTGCCGGAAGTCGCCCAGGGGAGGGCTGATCATGTCCGACGAGAGAAGGTCCCGAAGCTTCTCCTTCTTGCCCTTGCGGCTGCCGCGCTTCAGGTAGATGGGAGCCTTGGTGGCCATGGCCTCAGGGCAACCTGGAGGGGACAGAGAGGGGGAAAAGGTCAGATGGGAGCCTTGGTGGCCATGGCCTCAGGGCAACCTGGAGGGGACAGAGAGGGGGAAAAGGTCAGATGGGAGCCTTGGTGGCCATGGCCTCAGGAGGGGACAGAGAGGGGAAAGGGTCAGAGGGAGCCTTGGTGGCCATGGCCTCAGGAGGGGACAGACAGGGGCAGGCTCAGATGGGAGCCTTGGTGGCCATGGCCTCAGGAGGGGACAGACAGGGACAGGCTCAGATGGGAGCCTTGGTGGCCTTGGCCTCAGGAAGGGACAGAGACGGGGGGAAGGGCTCAGCCGAGCTCAGCTCACCCTCACCTGAGCACAGGAACCCCGGAGCTGCCCCCGCCCCGCGGTACCGACCCCGAACCAGCCGGGAATGAACCGGGAGGAGAGCAGGGAAATGCAGAGTTTGTGTTTCTCGGGGTGTGGAGCTCCAGGCCGGCAGAGCAGAGGGGTGGGAAGAGCCGTTTTTAACCCAAAAGGGATTTTCTCACCCCTCGGCCCCACCCAGCCCAGCTGGAGGAAAAAAAACCGGAGGTTTTGGAGATTTGGGGCCGGAAGGGGAAGGAAGTTGGGGTTTGCCCTGGTTTAGTTGTGAACTCGGAGTTCAGACATCGGATCTGGGCTGGGTTTTTCAGCTGCGGGGAGAAATGAGGCAAAAATGGGAATTTTTGGTGTCCTGAATGTGCTCAGCCTTGGGAGACGCCTCAGTGGGAGGGGAAAAGGGAGGGAACGGGTTTGGGGCCACCTGAACTTCCTCTGTGAAATCAGCAGGCGGGAAATTCTGGAGGTTTTCACCTTTATCACGAATTTTCAGGGGAAAAAATTTCCGTCCATCCCTGTTTTTATAAACACAGAACTGTGAGGGATTTAGGGATGGGTTTGTCCCTGGCTGGGACACCCTCAGGGGCCCCTCCCGGCTGGATTCGACCCAGAAAAGTCCCGGGAAGATTTATCCCTAAAAACAACAACAACAACAGCACCAATGCCCCGAGGGATGGAAAATCCCATTTTCACTTCAACGCTCCAGACCTCCCCCGATCCCGGCTGCTGCCAGCCTGTTCCTGCTTTAGGGGAATATTCCCTCAAAATTCCCTGCTTTGGGGGAATATTCCCTCAGAATTCCCTGCTTTGGGGCAATATTCCCTCAGAATTCCCTGATTTTAGGGAATATTCCCTCAGAATTCCCTGCTTTGGGGAAATGCTCCCTTATCATCCCCTGTTTTTAGGGAATATTCCTTTCTAATCCCCCATTTTTAGGGAATACTTTCTCATTATCCCCCATTTTTAGGGAATACTCCCTTATGATCATGTTTTTATGGAATCCTCCCCCAGTATTCCCCGTTTTTATGGAATCCTCCCCCAGTATTCACCATTTTATGGAATTCTCCCCCTGTATTCCCCGTTTTTATGGAATTCTCTCCCAATATCCCCCGTTTTTATGGAATTCTCTCCCAGTATCCCCCGTTTTTATGGAATTCTCTCCCAATATTCCCCGTTTTTATGGAATTCTCCCGTTTTTCCCCCCAATCCCTCCCAGATCCCGTTACTGACCGGCGCCGGCGCCGCTCCCGAGGCCGCGAGGGGAGGGAGGGGAGGGAGGGAAAGGATCTGGGGAGGGAGGGAAGGGATCGAGGGGAGGGAAGGGATCGAGGGGAGGGAAGGGATCGCGGGGAGGGAAGGGGATCTGGGGAGGGAGGGAAAGGATCGAGGGGAGGGAAGGGGATCCCGGGGCGATCCTGGGCCCCGGCCCCGGCCCCGAGCGGCGGCTCCCCTCAGAATTCCCTGCTTTGGGGAAATGCTCCCTTATCATCCCCTGTTTTTAGGGAATATTCCTTTCTAATCCCCCATTTTTAGGGAATACTTTCTCATTATCCCCCATTTTTAGGGAATACTCCCTTATGATCATGTTTTTATGGAATCCTCCCCCAGTATTCCCCGTTTTTATGGAATTCTCCCCCAGTATTCACNGTATTCCCCGTTTTTATGGAATCCTCCCCCAGTATTCACCATTTTATGGAATTCTCCCCCTGTATTCCCCGTTTTTATGGAATTCTCTCCCAATATCCCCCGTTTTTATGGAATTCTCTCCCAGTATCCCCCGTTTTTATGGAATTCTCTCCCAATATTCCCCGTTTTTATGGAATTCTCCCGTTTTTCCCCCCAATCCCTCCCAGATCCCGTTACTGACCGGCGCCGGCGCCGCTCCCGAGGCCGCGAGGNGGGATGGGACAGGGAAGGAGCTTCCTTTGGAATTGGGATCGGAACCAGGGCTGCGGCCGTGGGGAACCACCGGGGCCGTTGGAAAAGGGGAATTGTCGGGGAAAAAGTGGGGTTGGAGAGGAAAAAATGAAATTATAGGGGGAAAAATGAGTTTGTGGGGGAAAGAAGTGGATTTGTAAGGAATAAGGCGGATTTGTATGGAAAAAGATGGATTTGTAAGGTAAAAAGTGGATTTGTAGGGAAAAAGCCTCCCAGGTGTGAGTTCCCAGGTGAGGTGAGGATGATGATGGCAGGGATGAACACCCCGGAGCTGTCGGTGCCCTGGGATCGTTCCCCTCCTGAAAATCCCATTTCCCACCCCAAACCGCCCTCCCTGAGCCCGGCCCCTCCCCCGCGGCCGCTCCCGCTCGGCTGGGCCGGGACAAAGCGCCGGGAAAAGCCGGGAATGTTCTGGGAACGTTCCGGGAGCTGCGTTCCCTTTGTGCCGGCAGAGAAATCCCCCGGAACGGGGGCGAGCCAATCCCCAAAAATCCCTTTTCGCGGAATTCTTTGGGATTTTTTTCCCCTCCAGGCAAACCCGGGACTCTCCCCGTTCCCTGCAGGGAGATCGGAACAGGTGGAAAAGGGGCTGGGAAAGGCGAAAAACGCGGGGAAAGCTCCAAGGAATAATTCATTTCTGGGAGTTCCCATCCCTAAAATCCCAGGACACCCCAGAAGGAAGAGTCAGGAACGAGGAAAACAGGAAAAAAACAGGGAAAAACAGGAAAAACCAGGGAAAACCGGGATATTTTCCCCAGGATCCGAGTGGGAGGAGCTCCAGGAGACCTCTCAGGACTTCAACCCCTCGGAATCGCCTGAATCAGCAGATTCGATTCTTACAGAGGAAAATTTGAGGAATTTTTCCCTGTTTCCATCAATTCCGGCTTCAAAAAAGAAAATCCAGTTCCTTTTCCATCAGTTTTTGGTGATTTAGGGTTTGGATTGGGAGCAATTTGGGCTCTTTTTCGCAAATTACAGGAAAATTTTATTCCTTCTTCAGCACTTTTTGGCTTCAATGCATCCAGGCTTTTAATTTTCCACCTGTTTTTTGGAAATTCAGGAAAAACTTGCCACAAATTTACCTCTCACAACCTGGAAATTCCGTTCCTTTTCCACCCGCTTTTGGAAATTTCTACCTCGATGTGAAATTTTCTGCCCCATTTTCAGCCCCTTGAGCTTCAGCACCTCCAAATTTTTACTTTTCCCGCCGTTTTTCCATAAAAATTCCTCATTTCCTGCCCATTTCCAGCACTTTGGGCCCTGGCACGGGGAAATTTGGGGTGGTTTTTTTGCCGATTTTCAGGAATTTCGGCGCTGTCCGAGCCTGGTGTCTCCAGGAGCGATCCCATCCACATTTTCTCCGAGCGGGGATTCAGGGCTGCGATTAAAACTCCTTTTCCCACGGGAATGGCCCGAGGGAGGAGCAGCCTCCAAAAACTCCCCCGGTTCCTCCCACTCCTCCCTCCTTGACCCATTCCGGTCCCTTTTTGGTGCCCGATTTCCATCCCCGCCTCCAAATTTACCCCCCGGGAAGGAGATTTTGCCCCGGGATCGCTGCCGAGGATGGATTTTCCCAAAAAAAGGTGGAAATGCCCCATTTCCCTGCGGCCCCGGAGCTGCGGGATGGGGGAGAGGAGGAAGAAGAAGAAACCTTTGGGATGAAGGTCGTGGGGTTTTTTAGGGAATGAGGATTTGGGAAGCGGCGCGGGGGGGGGATCCGGCCCCGTTGTGGGCACGGGAAAAGCTGGAATTGGTTAAAATCGGTTAAAACCAGGAAAGAATTCCCCTCATCCCTTCCCACCTGCGGAATCCAGCGGAGAATCCGGGCCGGGGGCAGCGCAGCGGTGCCAGTTCCATGCCGGGGGTTCCTTTTCCCAGGAAAATCCCGATTTTCGGGAAAAACGCTGGAGAATCCCGGGGGAAGCCGCAGCCGAGGCAGCGCCGGCCCCGGGCAGGGAAATCTCGGCCTCGGCCACACCCCGACCCCTCCCGCTGCTGCCGGTGACAAAAAATCCACGGAAAAAGGCGGAATCCGGGAAAAAACAGCGGCGGCTCCTCCGGCAGCGGCTCCCGGGAAGTGGCGCAGGAGCGGCCGCGGGGCGGGGACGGCTCCGCTCGGAGGGGGCTGCGGAACCGGGAACCGGGAACCTGGAAACCCGGGGGGTTCGGGAATGCGGGGATCCGGGAATCCGGGGGTTCGGGAATGCAGGGATCCGGGAATCCGGGGGTTCGGGAATGCAGGGATTCGGGAATCCGGGGGGTTCGGAAATCCGGGGATTCTCCCGTTCGCAGGGAAAAAAAAACCCCGGAAAGCGCCGGGCCGGGATCCGGGGCTGGTCCGCGGCTGCTCCGGGGCTGTTCCAGAGGATCCAGGGGCTATTCCGGGGATCCAGGGGCTATTCCAGAGCTCCAGGGGCTGTTCCGGGGCTCCCGGGGCCGTTCCGGAGCTCCGCCGCCGATCTGAGCCGGGAGCGGGCGGAGCCGCGGGCTCTAATTAAGCGCTGGTTTAATTAAGCCGGGAAGCGGAGCGGGAGGGGGGCTGTGGGGGAAGGATCAGCTCTTTTTTTTCCCGGATCAAAGGAAGGAATCGCTCCCTGTGCCTTTAAATCCGGGATGAGGCAGGAAAAGCTCTGCCGGCCCTCCCAGCAGCATCCCGGGATTCCGAGCGAGCTCCCGCTTCCCTTCCCTTCCCAAATTCCCAAATCCCGGCGGTGTCACCTGCGCACCCCGGGATTCAGGATCGGGGATCGGGGCTGGGATTTGGGATCGGTCCTGGCCCCACCCCGGCCTCGCCTTCCCTTCCCGGGAATTCCCGCAGCTCCCTCGGCCTCTCCCCACAAAAATCTGGAAAAATCCCAGCGGGGTCGGGTCCCCGCCCCAAAATCCTCGGGGTTAAATCCCGAATTAGGGGTGGGACTGAACGGGGAGGGGGTGGAGGAGCCGAAATTCCCAAAATCCCCCCAGGAGGCGGCTCTGGCTCGTCCCGCTGCTGTTGGAGCCAAAATCGGAATTTTTCCAAGGGAAACTGAGGCTGGTGGAGGAGAATCCAAGGGGAAAACTGGGAGGAAATGGGGTTCTGCTCCCCTCCCCCGCAGGTGCAAAAAAAAGAAAATAAAGCTGGAAATGGGAGGAAAAAAAATCAGGAAAAAAAGATTTTATGGATGTTGGAAAAAGTGTATCTGATTTGGGGTGAGAAGTGCTGGAATTGGGCAAAGAGCAGAGGAGGAACTGGGCTGTGACAGCCAGATGTGACCTCAGCACTTCCTGGCTGCTCCATGCGGATATTTGGGGAGAAAAAAGAGATTTTTGGGAAAATCCCAGCCACACACCAGAGTTGAGGAGAATCTCCCTCCCCAGCCCAAATTTTCCCCGGTTTTACCCCAAAATCCGCCCCTTTGGATTTGCCTTTTCCCTTAGGAAAGGACACTGGGACAGGCAGAAACTTTTAATTATCCCTTCCCTTCATCGTCATAAATTTGGGGCAAAAAGTTTGGGAAAAAGGTCAAAGCCAGACCCAGAGCTGCTTTTTCCTGGGAAGCAGCACCAGGAATCCGTCATTAATTGGGTTTTGGACTAATTAAACTCCAAGTCCCCTAACGAGCCCAGCCAAGGTGAGGGGTGACACCAGGACAGGGAGGATCCGGAATTCCCATTCCCAAATTCCCAAATTCCCTTCTCCTGGGGGTGAATCCTGCTGGGGAAACTCCTCCATGTGCCCAACGATTTTGGGGGTTTTAAACCAGAATTCCAGGAGGTTTAACCAGAATTCCAAAGGTTTAACCCAATTCCAGGAAGTTTAACCCCCATTCCAGGTGTTTAAACCTCAATTCCAGAAGTTTTAACCCCAACTCCAGAAGTTTAAACCCCAACTCCAGGAGTTTAAACCCCAATTCCAGAAGTTTAACCCCAGTTCCAGGTGTTTAAACCCCAATTCCAGAAGTTTTAACCCCAACTCCAGGAGTTTAAACCCCAACTCCAGGAGTTTAAACCCCAATTCCAGGAGTTTAACCCCAGTTCCAGGTGTTTAAACCCCAATTCCAGAAGTTTAACCCCAGTTCCAGGTGTTTAAACCCCAATTCCAGAAGTTTTAACCCCAAATCCAGGAGGTTTAACCCCAATTCCTGGTCCTGCAGGTCAAATCCTCACCACCTGGGCAGCCACGCAGGGGCTGCTCCGGGGGGTGTCCCTGGGATTGTCCCTGGGATTGTCCCCAGGATTCCCTGCAGGGCTTTCCCCGGTCCTGTCCCCATCCCTGTCCCCCTGTCCCCTTTCCCTGTCCCTGGTTCTGTCCCCAGCCCTGTCCCGCTCCCTCCGCAGCAGCAGCCGCCCGTAGGTGCCCCCGGCCTGGCCCTTGGTCAGACGCCCGGGGTTGATGCAGACACAGCCCAGGACGTCCTGTGGGGACAGGGACAGAGGGACAGATGGACAGGGATAGGGACAGAGGGACAGGGACAGATGGACAGGGGACAGAGAGACAGGGAACAGGGACAGGAACAGGGACAAGAACAGGGGTCACAGCATGGAGGGGGTGTCAAAACCCCATGGACACAGCAGAACTGAGACCCCACAGCCCACAGGGGGTGTCAAAACCCCATGGACACCGAGTCCAGAAACTTTGGGACCCCACAGCCCAGTCAGACCCCAAAACCCACCAGGCCCAGGTGATTTGGGACCCCAAAAGGCACCGGACAGAGCCAAACTGGGACCCCACAGCCCTTCCAGACCCTAACACCCCCCCCAGAGCCCAGCCCCAGCCTGAGCCCAAAAGCCGCAGCTTTGGGAGGTTTGGGTCCCTCCTGCCCACCCAGCCCCATCCNGAGGTCCCTGATGGGTTTTGGGGTGTCCCCGGGGGTCCCGGGCTGACCTTGACGAAGAAGCGCAGCTCGGACGGCGTCACCAGCACGTCGGGGGTCACCGGCAGCGCCCCGAACGCCGCCAGCGCCTCCAGGTGCACGTTGAGCTCCTCGGAGGGGGGGGACAGAGGGTAGAAACTGCNGGAAAAGGTGGTTTTGGGGAGGGAAAAGGTGTTTTTGGGGAGGAAGGAGCTGTTTTGGGTAGGAAAGAGGCAGTTTTGGGGAGGAAAGAGCAGTTTTGGGGAGGAAGGATGTGTTTTTGGGGAGGAACAAGGAGTTTTTGGGGAGGAAAAAGGAGTTTTGGGTAGGAAAAAGGAGTTTTTGGGGAGGTTCCCACCTGCGCTGGGTCAGGACGTGCCGCAGGATCCGCGTGAAGCGGTCGGAGATCCCAGAGGAGCTGTGGGAGAGAAATGGGTGAGAAAAGGGAGGAAACGGGAAAAAAGGGATGGGGGGAAAAAGGGGAAAATGGAAAAGGAGAACAGGGGGTGAAAGAGGGGATTTGGGGGAGAAAGGGAGGAAGGAAAAGGGGGAAAAGGGTAAGAACAGCGGGGAAAATGTTAAAAAAAGGGGGAAAAGGTTAAACAAAAGGGGAAAAATGTTTAAAAAATGGGGAAAAAAGGTCAAAAAAGGGGGGGAAAGGGTAAAAAAGAGGCACCTGCTGATCTCCTCGGCCCCCATGTGGAACAGGAGGTCGGTGGAAGTGAGGCCGAGGACGACGCCGTCGATGTCCAGGGTGCAGGGCTCGGGCACCAGGAGCACGCGCTGGACACACGGACACGGGGCTGGACACCCAGACAGCCCCAAAACCACCTCAAACCCACCCCAAAACCACCCCAAAACACCCCAAACCCACTCAAAAACGCCCCAAACCCACCCCAGGATGCCCCAAACCCGCCCTAAATCACCCCTAAACCGCCCCAATCCCACCAAGTTTTCCTAAATCCCCCCAAAACGTTCCCCAAAATCCCCAGGACTTTTCTGCAGGAGCATCAAATCTGCTCCTGAGGGATGAAGAATCATCAAATGAAGGAATCTAAACCCAAAAAGGGCCGGGAGGGGCTCTGGAATTCCAATCCCAAATCCTTTGTGTCCCCCACAAGCTGCCAGGTGGGGAAAAAGGGGGATTTCACCCCAAACCCCAGCTGGGCTTTGCCAGGAGGGGTGGGGATCCCCCAGGGTTGGTGTTTTGGGGGAGAAAAGCGGAGTTTTGGGGCCGGTACCGCTCTGTCCTCCTTGGGCAGGTCCGGGAGGGCGAAGGGCGGCTGCGGGTACACGAACTCGTGGGAGACGTCCCGGAGCGAGGGCACCAGCACCAGCTGGGAGCCAGCACTGGGGAAAAACGGGGAAAAAAGGGGTTGGGGGGCAGGAATGAGAGGGTTTTGGGGTGAAAAGTGGCGTTTTTGGGGAGTTGGGGCCGATTCTGTGCCCACCTCCGGGTGCCCTCGATGATGGTCCTGAGGCACAGGCGGAACACGTCGGAGAAGGAGCTCAGGAGCTGGCAGCTCTGGGATGGGGGAGAACAGCAGGATTGGGACAATTCCCACGTTTTTGGGGGTCTGGAGCTGCCCCAAATCCGCAGGGATTGGGGGGGTTTTGGGGGGATCCCTCCTCACCTCCACCTGCTCGTGTTTGGCGTCCAGGAAGGGCCCAAACTGCAGAGAAATGGGGAAAAACAGCAAAGGATCAGCTTAAATCACCCCCCTAAAAGATCATTTTTAATGATTCTCATGAATGAACCCCGATTTTAGCACACAGCCCCAGAATTTCAGGGCAAAATGAGATCAAAAAGAGAAAATTGCTGGAATTGATGCCTCGTGCCCAGGCAGGGGATCAGGATTTGACTCTGAGGGCAGCATCAGCTCTTAAATGGAGCTTTTCTGTCACTTTGGGGTGAGAAATGGGGATTTTGGGGATTGCTGGGTGGGGTTTGGGCACTCTTAGGGTGAGAAATGGGGATTTTGGGGATTGCTGGGTGGGGTTTGGGCACTCTTAGGGTGA
>VWZP01000130.1:0-17639 GCA_013396995.1 Dicaeum eximium | reverse complement strand
AGCGGCAGCAGGAGCGGCAGCAGGAGCGGCAGCAGGAGCAGCAGCAGGAGCGGCAGCAGGAGCAGGAGCAGCGGCAGCAGGAGCGGCAGCAGGAGCGGCAGCAGGAGCGGCAGCAGGAGCAGCAGCAGCAGCGGCAGGAGTAGCAGCTCCCGGGGGTGGCCGGCGCCCGACGTTCTCCGATGGGGATGGGGCGCCGAGCCCCCCTGGGCCCCACAGCGCGTCCGGAGAGCGTCGGAGGAGCTGGACAGAAACGGGCCAGGGCAGGAAGGTCCATGGTGGCCACCGAGGGAACGGGGGAGAAGAGCCGGCCTCGGGACCGCGTGCACCTCCTCCCCTTGATCCCATTTGATGTGGATCCTCCATGGCCCCTCTGAAATGAAAACCTGGATGTTGAGATGAGCCTCATCTGGTTTTTTCTGCCCGTTTGCTCATTAGTGCACAGGGCTCAGGACTGGGGGAGTAGGAGCTGGGGGAGAGGGAAGGATACGGCTGTGGGAACTTGGGCAGAGAGTGGGATAAGGCTGAAGAACTGGTGGAGAGGGAATAATGTGGATGTTGGAAGTGGAGGAGAGAGGCCATCCTTGTTAGTTTGTGTGCTGCTTTGCTCATCCGTGTGGGTATGCAGCCAGGAAAGGGAAAGGGAAAGGGAAAGGGAAAGGGAAAGGGAAAGGGAAAAGGGAGAGTCCCCTGAGACTNAAAGGGAAAGGGAAAGGGAAAGGGAAAGGGAAAGGGAAAGGGAAAGGGAAAGGGAAAGGGAAAAGGGAGAGTCCCCTGAGACTCTCTGAGCAGATCCCAAAGGGCCAGTGTTGCTTTCCTGAGGTACAGGGTGAGAAAAGAAGCCTAGATGGAGGTTTAGGGCAGAACCTGCTCTCCTCATGCTCCTGCACACCCTTGCACTGTGGAGAGCTCCAATCCCAGGAGAAGCTCTCCAGGCTGGGGGAGACAGCCCTGCCACAACCTTCTGCCAAAGGGCTTTCAGCAAATTCCCCCCTCCTACAGCAAACATAAGCTGTGCTCGCACTGTGGCTCTATTGCTGGGCAGCATAAGCTCATCCTCCCGATGAGAGCTGGGTGTCAGCCTGCACTGGAGCCAGGGAGGCTTGAGAGGCTGACTCTGTAATGGATCCTCGCCAGCTAATTGGTGTTTATAGGCTTAGATCTGCTGCTTCTTAATTTTATTCCAGCCCCTCGATTGAATTTCTCACATGTAAGTGAGCCCCACAAGTCCATCCTAGCCATATATAATGGATGGTGGTGGAGGGAAAGAACACAAATGTGGCTGAATGCCAGTAACTGATGCCCAGGTGTGGTGCAGCAGAACCCTCTGCTGAACATCCCCCACTGCCACAGCCTGCCCTCAGTGCCCCTGTGCAAGACACTTCCTCTGTCCCCAGCACCTGGCCTGGAGCCATGGCCAGCCTCGGCCATTCTCCATTGGCCCCAAGAGGCTTGGAGCCAAGTCACCAAGCCACTATGTCCAGGAACGGTGCCAGTTCCACCCACTGAGCCCTGGTGCTGCCACTCGATGCCCCATCAAATATTAATACAGTGCTCAATGCCTCTGTGCCCTGCCCCAGCACTGCAGCTGGCCCCTGTCCTCTCCAGGGCTGCCCGACCACTCCAGCCTCTCCTCCCGCCCCGTACTGCTCATTGCTTCCCACACAGGGACTTTGGGGATGCAGCCGCACCTCCTCGGCGTTCCCTGAGCAGGGCACGACAGGACCCGACCCCCTAACTTGCCAGCTCAGCCCCCCGCAGCAGGTAAGACCCGACTGGGGCTGGGGCAGGGGGCACCCCGATCCCGAGGAATGCCAGTCTGTCACCCGGGCTGGGGGCATGAGATGCCTGGAGAAGGGCTGGCGGCCACGGGGCAGCCCTGGGCTCGGTCCTTGGCTATGGGGGATAGCGGGCAGCAGGGATTCTCAACTCCGTCCCGTCCTCTGAAGGGATCAGATCCACCCGTGACTGTCCCCCGAGGAGGGTTCTCCCAAAGGTCCGAGTTGATGTGTCGGGTCACCCCTCAGCTGGGGGGGCCCTGGAGGTGTTTGGGCCCACCTCCCCTTGCTGCCCTCCCCCAGGAGGAGGCCCGCGCCTCTGCCCCCAGCAGCCGCCCGGCCCGGCAGGGGATGGAGCCCGGCAGATCGGTGCCGGCGGAGCTGAAGCTCCGCAAGCCCTCGCAGCGGGCAAGGATCCCGGCGCCCTTCCTCGCCCACCCGGTAGGTCGCTGGCTCGGCCCGCGGCCCCCGGCTCGTCCCCTCGTCGGCCGTATCCCTTCGAGCCCCCCATGACTCTATCCGCACAGGACGGGGCGCCTGGGCCGGCGGGGCCCCCCAGGCCGGACCCCGCGGAGGTAGACGCGGAATCCCTGGTGCCCACGCACGATGAGCGGGGCCGGCTCATCCCCGAGTGGAAGCGGCAGGTGATGGTGCGGCGGCTGCGGACCCGGTTGGCGGACGAGGACCCGGCGGGAGGGCAGGTACGAGGGGCACGGGGAGCAGAGGGGGCGCGGGCCGTCGGAAGTCGCTGAGCGCCTCTCTCCGTAGGCTGCAGGCTCCTGGAGCTTCTCGCCCTCCCACCAAGCCGTGCTGGGCCCGTTCGGGGAGCTGCTGACCGAGGCAGATCTGCATCAGTTGGAGAGGGCAGTGGAGAGCCTGCGGCTGCGGCGGCGTGGCGAGGTGTACCAGGGCGAGCTGCGGCGCCTGGTGCGGGAGCTACGCGCCCTCTTGCCCGCCCCGCTGCTCAGCATCTCCGTCCGCAGCCCCCCGCCCGCTCCGGGGCAGCCCCTGCCGCTCTGGTGCGGCCGCCTGGCCGGCGCCGTCAATAGCCTGGCCGCGCTGCTGGGCAACATCGAGGGGGTGCGGGGTCCCCTCGCTGCCGTGGCCGCGCCCGCCGCTACCTCCGCTCTCCCCGCCGCCGCCGCCGCCGCGCCTCCACGGGAGCCAGGGGGCAGCCTGGCGCAGCGGGAGATCCGCCAGTGCGGAGTCTGCGTCCGCAGCCTGCGCGGCGCCTTCGAGCCCGCCTGGGGGGCAGCGGGGAGCCCCCCGGCCGGGGGCGGCGAGGCGGAGGCCGCCAGCGACTCGGGCATCAGCTGCGAGGAGGCGTTTTCCGACGGCGGCTCCCCGCGGCACGGGAAGGGGCCGGCACCAGAGTGGGGCAGCTTGAGGAAGGAACGGATCGTGATGCTCTTCCTGAGCCATTGGAGACGCTCCGCTTACGCGCCCTTACGGCCTGCCGCCCGGGACCCTCGGGAGACAGCGGGGAGCGGCGCCGGGGCGGCGGCGCGCTTGGCGCGGCAGAGAGCGGCCATCCAGAAGCTCCTGNCCCCCGCCGCCCCCCGCCGCCGCCCCCCGCCCGCACCCTGCTCTCCCCGGAGCAGTTCGTGTCGGCGGCGGGGGGCGGCCCGGCCGAGTACGAGAGCCTGTCGCTGGAGCTATTCATGCTGGGCTATTTCCGCATCTTGGAGCAGGACCTGCCCCCCGAGGAGCGCCGGGGCCGCCACCTGCTCTGTTTCGAGGTGTTCGAGCAGCTGGGCCGGCACGGCTGGCGGGCGGTGCGGGCCTTCCACCGCGCCGTCATCGACGAGATCGCGACAGGGCGGCGCGGCTGGAGCGACGGCTTCGACGACATCAAGGCACGGTACTTCGGGACTCCGCACAGCCCGGCCCAGCGGCCGGGACAGGCCGGGGATGAGGCGGACGAGATTTGTCGCTACATCGATCGCAGCTTCGCCTTTTGGAAGGAGAAGGAGGCCGAGATCTTCAGCCTGGAGGAGTGATGCCGAGGGACTTCGGAGGCCGCGGGCTGCAATAAAAACCTTCTCGGTTCTGTCCCAGCTGAGCGAGGCTTTCCGGGGCGGTGAAGAAAGCTGCTAAGCTGGGCGGGCCGCCTCAGCAGCCAGCTCCCCCTCTCCCAGGGCGGGTGTTTCAGCCTCGGCTGCCGACGCGTGTTTACGGCTGCCGGGGGCTGAGATAATGACCTATATTTATAGCGGCACCGACAGTGCGAGCCGGGGCAGCGAGGAGGGGCATGGCGGGGACCCGCTGCTGCCCATGGGGTGGAGGGAGCGTGCTGTGGGAGCTTGTCCCTCCAGGCGCGGTGCCCGGCCGACCCCTTCCAGAGGGGGAGGCTTTGCTGAAGGCAGCAGCGCCGCGGGATGGGGCAACGACGAGGATGGGCGGCGGCGAGAGCTCTGCCCGTGCGGTGCCTTTAAGAGCAGGGAGCAGTGTCCAGGTGGCGCCTAAAAATAGCGAGTGCCCCTCGTCCCGGCTGATCCCGTGTCATGCGGCGTGTCCCTGCCCAGCGCCGGCACCGCGGTCCCTTCCTCCCGCGGGCCGGCCGGGCTGGGGACCACTGCTGAGAGCGGGAGCGACCGCGCCTAGAGGGATCAAATCACCCCAAAAATCGTCCCCAAAAGGCCGGTCGGTCGCCGCCCCGGCAGGGCAGCTGCGGCGTGGTGAGGAGAAAAGGGGGCCACCGTGGGAGGGGGGCTGTGGGAAGGGCTTGTGCAGCCACTGCTGTCCGTGACTCGGGCACCGGGAAGGCGGGACGGTGTCACGGCAGGGGGAGAGGGAGACACCGTCGCCTTTTCCTAGCAGGGACATCCTCGCCTCCCGCTCCTCGGGCACTGCCCGCCTGCCAGGCCCCACGGCCATCCCCGGCACCATGGTGAGGAACATGGACGACTTTGACTTCTGCCTGCCTTCGCACGCGCAGGGCGTGCTGGAGGGGCTGCACCAGTTCCGCACCAACCCCAAACTGGCCGACGTGACGCTGGTGGCGGGCGGGCGGGAGTTCCCCTGCCACCGAGGCATCCTGGCCCTCTGCAGCCACTACTTCTATGCCATGTTCTCCGGTGACTTTGCTGAGAGCATCGCAGCACGGGTGGAGCTAAAGGAAGTAGACCCTAGTGCGTTGGAGATGCTGCTTGATTTTGCCTACACGGGAAAGGTCACCATCAACCAGGGCAACGTGGAGGGGCTGATGCGGACCTCCAGCCAGCTCCACTTTCCTGCTATCCAGAAGGTCTGCAGCCGCTACCTCCGGCAGCAGATGGATGCCACCAACTGCCTAGGTATCTGTGAGTTTGGTGAGAGCCACGGCTGCCCTGAGGTTTCCTCCAAGGCCTGGTCTTTCTTGCAGGAGAACTTTGAAGCTGTCTCTCTTCAGGAGGAGTTCCTCCAGCTCTCCAAGGAGAGGTTGGCTGTCTACCTCTCCAATGACCAGCTGCAGGTGCAGGAGGAGCGGAGCCTGGTTGAGGCCGTACTGCGCTGGGTACGCCACGACCCGGGATCCCGAGCCCAGTTCCTGCCGGAGCTGCTGGAGCTGACCCACCTTGTCTTGCTGCCTGACCAGTACCTGCAGAACCTCCTCGCCACTGAGCCTCTTGTTCGTGACTCAGATGCCAGCAAGGCCCTCGTCGCCCGATCCCGCACCATGGTGGGTACCCCCTTCCCCTAAATGCCACTCCCTGAGCTAGGAAGGAGGAGCCTGATGGTCCTGCCCTGGTCTCTTCATCAGGGGCAGAGTGGCACTGGTGCCCTGAGGAACCCCCCAGCCCCACCACAGAAGCTGGAGGAGGTGCTGGTGGTGGTTGGTGGCCGTGTGCTGGAGGATGGTGAGGATGAGGAGAGGGGGCTGGAAATGCCGGCTGCCACCAGGAACTTTGCCTTCTACAACCCCAAAAGCAGTAAGTGCCCCCCACTTCCTCCAGCTCCCTGCATATTAATTAACCATCTGGCTACCCTGAAGCCACCTCTTGCCAAACGAGTGTCAGTTTAGAGAGACACTGGTTGGGTTGGGATGGGCTTGAAACAGAGGTGGCTTAAAAAGTGCCATCACTGGCTGTGGGGTCATTGCTTGGCTTGCTGGGTTTCAGGGCGATGGATGGCTCTGCCTGATTTCCCTGATTACAACAAATGGGGCTTTTCCCTGGTGGCTCTGAACAATGATGTGTACGTCACAGGTCAGTGCCAGGGCTGCTGGTGCAGGGTGGGGGCTTTAAGGAGCAGGGATGTGGAACAGGGGACGATGGTATGAGCATGAGGCACTGGTGTGGGGCCAGAGGCTACTCTCTGAGCAAAATCCTCTCCTTACTCTCTGCTTGGGCAAATCTGGCCACGGGCAAGGAATACCCAGGGACAGATGCACTTGGAGAGGGCGGCCCACCTGACTTGTCTCTCTCTAGGTGGCTCCCGGGGGTCCCAGAATGACACGTGGTCAACAACACAGGCCTGGTGCTTCTGCCCCAGGGATGGTGTCTGGAAGCCCATCGCTTCCATGCTGAGAGCCCGGACAAACCACACCAGTGCCGTGCTCAATGGTGAGATCTACGTGATCGGGGGTAAGGCTGCAAAAACCCTGCGGGTGCTGCTAGGGTGGGGGGTGCCCCAGAGCAGCAGGGTGGCTGCAGTGTCCTGTCACGCTGCAGGCACAACAGTGGATGTGGTGGAGGTGGAGCGCTATGACCCGTACAACAAGGGCTGGTGTGCCATCAGCCCAGCCCTCAAGTACGTGAGCAATTTTGCAGCCGCCAGCTGCTTGGGCAAACTCTACCTGGTGGGATCCTGCGCCGTCAAGTACAACGCACTCACTCTGCAGTGCTACAACCCTGTTCAAGGTGAGAGCTGGCCTGCTGCCACACCCCAGTGGTGTCCCTGGGAGAGGGACTGAGGGGGACCCCCAGGCAGGTGACCTCCCCAGACTGCCAGGCATGGTCCTGTGGGATGTGAGCAGGTGTTGACAGGGTGTGGTGATGGCTGTGGCACAGGGCCAGGAGCCTCAGGAGTGTGGCTGTTAGCAGCACAGACCTGAGTCACAGATGTCTGACACAGCCCAGAGCTGAGCTTCGGTGGAGTGGAATCTCTGAGGCATTGGGGTGGGGGAGGCTGCCTGCCTTAGTAAGAAACTGTCTCCTGTGACAATGCCACCTCCTCAAGTAGACACCCATCCCACAGCACCACTACAAACCACATCCTCACCCCCCGCTATTTTTTATCCAAGACCCTCGATTGGGATGGGGACTGTCTGCCTGGCTGGTCTGCCTCCTCACTTTCAAATTCCCCCTGAAATAGCAATGCTTTTTTCAGCAACTGGCAGCTGCATTGAGAGCCAAGGGTGGGGTGCACTGCTAATGACTGCTCCTTGCAGATCTGTGGAGTGTGATCACATCTCCCTTCATCCCCAAGTACCTCTCAGCCCCACGCTGTGCCACTCTGCGTGGGCTCATCTACCTCATCGGGGATAACACCAAGAAGGTCCACGTGTACAACCCAGAGGCCAACATCTGGCAGAAGGTGGGATGTGGGACCAGGCACGATCAGCCTCCCAGGGATATGGGGATGGTGTTCCCAGCTGCTTCCCCTCAGTGCCAGCACCCCCTTCTCCCTCCTACCCACTTGTCCCTTGGTTCTAATACCTGCAGAGCTGAGGATGCCCCATTCCTTCCTGCCCTGCTCCCCGTCACACACGCATGAGGCACCAGAGGCCCCCAAACCCCACAGAAAGAAAAGATGGGGTAGGGAGACACGTCCGGTGGGTCACTGTTCTCTGTGGTGGGAGTAGGAGGTCACCAAGGAATCCCTGCACATGTCACCCTGTCCCTCACACAGGTGCAGCTCCTACATACGCTGCATGAGAACGGTGGGATGGTGGCACTGGGTGACCGGCTCTTCGTCACCGGTGGCCACTGGAAGGGCATGGACGGGGACTACCGGGTAGAAATGGAGGTGTATGACTGCACCAAGGATCTCTGGACATGCGAGGGCTCCCTGCCTTCTCTCTGGCTGTTCCACAGCTCCTCCTCCATCTTCATGGACACCTCCAAATGGACAGAACCTTTCCAGGGTGCCCATGGGTGGTAGGAGAGCCTCAGTGATGCCTGTCACCCTATGCAGCCATGCTCCCCTTTTCTCTGCTGCCTGTTCAGATTGGCAAGTGGGAGGTGGAAAGCCTTGTGCCAGGCTGGCTGGGCCATCAGGAGCATGTTCTCCCCCACCACTGCAGGGAAAAGGCTTTTCCTTATAAACACGCTTTGGTTAATGCTCTCTTCTTTTCATTTGTGGGTTTGTGGTTTTTTTACAACGGCATTTCCCCCCCCTCCCCAAAAAACCTTAAAGATTTTAGGGTATTTCAAGTCCTCCCAAAGTGTGGTTCATCCCATCCAAGCCTGACACTGCTACTCGGGGGCAGCATCCTGTGCATAATCCTGATTTCTCTCCTGAGATATGCAGCATGTACTCCACGGAAGTGATGCATGGCTGTGGTGAAGCAGCTGGCACCTGCTCCCTGCTGCTGCGGTGACTCCTGCCCCAGCCCCCGTCTCTGACGGTAGCGGTGGCAGAGGATGGGCGAGCACAAGATGAGGCTTCCCCGACGGCTGGGCCCACAGCCAGCACCGCTGGCCGGTTCAGCTGTTCCCCCTGCGGTTGCTGGGTATTTCCGAAGCGTTACAAACACGGGAGCCCCCGGGGCGGGCCGGGCACCTCCCGCTCCAGGCGAGCTTTTCCCCGCGGGGAGGTCCCCGGGGCAGAGCCCAGCACCGAGGCGGGCCCGAGGCGGGGCCGGGCCGCCCTCCCGGTAGCGGCGGCGGGATGCGGCTGCCGGAGCTGTGCCTGGCGCTCCTCTACGCCGCCNATGCGGCTGCCGGAGCTGTGCCTGGCGCTCCTCTCCGCCGCCGGCACCGGCAGCGACCCCCCGCGGGCAGCCCGGGAGCGGGCGGGACGTGAGGGGCCCGGGGCGGCCCGCGTGGACCCCCGGCAGGCGTGGATGCTGCTGGCCGGGAGCGCCGGGACGGGGAGCGGCGATCGGGGCCGCGGCGGCACCGGGGCTCACACGGCACCAGCGGGCGCCGGCTCTCCGGGAAAAGCACCCTCGGGTGCTGCACGGGCCGGCGGGACAGGGCCTGCCCCGGCCTCCCCCGCCGTGCCCGAGGAGCTGCTGAGGGAGCTGCGGCTCCTGCTCAGAGGTACCGGGGTGCGGGAGGCAGGGTGGGAGCTGCGGGGACAGCAGGGCTGGGCAGCAGAGCCAGGAAGAGTGAGGGTTCCCTTCCTAATGTCAAACTCTGGTGGGGTTTGGGGTTAGGCACGGCACAGATGTGCAGGACAGCTGGGGAAGGGTGTAAGGAGGAGGAAAGCAGCAAAGGCAACCCCCAGGCTCGGGCCCAGCGTCGTGTGGAAGCAGCCTTCCATTGCCAAACGCGTGAAGACATCACTGTGGAGCAGAAAACGTGGCAGGAGCTGGGGGTGTTCTACATTGTAAGTGCCCAGCCTGCCCCTTTTCCTGTCTGCAGAGGCACCTGCCCTGCCACAGGAACTCCTTCTCTAACTCTGGCCGTTCCCTATCCCAGCCTGAGAGGGAGGGGATGTTCCACCGTGGCCCGGGGCTGAACCTGACCAGCGGGCAGTACACAGCCCCCTTGGCAGGATACTACGCCTTCAGCACCACGCTGCACATCGGTGAGCCCTCAGACGGCCCCGCGGCCCTGCCGGGGCACGCTGGGATGGTCTCACCCACCCCCTGCTCTGTCACAGTGCGCAGGGAGCCGCGCAGAAAGAGGCAGGGATGCCGAGGGAGCCGCCTGCGGGTGCTGGTCTGTGTACAGTCCTGCTGCCAGCACAACAGGTATGGCAGGGCAAGGCCAGGGACCTGGGCCAGGGAGCGGGGAAGGAGGCCAGCACCTCTGGGAAAGGAGGGGCCTGCTCCTCCAGCACTACCCTTCCTCTGCTGCAGCCATTTGGAGAGCGTATCCCGGCTGGAGAGCAGCGGGGACCCTTTCACCATCTCTGTCACAGGCACCCTTTACCTGCAGGTTAGTGGTGCCAGCTCCACTGGTGACAGTGCTGGGCAGGAGGGTGCCTTCCATGGCCCAAGCCCAGGGTTGGGCATCAGGTCTGCTTCTCTGGTGACCTGCTAGGGCACTATAGCTCAGACTGTGGCTGGGCTGCCCTAAAGGCCTTGTGCTGCTCTTTTCCCAGAAGGGAGGGTAGGGGCAGCTCTTCCAGCTCTTGGTTGCTGTGTGCAGGGAAGAGCTCTCTCCTTAGCTCTGCCAGGCCATGCCTGGTGTCCAGGGGAGGTGTCCTGACCCTGCTAATCCCTGTCTCCCCCAGGCTGGGCAGTATGCTTCTGTTTTCGTGGACAACACGGCAGGCTCTCCCCTCACAGTTCAAAGTGGCTCCGATTTCAGTGCCATTCTGCTGGGAGTGTGAAGAGGCACCATGCTGAACCTGTGCCAGGTGCAGCCAGACCCTTCCCTCTGCCAGCCACCATCGTGTCTCCCCTGCTCAGCACCAAGCCTAATGAAGACCATTTGCTCATACAGGACACTGCAGTCTGATCCAACATTGCTTGTGAAGCTGAAGATGGACAAAAGATCATGAGGAAGATGATGATGATAACAATAAAGCAGCCTGACCAGGACCTAAAGTCATTCACTTTTATCTAAAGGCTAGGCCTAGAAGTTTATCTTGGAAAACACTGCTTACAGTGGCAGCAGATGGTTGCCTTCTCCGTAGGGCTCAGCTCCTACTGTGCCTGGTACAAAGCCCCACACATCCATTTTTGCCCTTAGTGGACTCCCTTCCCTGCCCAGCCTTAGTCTCAGCAGCCCAAGCCAGATTATGCACTGCTTTAGCTGCCCTGCAGTGTATGAGTGCTGAGGGTTTGCTGGCAGGAGCAAACATCCTTTGCACCAATCATCAAAGCAAAGTCCCAGTAACGCCGCACGTTGGATTAAAGCAAATTCCTGCCCTGTGACCTCCCCCAGCAGGCACTCCCTGCCTGTGGCACAGGTCCTGGCTGTGGGCAGCACAGATACAGCACAGCTCTTTGCTCTGGCTGCGATAGCTGCGGAGCTGAGGATGGGCACAGGCCTACGTGACCAAGGCAGGGCTGCAGGAGCAGCACCAGGAAGGCTGAGCGTTTGATTTCCTAGTAGCACTTAGTGCTGGGTAAACTGTGCCAGCAACACTGCGAGATAGCCTGAGCTAACAGCCCCACCTTCTCACAGGGATGGCCCTGGCCTGCCTGCCCTTCTCTACGGGCTGCATCTCCTTGTGCAGCCTGGTGAAAGAGTTGTAATGCAGCAGTTTATGGTGTTTGGATCTGGGGAGAAGGGGAACAGTCTCAATGCTGACTTCTGCCAAAGCAAAGAGAACTTGTCTCTGAGAGCAACACTGTGCTTCACCCCCAGCAGATCAGATGGGCAGCAGCCTCCTGGCACAGCTCCTGCCCACCTGTGGGGCTTGGCCATGGCTGTACCTCCCAGTCCCCACACACGATGAGCCAAGGCAGCCTTGCTCTGATCAGCTGCCTCTCCTCCTACTACACACACCTGAGAAGGCAGAGTCTGGAAGCAGAACTTGCCCAGTTCTGAGTTGTCCTGTGCAGGTGAGAGATACCAACAGCCCAGTGCACATGATCACAAAACTGCAAAAGCTGATTAAGTCAGAGGTACTCAAAGGGTAATTCAAGAGTTGGAAGGGGGCAGAAACTCTGACAGCCCCAAGGGAGAGAACCCCTGCCTGCAGAGCACTTGTGCATGGGCCACCCCAGAGTGGTCCTGGAGCTCTCCTCAGTAGCAGGATGCTGCTGAGCACTGAGGCAAGGAGAGTGCTTTTTCAGGAAACCTCCTGCAGACCCTGTCTTACCATGAAATTAAAGCAAACAGGTTTTTTGTTACTTCCACTAAAGCTGGGGCTGAGCCTGCTTTTCTGCCTGTCTACTCCCAAGCGTGGTGAGAGCGCTGCTCCTTCCTTTTCCCCTTTGCCATGAAAAATGGACATTTTATGGTAATTAACTGTACCATAACACTGCATATTCCGATCCTAGCTGGAGCTGTGCTTTCAGAACTTCTCCTAAAAGGAAGAAAATAGCATTTTAAGAAGAGGGAGGGAGAGGGGAAACAGTCAGAGAAGGACAAGCTAAGATTCCTCTCACCAGCTCTTGCACTGGAATTCAGAGCTCCTGGAAGGAACCTTGAGCTGGGAGCATGGCTCAGCTCTTGCAGCATGGCACAGTGTAAGAGGTGGAAAAAGGGGGAGCTGAGAAGAGAACGTAAGCACCTTTCTGAAATTTGCCATCAGGGTTTCTTTTGCCACAAACAGAAGCAACTCCATGCTACTCTGTCTGGGCTCTCCAAATTTACCTTTCAAGAGTAGTAACAGGAGAGTGTGCTGCTAACAAAGGCATTCCCTCTCAGCTCATCCTTCATTGCAACCTTACATCAAAATACACAGGAATGGCTGGGAGCAGAACAAGCTGGCAGAGGACAAGCACTACCCAAAATCTGTACCAGAGGGCCACTTCCTTCCTCAGTCCTCTGCAGGAGATGCAGAGTCAGTGTGCACCCCCAGACTAAGCCCAGAAGTGTAAGTTACTTAAGTAGTAAGTTACACTTAGAGAAGTGTAACTGACTGCTGCTGGAGCAGAAATAGAAGATGGTCAAGCCACCTGTCCCAAACAGGACAGCCATCTCCCCAAGTTCCAGGGATACAGAAAACAGGAGCCAGGGAAGCCTCACAGCCCTGCATAAAGCAGCAGGCACCACCCTGCCCTTGCCCCCTTCCGCTGGGACTAGAGCTGTGCCCCATCAGAGCATGGAGGCAAGCACTGTGCAGACCCCTCTGCTCACCTCCCCCCCTGCCCCCTCACACACAGGGTGGGAAATTGGAAACTTCAGAGCTTAGGTAGCCCAATCCATTTAGCTTTCATTCTGTCATTTGGTCTTAGGCCAAATTTTCTCTGGAAAACAGCAGACTGACTGCAGCAACAGATGGTAGAGGCACTGAGACAGGATGAGACACCAGACACTTATTAGTACCTAAAACTTGAGATGCCTTCTCCCCAGATAGCACAGACAAGCACAGAGCTTGCCTGCAGCTCAGCTGCCTGGCAAGTCCATTTGGTGAAAACACTTTTTTCAAAAAACATCAGCCGCTTTTCCCATACCAATATTGTGGTAAAACTCCAACGTGTTCTGGAAATGGAGGGCAGGTATGCTGCTGCTCTGCAAGGGGTCTTTGTGTCCTTCAGCTGCAGGCAACGTCACAGCCCAGCTTCAGTGTCAGAAGATTTCCTACCCAGTGTGAAGAGGACAACCCACACCACATCCCAAGCTGGTAGCCTAGAGTACCTCACAGTCTGTAGGTACAGCCTGTCCAGGAGCTCCCACTGAGTCCTGAACTCCAGGCTCTCCCAGGATCTTGCACAAAGCTCAAGGACATGGATAGCAGAACTGTCCCATTTGAAACAGCAGGCAGAGCTCAAGCCCCCAGATGCCTCTTGCCAGCATCCCTGCTAAATGAATTCACTGTGTTTGCCAAGACATTCAACCCTACTACTAAGTGAGCTAAACCTACTAGAAAAAAACCATCTTTATTTACACTGAAGACCATCCAGCAGGCCCCACCCTCCCCCAGGCACACATGCATGCACACAGACCTCTCCCCTTGCTTGCAGGCAGCACAGCTCATCCCTCAGTGCTCTATCCGGACCAGCATGACGGTGACGTTGTCGGCCGAGCCTCGCTGCACGGCCTTGTTGGCCAGTCTGTTACACGCGGCCTCGTAGCGAGCGTCTGCTTCCAGCTTCCCTTCCCTCATCTGGATATTCTTATCCTGTGGGGACAAAGGAATCTCACTGCTCCCACCAGAGGTAGGTACATTGGATTTTCCAAGCACTGGGGAGCAAAGCAAATGCAGACAGCCTAGGGAATAAGGAAATTCTGCTCTGGCGGAAGTCCATTTCATGCCCTCTGCACTGACAAACCCAGCCCCCACCCAGGCCACCTTCTCCTCACCTCCAGGCAGGACACAATGAAGTTCACAGCTTCTTCTGGTGTAAAGACTTTAAAGAGGCCATCACACGCTATCAGAATGAACCTGGAAATCAAGTGGAGACAGGTTCCAAGGCTGAATTTTTGGCTCCCCAGCTACAGCAAAACCCCTCCAATCTATTTTATGAACATCCACGCTTGGATCCAAAGGGAAGATGCCGTAAAAGCTCGTCTGAAAATCCCTTGGGACCTACCATTCATGGCAATTCAAAATACAGGCAAAGAGCCAAGCAATTAATATAAGACCTAGATCAGGACATCCTGGCTGTCCTACAACACTGGCAAGATCATATATGATCCTGGTCAAATGTTCCATTGCTCTCTAAGAACTGCTTATTTCCTTTGAGTCCTTTTCATTCATGTATTTTCCCTGTGAAGCAGCTAATGCAAGGAAACAGAGAAGCAAAGCAGAATCCCTCAGTACATCACTTTACATTTCTACACTCTCGAGGCATGTGGTAATTTAAATATGCAAATTCAAAAGAAAAGCACGTGACACAACTGTGATGAGAAAACCTTGACACAAAATATTGCCACAGGCTGCAGAAGGTAGAGGAGATACAAAGCCCAAGATAAGGACAGCATCCCCCTTTGGATGGGGAGACAGCCTGCTGTGCACTCCCTGCCTGCACAGGGAATTGTATTAACCAGGAGCCATAACAAGAGTCACTAGGACAAGGAAAACTACAATGAAGCTACATAAGTGGTCAGTCTGCACACGCCTCTGAAGACATCATTTCAGTGCCTGATACTCAAGAGTATCTTTGGAAATATTTTAGTGGATCACTTGATATGGAACTCTAATCCCAGAAAAGCAGCAGTACTGAGTTACACTCACCTCTCAGAGTCTGCAGGGCCATACTGACACAAAAGCTCACTGCAATTTGTTGTTGCCAATCATTTCGTGGAAAAGTATCTCAAATCTTCAAATATCAGAGCTGAATGCAAAAGTATTTATGGGCACACTACAGCTGCTAGAAACAACTCTTGGACAGAACGGAGACCCAAGAACTCAAGCCTTAACTAACTGCTTGAACACTGGTTTGTGAACTTAATCAGAGCACAAAGGACATCTAAGGCTTGTGTATGCCACTGCTATGAGGCTGGTTCCTCCAAGAGGAGCCTTCACAGCATCTTGGCAGAGCAGCAGATTGTCCCACTGTTCTTGTAAGGAACAGAAGCAGAGAGACATCAGCAGTAAGAGCATCCTCTCATTCTGGGGGAATCAGTCTGAAGTGCCTTGGCCCTCACAGCAGAGCAAACAGGGTTGTGCAGCTTCCGTTGAGCAGAGCTGGGACAGAGAACCCCCCCTGCAAGGGCACACTTTACCTGTCATTGTGTGTGAGTTGGCAGCGTTTGATATCTGGCACAGAGATAACACCGCAGCGTTTGTACTGGCCATCCCCAATGGAGCGGGAAACCTCCAGCACTCCCAGGACTCTTCCGTCCCTGCACAAGGAAAGAAAACACTGAGAGCCCTCCCCACGTGTGTATTGCACTGCACTGCCTGATGGGGACACTTCGTGCATCCAGCTGCTTGTACAAATAAGGACCCACTTCCCCAGCAAGTTCAAATCTTCCCCTCAAAGTCTCCTTCCCTTTCTGTATGCTTGTGTGGAGCTCTGGGAAACAAGTGAGGAAGAGGAGGAGAAAATGAAGTCAGGAGACTTCAAGGCTGTGTTCCGTCACCCTGCCCTAACTCAAGTCCTGCTTAGCCTAGCAAACTGGAGCAGTCAAAGTTATATGTGAGCTGAACTCCTGGTGGCATAGTTTGAATAGAGATTATTCTTTGGCAAGATATCCAGCAAACTGGATACCAGTGGATACTGGATTCTCCACTAGAAGCAGAGTGGCAGAGGCAAGAGGTCTGAGTCAGCAGCCCCTCCTGTGTCCTGTGTGAGGACACCAACCCCTACAGACCGCCTCAGCTGCAGGCAATTCCCAAACACAGCCACGTTCAGCTCCTGATCACTTGGCCTTTGGTAACCACTGATTGCAGCAAGCAGTTCTGTGAAACCTACATTACACATCCCTTAGGAAACAGCTCTGGTTTGTTAGGATTTTCTAATTAACCAAGCTCCCTAGAGAAACAGCTTCCTACACTTCACCTTTCCAACAATCAAGCATCTTCTCCCCAAAAAGGCTCTCCTGTGCCCTCTGGGAATACACAAAGCTCATTCATCTCGTAGTCCAAGCAGATAAAAGCAAGAAGCAAGGCACGACACAGGGAAGAGATCTGACGCTCACACACTTTGTGGCTTATCTCCTGGGCCCAAAATATTGAACTGCAAGCAGTGGGAGAGGCTCCCAGGCAGTCAGGGACCAGTTCTGAAAGGAGCTAACAGACACTGGGCCATGTCTTTGCCATGTGCAAAGACAGATCAGTGCTAAGTGTAAGTGGCAGCATGTGCTCCCCAGAGATAAGGGGAACAAAGCGCTCCAGACACGGCAGTGTAACAGAACTGAGCCCACCCCTCTCCACCCTGGGTGCATTTTGCTTCCACAGGCAGGAAGATACTTCACCTGCACTGAATCCTCTCTTTGTGAAGACACCACTAAATCAAGAAACAGCCTTCAAAGAAGAGAGAGAACCTAGCCACGGAAATAACACTCAGCTGTTGTGTTTGGCACCTGCTCCCCAAACAACCATGAACTCATTTTTGCACAGGAACATTAAAATAATCACATTTTGCCTCCAGAAAACTCCCTCCTAATGCAGAGAGCTTCAGTGCATCAGCTAATCCCAGGGGAGCAACACCAACTGACATTGAGGGCTTTTTGTGCTCTCTCAAACCACGCCCCCTCTCACAAGACAAAGAGAGAGAAGTCATGCTGCAAGGAAATGAGTTCTGTTCAGCATCACAGTGTGCAGAAAGCAGTAGCCTCTTCAACAATCCAATCCAATCCAGCTCCATAGGTCCAAATCTATAGATCAAGCTTAAGCATGCCTATGCTGGTATCCCACTGCCAGGCTTTCACATGGGTCCTGCCTTGGCCACCGAAAGGCTCTGGGAACCATCCACCACCTCTGGTAACTGAATCCTTACAGGCCTCAGGCAGCAACAGATTCTCTCAACTAGGATGCATACTAGGCTCAGGAAACTTCAAAACCTCAATGCTCAGGCCCAAAATCGGGCTGGGGTTTAGATTAGCTCATTGACACCCTCAGGCACTCACCTGACGTTTCCCCCAGCTTTCTGTATCCGCATCCTCTCCTCATACTGGGTGGGGTTATGCTCCTTACTGAGGCTTAAGGCTGTGTGTTTGTGACTCTCTTCATTGTAACGACACAGAATCGCCTGTGCTGACAAAAGACCACCATCAAACAACAACACAACTGCAGCAACAGCTTCTTGAGAGAGTGCCCCAAACTGCAGTGAATGGTCCTACATCAAGCCACTGACTGGTGGCCAGTGGTGTTTCTCAGGGCTCATTCCTAGGCAGGAGGTGCTGTTCAGTACTTTTATCAGTGATCTGGATGCAGGAGTTGAATGCACCATTACCAAGTTTGCTGATGATACCAAACTGGGAGTGCTGTGGACTCTCTGGAAGGAAAGAGCCCTTGCAGAGAGATCTGCACAGATGCACCCTGGGACAATGCCAGTGGCACAGAATTCCAGAGTCCAAGTGCTGGATTCTGCACCCAGGGTGGAGCAAGGAGTGTCAGCTGGGAGAGGAGTGGCAGGGGAGCAGCCCTGCTGGCAGATCTGGGGGTGCTGGCTGGCAGCAGCTCAGTAGGAGCCACCACCAGGAGGGCAGGTGACATCCTGGGGGCACCTGACACAGTGTGGCCAGCGGGCCAGGGGAGGGG
>VWZP01000126.1:67678-211002 GCA_013396995.1 Dicaeum eximium | reverse complement strand
GAACCTGAAAATTGTCTGTGTTCTCTTTGCCCTCACCTGGNGTCAAGTCACAAGAAAGCAGTCAACACCAATGGACAGTGATGAAGAGTTAACAGACAGACTTTGGGAGGGGTTAAGGTTGCCTGTTGCAACACCAAGGGTATAAAAGGCAGAGCAGCCATCTTGTAGAGGAGCCAGTCAGGAGGGCAGCTCCCAGGCCTGTTTTTCCTTATTTAGTCCTTTTCCTTTTGAATTTTTTAAAGTGAGCAGTCGTTTCTCACATTGGGACAGCGAGACATGGTGAACAGAGTCGGTGGAGGCTCAGGAGAGCTCTGGCGACACGGAGAGGCCCCCAGCTCCTGCCCAGAGATGTGGCCACCTCTGCCTGGGCCAGAAGCCGCGGTGGGTGGGCTGCAGCTTCTTCCCCATCATCCCGGGCGGCCTCGAGGCGGCTCTTCCGCACCCGTTGAGGCTTTCTGTCATCTCACCCCTGCCGCGACCTCATCCCTCATGCGCCGCTGCCACCGCCGGGCTCCGCGCCCAGTGCTCAGCCACGGTGTTCTTGGTACTCCGCCACGCTGCTCCCGGGCACCCGCACGGGCATCAGGCCCGGCGGCGGGCCCGAGGGTCACTCAAACGTTGGGCGGCAGTGGCGGCAACAGCGCTCCGACGGTACGGGCACCGCAGTTCCACGCTTTGCACTCCGAGCGCCGCCGACATGGTGCCCGTGGGACGGCAGCGGCGTGTTCTTACCGGGAGGCGGCCCCCGCCGCGGCCCCGCACACGGGGGTTTAGCTGTTTACCTGCAGTCCGGCATTTTGGCCAGGGGGTGGCAGCAGAGAGACACCCTTTTTCGCTCAACGCGCATTCGCGGCTTTTTTGGTGGCAGGAGCAGCTACTGACCGGACGGTGGCGCCCGCCAGCGCGGCTCGGCGGGGTCCCGGCCCAGGGAGCCCCGCGGGGTCGCCTGGCGGAGTCAGAGAGCTTGAGGTCACAGCCGAGGAGCAGGTAAAGGACACAGCCGGAGGCGGGGGAGATGCACGGAAAACAGAGAGATGACGTCCACCCGCGATAATGCTCAGCAGACAATTCATGTGGGATAACCTAGATTAAGCAACCTAATCTGGCTAATTGACCCACACTGGATAATCCATTGCAATGTCCACTCCCAAACTGCAAACAATTCACCCCAAATTTTCCCAGTTGTTGGTTTCATTGCCATTTTGGAGTTTTTGTTGCTAGTATAAAAATTGGGTTTTACTTTCCCAAATATTCAATTTGGTAATTTTCAAAAGCTTTTTCACAACATAAAAACTAAGTGAGTTTTTGCTTCTGGCTCTGTGCATGAAAACGTGGGGATTTTAGCTTTCTGGCTGCTCACATCTGTGCATCACAGGACAGCCCAAGCACTAGTGCCCACTCTCAGCACCATGGAAGTCCCTGGAAGCGCTGCTGTTCTGAGCCTGCACAGCATCCAGAGGGAGCAGCACAGCAACACTGGAGGGATGGGAGCATGGGCAGTGCCACCGGCATTCAGCTTTCCTGTGAGAATAACCTCAGAATACAGCTGGCTGCAGATACTTCATGAGGCTCAATTACATTTCACCATGGACCCCTGATGAAGCCAATAAAAGATGCCTATTTTCCAACTGTGCAGATCTGTGCCCCATCCATCTTGGAAGACAGGTGCTCACAAGGCTAACGCAGGCAGGCAGTGTGGGAGAGCCCCCAGGACTCCTCTTCCCCAGGCTGAGCAGAGCAGAGGTTGTGCCCTCAGCCTCTTCTATGCCTCCATCGCTCCAGCTTCTCCACTGGCATTGCTCCACAGTGCCCATACCTGCAGAGCCCCTAGCCTGCACACCACACCCAGGCTCAGCCTCCCCTTCCCTACAGTGCCTCGCTGGCACAGCCCAGTTGTGTGGCTGCCCTTGCTGACTGGGCACCAGCCCACCTTGTTCTCTAGGGCCATTCCCAAAGCCACAACTGGTCCCCAGCTCCCTGGCTCCTGCAGGGCATCAGCCCACTGTCAGGCTGGTGCTGAGTGTCCTCAGCAGCCCATTCCCCTTCTGCTTAGTCCAGGCTGTCAGTGTGATCACTTGCACCCTCCACCTCCACAGAAAAACAGCTCCTGAAGGATCTGCCCAGCGCATGGCCACCAGCCATGCTTGGACATTCGAGTGCTAACACAGCTGGAGTAACCCCTCAAGCTGACCTGGTACCACACACTAGAGGAGAGCACAGCTAGCTCTCCCCATATCCCTGCTCCTCCTGCACATCCAGGAGCGTTTGTGCCAACACCTTCCCAGGGACAGAGCAGTTTGAAGGCTCTCCCACCCTTCCTTCTTGCCTTCCTGGAATAAGGCTGTGATAGTTGCTCAGATTGACGGAGTCTCCCCAGAGAAGCAGGACCGTCTGAAGAGCAGGGCCTGGCACTGGCAGCATGGCTCCCCACCCTAGCCCCAGGACGCTCCCCAGCCAGTCAGAGCCATGTAGTAAACGGTTTAATTAACATTGACAGCACCAGAGCCAGCCTGAGCTGGACTTTATCCGCTGCTCTGCTTGGCTGCCAGTCTCTTGTCCCTCTCTTCAGCAATGGTCAAGCGGATGCCCTTTCCACGGGGCAAGGAGATCCATGGCTTGTTGCCCTGCAGCAAGGGAGAAAAAAACATGTAAGGAAACCCAAATAGCAACACAGCTCTCCCTCTAAGGGGGAAAGCAGCAGAAGCCCAGCCTGCTTATGCTGGGTCAGGCACACATGGTGGTGGCACTGGCACAGCAGAGGCCCCTAAGGAAGGTGCCAAGGATGCACAGGTCTACAGCTGCCTTTCAGTCACATCCGTGAAGAATGTGCTTCAGCCAAAACCAGAACACCACCCCTGCATAACCTGGACAAAGAGCCTGTCAGGGATGCCAGAACAGCAGAGGCTTTGTGGGGGGCACTCGGGGTCACAGCAGCTGCCCAGATCACACCAAGGTCTGAGCACTGCTCAGCCCCCAGCTCTCAGGTTTCAGGGCTGCTTCTTGAAAACATACTCATTCCTAAAGTTACAAATGCTTCTTCCCCTTCCCAGAGCAGGAAGAAATACAGGGAGCCGAGTCAGAACTGAAGCGAGCACTGAAGCTCCACTAAGTAGGAAGACAGTTGCCTAAGGAAACACCAAAGCTCTTTGCCTCAGCCAGCAGCCCCTCACAATAGTAGAGACCTGCCCCCCCCAACCCCCAGCAATGCCCCCACAGCCTTACTTTGCCAATAACGAAAATGTTGGAGAGCCTAGTGGCAAAGCTGTTGCCGTTGGCGTCCTTCACATGAACCACGTCAAACGACCCGGGGTGCCTCTCCCGGTTGGTGATCACCCCAATACGGCCCAAGTTGGCACCACCAGTCACCATGCACAGGTTACCTGAGTAAGGGAATACACATGTGACAAGAGCTGGCACCACATGCTGTGAAGTCCTTCCACTTGGGCTCTCTGTCCATAACAAACATGCCCATCCAACTTGTGCTAGCACTGCTCACAGCTCTGTGACTGAAACAGTCTCTCACCACCAAGAGATAAGCTGAAACACCTCCCCACCAGCTCACTGCTTCTATCTGGTGTCTCAGAACTGCCATGTCCCTGCCAAATGCTTCCCACTGCCAGGGCACAGGTAGAATCCCCTGCTCCAGCTCCAGGTGGATATGCTCCTGGGAAACAAACCCCTTCCCAAGGCTGACACCACTGCCTCTCTATTTTAGTGCAAATGTGCCTGGCATTTAACTTCCACACTGCTCTCCACACCAGGGAAGGGTACAGTGCTTTAATGGGATTCAAGACCTACCTGTGTCAAACTTGATGAAGTCTGTGATCTTGCCTGTCTCCAGGTCAATCTGGACCGTATCATTCACCTTGATGAGGGGGTCTGGATAGCGGATAGTGCGGGCATCATGAGTGACCAAGTGAGGGATTCCTTTGGTGCCCACAAAGATCTTCCTCACCTTGCACAGCTTGTACTGCAAACAAAACCAAACACCTCTCAGCTAATGCAGCAAACAATGCCATGGACTAGGGAACTCTTGTACTCCAAAGAGCCACCAGCCAGCACAACACCCAGACACTCAGGGCTCATAACCTAAGTCCATGGAGTGACTTGTCCAGCTCCCTGCCTCAGTAACTACTTTTGAACAGCTACCATGCAGCTCTGCTACAGCCCCACCCAAAAACACCTCTGCTGTTGGGAACAGCAGCCCACCTTGGGCTTTAGCCTCACCACAAACAATGGCTGCACTTTCACAAGAAAGTCTTTACCAGGGCAATTCCTTAATTTTTCCCAAAGCCTGTGGGCACACAACAGAGACAGAGGTTGCATTTCTCCATGACCCAAGAGAGATCTATCCTCTCCAGGGCACTGATTTTCCTCCTGCCTGTCACCCTAACTCTCTCATAGCCTCTCTGGACCTCATAGATCAAAACAGAGTAGTCAGAGAAGCACATCACAAGGAGAACCACACATCTGGCTCCAGCAGAGCCAGCTCTGCCATCCAAACAGCTGCATGCCTGCACAGCCTGCCTTAAAGAAAGAGATGCAAAGCAGAACGTGGCCTTGCAGCTCAGGCACACCATGCCTGAGTTAAGGGAACGCATGAGGAAGTTGCTCTCCAGCATCCAGGGTGAGTAGGCAATTTTGTTGTCCTGGGAAGAAGTTCAAGGCTTCTACACTACAGACAATTCCATGTTTGTGGTCACTGCTAGCTGGCAAAGCCAAGATTCTCCTCCACCCCAAAACTCTCTGATCCAGCCCATGCAAACAGCATCATCTTCAGCACCAGGCAATGCCCCTACACCCATCTGTGAACTACTTTTATGTAACAAAGATATCTCCCCGCAACACAGGCTTCACCACAACCCTGAGCACCCCAATCTCAAGTGCAGCATGGCCTCAACTGTCAGTGAAGAGAGACATCAGCTCTCATTCAGGAGGCGCCAAAGAGGAAGTACTGCCCCAACCAAACCCAACTGAGCCCACACTTACACAACATCAAAGCCCCTCACCTTAGCCTCCTCAGGTGTGATGCGGTGAACAGCAAACCGGCCCTTGGTATCATACACCAGGCGGAAATGCTCACCTGTCTTCTCAATGCTGATGACATCTGATTGCAGACAGAGAAATATAACAGAAGCTGTTATCAGCTCATTACTCAAGACCCTAAATTGGGATCAAGCTCATGTTTAAAAAGAAACAGAGACTGCTGAACAACATTTAGAGTTGGTGATTGATGAGGTTGGGATCCACCCTTGAGCACAGGCTCACATCTTTTGCTGTGACAGACTGCAAACTAGCAAAAACTGCTGAAGGCTGGAATCTGAAAAGCAACTTAACTACGTCAAGCAAGCACTTACAGGCTACACGTATCTGACTATGGTATTCACTGCAGAGCACAATTCCAAACTAAGTAACAACCGCTTATACATATCTTTTCTTTAACTCCAGCAGGGAAATCTTGCCCCTAAAATAATGCCAGCTCCATAAAACTCCTCCACCAGTGTAGAAGAGCTGCCAATGAATTGCCCCAACCCTACTCACCCATGAAGCCTGCAGGGTAGGTGATGTCGGTGCGGACTTTGCCATCTATTTTGATGAACCTCTGCATGCAGATCTTCTTGACCTCATCTCCTGTCAGAGCATACTTCAGCCGGTTGCGTAGGAAGATGATGAGGGGAAGGCACTCCCTCAGCTTGTGTGGGCCTGTTGATGGGCGGGGTGCCTGCCGACAGAAGGTTTCTGCTGGAGGCTCAAGAAGCATGAACCACCTCAGAGAAGGAAACCATGGCGCCAACAGCTCCCGCAAAAGCACGGAACGGCAGCAGCACAAAGTGCTGCTGCCACGCAGGCGGAGACCGGCTGAAGCACTCTGTTCTTGGTATTAACAGTAGTTTTCCCCCATGTTCTGCCAGCCTCACAAACAGAGGACAGCCCCCAACAGAGCGCAACCATCCATCTCAACCCAGAGGTGGAAAAGCACGATAGGCAGGTTAAAAGATATCATCCAACAACCCTGTCACATCCTCTGCAAACGAGGGAAGATGAGCGGTATTCACAAAGACCGTAACGTTAAACAAACACCTCCTACCGTGTCCAACTGCCCCTGTTCACTGCTCGCCCCCGCGCAGCATCCCCTGCCCCAGTCTCAACCCCAAACCCAAGCCCGACCCCAGCTTTAGCCCAAACCAGGCCCACTCACGAAGACACCCGTCAGCTTGTCCAGCATCCAGTGCTTGGGTGCAGCCACGCGCTTCAGATGCTTCTTGGGGCCGCGGGCCTACAGGACGGGACGTGTTAAACGGTGTTACGGGCCACCGCCAGGCCCAGCCTCCCCCAGCCAAACCTCCCCGGCCCCCTCAGACTCTCGCCCCTCGGACTCTAGTGCCGGGCTCCCTCCCGCACTTGTCGCCCCGGGTGGGGTGGCCACAGCCCGCGGTGAGCGGGGGATGGCCTCGGATGGCGGCGGGGAGCAGCACCAGCGCCCTCTCACCATGGCTGCGCTCCGCCGAGAAAGGGCTGGTGCTTCCGGCCCACCGCGGAAAGACAAGGCATGCCGGCAGCGACGTACGTCGGCCCCTGGCGGCTCGGAGGTCCAAGGTCGCCGGCGAGGTGACCGGTAGATCGGGAGGGCTTCTTCCTTCCTGGCAACCCCGACTGGGACACCCCGCTCCGACATACCGCACTCCGGGACCCCCCGCTCCTAGCCAGGCACTGTGTCCGTGGTCATCGCTGATGGCACGAGACAGCCCGCCACGTTCTGTCCCTGCGGTTTGGGAAAGTGTGTGAGTACCGGGAGCCGAGCCGGGGGTAACACCTGTGCCGGGACCTCTCCCTGCCCACACCTGCCCTCTCCCACTTGTCCCTTCCCCCTGCCATGGCCCCTCCCTGGGTAGAGCTGGGACCCCACGCAGCCCCCAAACCTGACGCCGGGTCTTAGCGCCCACTCCTGGTTCGGGTGTCAAGTGGTCCCATCTGCCCTCTCCAGGGCGGCGGACGTGTCCCCGCAGTGCTCTGGAGTCCCCGAGACAGTCCCAGGACCCCACATACTGCCAGGCAGCCCGATGAGTGCAACAGCCCCACATCTACACGTCTCCATAGCAGCGCTCCCGTAGCAGGGTGTGGCTGGGACAGAGGTCCCATTCCCCAGGGTGACGCTGTCACCGAAAACGTCGGAATAAATGAAACTCTTATGTTTAGACTAGAAAGCAGCATTACTTTATTCACAGTGCTGGGTGCATAGGGGGAGCTTCACCTACGATACATGCACACTTTCAAAACTTTTCACTATTTATACACTTTTACGGACATTAAAGGAATTAATGTTCATTGGTATAAAATACACAGTTCTCTTCATGAATTAGTATTTTATATTCTTCTGGTTATAGATTTCTTGCTTCTTGTGCTAATTAGCCTACATTTTCAGACTTGTTATTATCTTATTCTTTTTCCCAGATAAGACAATTGCTGAATTGTCTTTGTTCGTTTATCTCTGGGTTCTGCAAAATGTTCTTGTAGTCTATAAATTCTGCATTCTGTGGGTCCAGTTTCAGCATTGTATCTCTCCCATGCTTAGTCCAAAATGTTCTTGTGGTCTATAAATTCTGCATTGCGTGGGTCCAGTTTCAGCACTTTATCTCTCCCATGCTTAGTCCAATGAAGCATACCAAGACTGGTTTAGCAAAACTTCAGAGTTTTAGTAATTTTCCTTGTGTTCCCACAATAGTAGCTTGTGACAAACTTTGCTAAGTGCTTGGCTACGGTGGAAAATTACACAATTTATGATTGATTAAAACAGTTAATTAGAAACTTTAATTCGAAAAGTTACTTTAATAAGAAAAGTTTTCTTAATTAGTTTCTGGGAAAGTTGTATACTTTTCAGCAACAGGATGGTAACATCGTAAGCCGAGAAGACGCACTGGAGGTGCGGGGCGCCCACCCTCCTCCTTCCTCCAAGGGCTGCTTCACACAATGTCCTTCGCCGAAATGGACAAAGGGCGCAGCACTGGGAACAACGGTCCTTCCGCATTTTATTACACGGCAGCTTGAGACCCCCGCCTGCCGTGCCCACCGCGACGCCTGCGCGTTTTGGGGCAGGCAGCGCAGCCCCAGCTCCTCCTCCCGCCCCTTCCCACATTCGGCCGGGTTCCGAGTGTTCCCTGCACCCACAGCGCCGGTACCTGGGGTAGCCGGGACGCTGCTCACCGGTGGGGTGAGGTAGGAGCCCCCCGCCCCAGCCGCGCTCCAGCCTCAATAGCCGGCCGGCAGCTCCGACGGGGAGTTGAGCTCGTGGTGAGCAAACCAGAGCTCTGGCAGCTCGTCCGCCCTGTTGAGGCCAAGCACCACCACCAGCGACCTGAACACCTTGTGCCCCGGGTCCGAGTCGATGAGCCCGGGGCCAGCGGCCTGGAGGGTGGCGGCTCCCCGCGCCCGCGTCCCCAAGCCCCAGGCGAGCGGCGAGCCGGGCTCCATGCGGTTCTAGGGTTTCCCCGCGGCGCGGTTTTGGACGTGGAGCTTCTGCAGGCACAAGCTGGCCAGGAGGTTGGGACCCCCGGGGGATGGGAGGCGGGGGGGGCACAGGGGCGAGGAGCAGGCGGAGTCCCGACCGCCGTCATCTCCTCGGCCCCGAAAGGGTCCAGCGCGGGCGGCAAGGCTGGCATTCCAATCTGGATGGCGGATCTGTGGATTTCCACCCAAGAGGTACCTCACCTAAAAGCCGCAACACTTCACACTTGTGGGGTCTCCTGTTGTTTTCCCAACTGTGTTCCTGAAACAGCTCCCACAGCTCACAAGCGCAGTCTGCCTGCTGTCGGGACAGAGCACATGGGGCCCTGAGGTGGGTCAGAGGCAGCAGCTGGCCAGCTTCTCTCTTCTCTCATTCCTCACCTTTTTCCCTGGATGGGCAGTCCCCAAGCCTGACATCTCCCCCAGGAACTGGGATCCTTTGCTGGGACAGTGGTAGCACCAGCCTCCCGCCCACAGTCAGCACACAAGACTGGTTTCTCCACAGCACACCACACCAGGTGCCAGGGGTACATGGAAGCAGGAACGGGGTCAGGAGTCATGGGAGCCACATCCTGCTGACCTATCTCTACACCAGATTTCCTGTTATTTCAATCAGCAGTAAAAAACAACAGAATAAAAAACAAAGCCAAGGCCAGGCTGGGAACCCCTCTGTCTCGCTGTTTCTTCCAGCAATAATCTAATTAAAGCCACAGGAAATATGCTTTCCTACAGTGACTGGACATCTTTAAAAAAACCCAACACAATAAAAAGTCCATGGGCCAGGAGAATGAGGAAACAAGGGCAGCAAAGGCCAGGCTCCATGGCTCCCGGCACTGGGAGAGATCTGCTCCAGATACCTGTATACCTGTTCCCTTGCTGAGACACCTCATGGCAGCTCTCATGGGGCACCAGAGCATCTGGAAGTTCATCCAAGACCTCCCAGGACAGGAGCTGCCACAATGCTCTGCACCTCCCTTGACATTCTTGAGAGGCTCTCCAGGGNTGGGCTGTGGCAAGGCAGGGTGGGTGGAAGAAGAAAGGAAAGGGCTGGAGGAGTAGTTCAAGTATTTTATTTTTTTAAAATTCCCAGTTAAAAACAGTGGCTGTGCCTTTCTGTGGGTAAGAGACACAACCTGTGGTGCCCCAGGGTAGCCCTCAGGCAGCTCTGAGGCTGTGACCCTGCCAGGTAGGTAACACAGCACTCCAGCTGGGGAGGGCTCACAGCTCTGAGCAGCCCCTCTCTTAAAATACATTTAAAAGCAGTCGTGAGAACAAACCACAGTGTTAAAAAAGGAAAGAGAAAAGAGCAAGGGAGGCTCTTTTCCAGCACGGGAAGGCTGTGGCTGGAGGGCCCACACTCCTGCCTGGGGAGAGCCACAGTGCTTGTGGCATGCAGCAGCTTTTCTTCTTTAAAGGGGAAAAAAAATTATCCAACCAACAGTACTTTCTTCGAAAGTTTCCCTGCAGCCACAAATTTCACCAGTTGTTCACATAAATATGCTGTCGTCCCCACAGGAAATGCTCTTGCTTGAGCCTTCCTTTTCTGCTAAACAACGTGCTTCAGATTCCCTGCAAATAAAAGGAAGCAGAAAAGGGTATTTCCACTGATATTTTAGCCTGATGGACTGACCTGGCAAGGGGTGCCATTCCCATGCCTGACAGACTAAACCATGATATGGGAATTCCAGCCTCAGCACAGATTTCAGTTCCTGCTGACCCCTTTACAGAGGCTGCTGCCCCCATTCAAGCCAGGCTTTGGAAATTACCACGGGGGACCCCTGCCACTGCTTTCACTATGCTGAATGCTATTTCGGGATTTGTGGATCAGCATCCGAGAGGCACATGCTCACTCCCTGCTGCTTCATCCTTCTTTCAGGCTGGATTCACAGACAGGCGTGCATAGCCCTCCCTTCCAGCTCCGGAGTGATGCCGCTTCTCCTACCCTCTTGGACAGGTCCCCAAGGAGGGGATGTCCTCTCCCTAGGATTGGCTTGTGCTTGGGAATAGACACCCGAAGACATCTACGGCCATTGCACTTCCTACCCTAACACCAGCACACTGCAACACACACAGATGGAAAAGGGCTGCCAAGCCCCCTTGTGCCCAGCCCCTCTGGCAGACAGGGACAAGACAGATGGGTAAGGGCATTGAATGAGTTTGGCTGGAGCTGGCAGAGCTCACCCAGCTGCCTGTCCTGGACCAAAAAAGCTTCAAGTCCTGCCTGCTGGAGACCTGTCCCAGTTCCAGAGGGCTGTTTCCTACAGCCTCCTCCTGGACCAACTGGAAAGACACAGACTGGATGGGTGGTCTGCAGAAGGGATAGGGAGGGAGCTGTAGGTGGTGAGGTAGCTCACAGGGAGCTCACAGTAGGTGGTGAGGAATGGTTTTTACATGGTCTTGCAGCCTGTCAAAAGTAGGGTTCCCCAGGGACTGATACTGGGCCCAATATTGCTCAACAGGATAATGAGATTGGAAACAACCACAGCACCAAACTGGGTGCTGAGGTGAACATGTCAGAAGGGAGAGCCACCTTAGAGAGCTGGACAGGCTGGAAGACTGGGCTAAAAAGAACAGTCTTAAGTTTAACAAAGACAAAAGCAAAGTCCTGCACTTGAGATAGAAGGTAGCCAGTTCAGGCTGGGATCTGTGTGACTGGGAAGCAGCCTTGTGGAAATGGATGTGGGGTCCTGATAGGCAGCAAGCTGAATGGAATCCAGCAGTGTGCTGCTGCAGCAGTGAAGCAAACTGGATCCTGTGCAGCATGTGTAGGAGCATTACTAAGAGAAACTGGATCATCTCATTCCAGGTGTGGCTGACAAACGACGAGTACTGTGTCCAGTTACGATCCACACAAATCACAAAAGACATGGACAGAGCAGAGAGGGTTTAAAGGAGCACCACAAAGGTGATCAGATGCTGGAGAACCAATGCTGCCCAATAAAGAGACTCTCCCTGCAGAAGAGAAGGCTTAGGAGAGACCTCATCACAGTAATCTAGTACTTGAAGGCTACTCTGTAGGGTTCAGAGGACAGAGGCTCTCTCTTCACAAGGAGCCACATGGAGAGGACAAGGGACAACAGGTGTGAGTTGCAGCAGGAGAGATTTCACCTTATTTTAAGCATATTTTTTTACAGTGGAGGAAACTCCCTAGGGATGTGGTAGAGGCCTCACTGTCAGAAGTTTTCAAGATGTGACAGGACAGGTTGCTAGATAATCTTGTCTATGCTCCCTTTCCCACAAATTTTGGACCAGATAATCCTTGAAGTCCCTTAGAATCTGGGCTGTTCCATGATTCCAATAAGGAGAAGGCACCATGCTTCCCTGCCCAGTCAGAGCAAAGCCAATGGCAACTTTTGCTACAGGAAACCGTAACTGTACCACCAACCCTGTAAATACAAAGAGATATGGTAGGTAAATGACACTGTGCACTAATGAGCAGCCAAGTGAATGTGGTTCATCTTTCCAGTCAGTGAGAAAGACTCCAATGAGCTCTTCTGAAGCCCTCTCTAAAAAGACCTGTAAGACTAAAGCAGGAGTGTTGGCTTGGACAACGCACCTTTGATAGAATTCAGAATTTCTTGAACTCTCTGTGGCTCATTGCGGTCTGGTCTGCAGCTTGGTGTGATCTCCAGCACGTAATCAGGACCGTACTCTGTGAAGAACTGCAGAGAGGAGGAGAGGAAAGTCAGCAGAGAGGTCTCTGAAGGCTGAGGCTAGAGGGAGGGCTCCCCATGGGAACCTGTTTGTAAAAAGGCAAAAAAACATTTCTCCACCTAAGGGCCACATGTAGCTTCACTACATCAAGGTGGTACTTCAGCAGTGTCTGTATCCACCTGGAGTTTTCAACCGCTTCCCAGTTCAAGGGATGGAAGCAGAGCCCAGTGAGGCAGCCAAAAAGTCAAGTGTCTATCCCAATGCTTTATTTGGGAAAGCTGTTGACACTCATTTTACAGATAGTTACCTGCAAATGGGATTTTTTTATTATTAAATTTCAAGTGCTGTAATCACATATCCTACCATTCAACTCCCATCTTGCTGAACACTGCATTGACATGACTGTGAAATACCTGGGAAAGGAAAAATCAGTGTGCTGCAAGGATACCATGTCTCTCCTGGCTAAGTGCTCAGATAATGGGCAGAAAATCTGCAACACATGGGGTCGACGTGCAACCCAGAATCACAGGTTACTGATGACCATTGTATCAAGATTCTGACCAAGACAGGGTCAGTTTTTGCAGTAGCTGGGAGGAGGCAAGGCCAGGACACGCAGGCTATTCTACATCACCTCATGTCATTGCTGAGCGCAGAGGAAAGGGACTCTATTCCAGACAGAAGGGATTTCTTCCAGCTGAAATAATGTGGCAGAAAGGAGCTATGCAGTTTTGTCTATTGTCAGGAGGGCAGGGGTCTTTCTGTGTGAATTGTTTCTTTTTTTGTTCCCTGTCATTAGTATTCTTGCTGTTCAGTAAATTGTTCTTATTTCAGCTGTGATCTTTACCCTTTGTGCCTCCAATTGGAGAGGGTAGTGGGAGCAGTGCATACTCTTAGCAGGAGCATTAAACTGGAGAATACCATTCCTAAGACAACTTTAATTGGTGCCCAGTATGGGGCACAAACGTTTGAGACAACAACAGATCTGCCCAGAGTGGGCTGGAAACAAATTTGATTCTAGCCATTTGTTCATATCAGGTACAGACCTCCTGGTCACAATGTTGCTTGGTCTGTTCATGTGGGTGTGGTACATATGTTTGAGCATATATGTGTTCCTTGTGATGATATTTTTCAGAGCAGGAAGAGGGATCAGGAATGCTTTGTTGTTGTACTGTGTGATATCAGTTTATGTAATGGTAACAAGGGCAATGAGGGTCATTTGGGATGTGTATTCAGTGTTCCGCTCCTACTCTTACCTCGGGCGCTACCTTTGGTAGTCCATTAATAATAGTACTCAGCTGTTGCCATATTAAGTGAAGTCGTAACACCAAGCCCTGGAATTAACTGACAGGGGCTTCTCCCAATCAGATCTCTGAGGAAGCTGCAAGCATCCCATTGGCCAGATCCCAAAGGGCTGTGAAGTTCAGACCAAGGAGGGTATCCAAACCAGGTCTTTTGAATGCCCTTTATAAGGAGGGTTTCTTGGGAAGTAAATAGTCTATGCTGCATGAACGTGGGGAGAGTAGTCTCTGTCTCCTTGCCCTCTCTCCCCTCCCCCCATGTATAACTTAATACGCAGCCTGAGGGGTAAATAGGAGAGGATTTTCCCGAGAGGATGACTGTCACCCCCTCTTCCTCCTTCAGGCCTTTTACAACAGCTTTTGAGAATTTTTAATTCCCTTTGGATGTTAGAGAAAGCATGTTCCTGTTGCTATGTCTCGTATGTGTGTCTCCTCAGGTTTAGAGTCAGTGGAGTCCACACCATGTTTAGAGTCAGGACAGAGATCTCTAGGAAGGTCATTCAGAGATCTGTCCCAAGGGTAGTCATGAGTGGCATAGAATGTGGGGGAAAATGGGCCAGTTTCTGGGGAAATTATCTGCTCCAATGGTTTGTAAGTTCATCCCTGTACAACAACAGGACTGTGACAGAGTGACAGAATATTTGGAAGGTGAGTTCTGTGTCAACTCCAGAGAGGAGGAATTTATTGGAGTGTGCTGGGCCCTGGCTACTCTTTACCGGACATGGCTGGCCACCAGACAGAACTTTCAGGGGGAGGAGGAGGAAAGCAGAACAACAGGCACTGTGGCCACTCAAACTTCAGCTGAAAAAAAAATTAAATCTTTGAGAAAGGCAAAAGGCACATCCTAAAGAACTCTTTGAGCAAACCAGAAAACCTTTTTGCCCATCCTTTCTGTAACTATCCGAGACTGGAGCTTATTGGCACACAAGACCCCTCACAGAAAGCTGCAAACAGCCTCTGTTTTTGGGCACAAGCATCCACCATACTGCTAGGTCAGGGCAGTATTGTTACATAAGTGTCCTCACAAAACAGGGCTGAGTTGTAATCATGCTGTGCGGATTAGGCAGAACAACTGGCTTTTCTGCAAGAAGGGAGGGTTTTTCAAAGCATTACCTCATGATCAGGGATCTCAGAGGACAGTGTCCTCCCAAGGATGACCCCGGTCAAGTACGTCCAGCAGCGAGCTGTGTTGGCAAGGTTGTAACCTCCTGTTTCCAGCAAGGATTAGGATTTTGAGGAGGAAAAGCGAGGAAAGGGAAAAGAAAAAAAGAGATTTAAGCGGAAGGAACAAATCATGAAGCCCCTGTGTGCAGGTTACATGAATTCAGCTTATTTCATCCATTCAAGCCATGCCCAAAATCTGCCTTTTGCACCTGCTGGCTACACAAGGCCAAGTCTGAATGACAGTATATGCAAGAGCAGACCACTCAAACTGAACCCCAGTTACATCCAGTTTGGCAGAGGCCAGTCCTCCAGCCACCATCTCAGACCCAGAATGACCTCCCAGCCCCATGCGCTGGACTCTCTCCTGGCAACAAGGAGAGCCATTTGCAAGTAGCAGGCTGCAGCAGAAATGGAGGCTTCCTGCTTTGTAATATCAGCCTTTGACTTAGAAAGCAAAATACACATGCCCAGCCATACACTGGTGAGCTCTTCAGCACTGTCATGTTTGAGAGGACAAATGTGAAACTCATCACTACAACTTGCAACTGCTTTGCATGAAAATGAGATTTCACAGTGAGTAGGAAATGGTTACCTACACGGTAAAGGAACATGAGCCCACAAGGAGAAACCTTAGCTGAAAGCAATCCTGCAAGAGACTCATGTAAGTTTTTTTCCAGAATAGATGACTAGAGGAGTAAAGGGAGAAAAGCACTTCGACAAGACAGACCATATTTTTCAATATTCCCTTCTGTTTGCATTGGTTGTTGTGGGTTTTTTCCCTGCTTTACTTCTCCCCCAGTTTCCACTTCAAATGCTTCCACATGTTGCAGTTGTGGGACACTCCTTTGGTATTTTCACAAGTGACACACAGTTGATCCTCATTTTTTAAAAGAAGTTTTGGGTTTTGTCTGAAAGATGACATCTCCAGCACACTCACAGACAAGCCACAGCAGTACTGAACACTCATAACCTTTCCAAAACAAAGGGCATCAGGCACATAAAATGTTAGCCTTAATATGCTATACATGATTTTCCCTATTTAAAAAAGGACCTAGAGCTGATCCGGCTCCAATCATAGAGCTCAGGGGCTTTCCCTGGCACACAGTGATTTTGTAGTTCTGAAATGCTCTGTTAACATAAAGCCTGTCCTGTGCTCTCCCAGCTGGACAAGCAGCTGGTTAGGCAGCACAGCAAAGTCCAGCTAAGCTTTCACTGGGTATCAGAGCCTTGCTGTACCTTGCAGGCAGCCAGGCCTCATCCCAAGCTCCTGCTTGAATCTTAATGAAACCATTCATCACCAAGTGCCCAAGGTAGGTTTGGGAACATAGTGCTCACTTTTCAAGAGAAGCACTGAAGGGCTGATCAGCAGAGATGGGAATCAGAGGTGTCACTGAAAAGTCAGGGTCAGTTTGTTGGCCTCTCCTCTTCTCCAGAGGAGCCATGCAGCTTTTAACTCAAGATCTGAGTCAGTATTGAGACTTGCACCTGTGAGTATCAAGGATTTCTGGTGTGAGAAAACAGTACTGTGCCACAGTGTGTCCTCCTGACACTGCCCAGCAGTCACTTTGCTAAACCCTTGACAGTCCTGAGCCCAAGGGCAGGCAAGCACTTGAGGCAGGGTAACAGGAGGACAAACGTTTCTCTGAGAACAGCAGGATGCACTCACCTCCTCCCAGGACAAGAGTTGCTAGCTGCCACTGCAGGACATACTTGAGGCACTTGCCCACTCCCTCGGGTGTCATGTTGAAAGAGCACATAGGGTCTCCAGCAATGGTGTCTGCCCCCAGCTGCAGCACAACTGCATTGGGGTTGAAGGCAGCATACACCTCCTTCAGCACTCTGGGGAGAGGAGGAGCAGTCCAGTTAATGCCAGCATGGCTCAGATGAATGCTGGTGGCATGGCCCTGGTCCCTCAGATCCACCAATGCCTGTCAGGGTTTCTGTATTCTCTGCTTCCACCCAACTCATACTATGTACACTACCTCTGCTCCCAGTTAGCCTTCTACTTCCACAGCAATTTTAGCTCTCAGAGCACTTATCAAAAGGCTGATGAATGCAAAAGCACCACTGATAACATGGCAGAGGGGGATCTAATCCTCACCAGTTTAGTGATAGCATCAAACTCCACATTTACACTGTCTGCTTTTTGGCTGCAGGACAATGCAGGAGCTTTTCTGCCATGTGAAAGTCATGGTGGAAATCAGGGTCTGGCAAAACAACGATCCTGAACTCTCAGACACCTCTCACCAGGAGAGGACAGAAACAGAGGAAGGCTCTGGCTAGGATCTTACTCTCCTCTCTCCTATATGGCTCTTGAGGCAAAACTATGAGGAAAAGCTCTGTGCAGGGTGTAGTCAGCCTGCAAAAACCTGCGTTGGACAGAGCTTCAGAGCTTCAAGCCCATCGTGGTTTTGGGAAGTACAGGCAATCACCCTCAAACAACAGCTGGATGAAACATTTATAGTCATGCCTGTGACTGCCTCCCAGCCTGGAGAGAATTCAAAGAGATCTCTAAGTCTCTTTTCAGAAGCTTTAGCTTGAAACACAGCTTGAAATCTATGGTAGGTTATGATGCCCTTCAGCTGTGAATGCATGCAGCAGGCTTCTCCTGAGTGGGTTCCTGACCTGTCTCAGCTCCCAGAGCTACCTTTCAAAAGCATGTTCTCTAGCACAAAGAGGGCTGCTCTGCCCCAGCAATGGCAAGCACCAATAAGCCAGCAGGAGGCATGTCCCCCACCCATGACTGTCCTACTTGCCTACAAGTTTAGAGAAGTTTCAGCCCCCAAGTGTTAGAGGTGGACATGCTACCACATCCTGCAGCCCTGCACTGAGACTCCTCTCCCTTGGAAAAGAACGAGTCCCGCAGCCCAGTTTTGACATGGGCAACAGCTTGTGAGGTCCACCATTAGCTGAGCAACAGAGGGGACTGCCAGGAGGCAGCTCTGTCACTGTCAGATATTCATCCTTTAGCCTTTCATTCTTCCAGCACACACAGAAGGTGCTAAGAAAATGCTTTTAGCTAAGCCCCAAGCATATGTCCCACAGCCATAATTCAGAGCACTTACTTGAAGAAAAAACATCTAGCCCTAAGTCCACAGCTAAAAAATACTTGTCCCTTCTCAGTCTCTCCTTAGACAGACACCTGTGGAGGTATATCTAAGGAGATAGGCTGACCTGTGGCAGAGACCCCTGCAGCGACCCACAATGCCTCTGTATATTCAGTTTGCTTAAGGATTCAGACAAGACCTCTGAGAACTTACAGTCCATGCTCATTGTAATGAAAGGCTGCAACAAGGGAAAGGACAAACCTTAAGAAAGGACTGTAATTAAAAATACTAAGCTGTGTAGTATCTTATTCTCTAAAATCTCATCCAAGTCAGCTGTATTGGAGCAAGAGGGCTTACGATTCACAAATCTGGTAGTATTTTTCATCCTGAATGCCATCTTGAATGGGCACATTCACACTGTAATAGCGACCTTTTCCCAGGCCAACATCTGTCACATCACCAGTGCCTGCACAACAGAAACACCCCAATTAGAAGGGAAAGCAGAGCAGCAGTAAGAGACATGTAGGATATCTCAAAGGCAAGACGAGAGCCAGGACATTTGGCATGCTTATGGAGAAGTCCACTTGCCACCACCAAGAAAGGTGGGGTAGAGCGACCCAGTTCTCTCCTTCACTCAATTCTGCCACGCAGCATGAAAGGGGCTCTGTCTAGAGCTCAGCTACAACCAGAAAGGGGGAAATGCCAAACATGTAGCTCCATCTCTTTTCTTCTCCTGAGTTGAGAGAAGAGGCAGGCAAGACATGTCAGCCTGACCAGTGATGTGTGAACCAAATGAGCACAAACCTCACAAGTTCAACTTGCCTGGGAAAAATCCTGGTGAAAATTTGTGCAGAGAAACAGTCATGACTTTCGAGGTGAAACTAAAGGCATCCTCAACTCCTATTAGAAAGGGAAAAAAAGCTTTCATGAATGGTTTATATAAATGACAGAGTGAACACACAGAGTTGCTTGATACACACAGGGCAGCAAGCAGAGAAGGAGCAGCATGAGCAAAGCAGAAATGCAGATGTGGCTCAATAAATACATCCTCAATCCCCGGAGACTAGAGTTCAACTGCAGCAAAGATCACAACTGCTATGAATCTGGCAGGTCTCACGCTACTCAGTGCTGAATGGATCTCAAAATCTCATGTCACTACACATGGTAGCAGCGCTTGCCTGCGCTGCTAGGCCTGCGAAGGTGGGAGAGGGATGTGAGCAGGGCTGCCTTGGCCAGAGCTTGGCTCTGATTAGAACCAGTGCTACTGGGCTCTCTTACTTTTTCTCGGTGCTGCTGAGGTTCAACATACCTCTTCCTTAAAGACACTATTAAAATGGTGGGGGTGGAGAGGAAAAAAAGAAGTAATAGGAAACTTAACAGAAACCAAATGCAGGGAGAAAATGGAACAAAATTAAACACATCATAAAATTTAGAAGAGCAGGAAATGTTAAATGGTGTAGAAATAATGTTCCTGAAGGAGGGAGCAGTTTCGACAAGGCTAGCTCTGGCTCTAGATTTATAGCATCAAGCCTTCTTTTAAAAGCACCATTTACTACCAGCTGCTTTCCTCTTGCAATGGACCCTTAAACAATTAAACCCTGTCAGCAACTGCTCTGCCAGGATGGGAGACTGGGACACATTATCTGTTGCTTTAGGTACAAGACTTCTGCCCAGACCCTCAGGAGAGGTCTGAGGAGCAGCATAGGGCAAGTCTGTGAAGCAGAACAAGGCAGAAATGGATTGAGAGAACTCAACTGCATCGAAAGGCCACAGTTGCAGCAAGTAAACCCCTGCTGTGCAGACAGGCCATGACTTCTCCCATTCCTCCCTGAGTCTGTGCAGCTGTGCTGTTTGCAGTCTTTGCTGGGCCTTACCATCCCCATGATGCAAATCCAAGTCAATATAAAGCACACGGTCAAATTTCTGGCGCAGTCGCAGGATCCCCAAGACAGCGTCATTCAGGTAACAGAAACCAGAAGCTTCATCCCTGTGAAAACAATGTCTGTGACATTGAATATTGCCAATGCAATCACCACTGATCCCAGCATTCTCACTTTGCCTTTGCAAGTGTCCATCTCACAGGGGCACAGAGGAGTATGAAAACTCAGCCCAGCAGTGACCAAGAAATGGGTCAGGGACAGCTCAAAGCATGACTGGGAAGCACAGAGAACAGCACTGCTTGGGCCAGCTGCTTCTCAACTCTGGGCTTTCTGGCAGCTGGGTAAACATCAGTCAGCTCTGCTGCAGAGCCTTCTGGTCTGTGGGGGGTACCTCTGACCATTGCACTGTTGAAGAAATAAAATGTTAGCTATCTGCACCTGAGATGTTTTAAAGAAGTTCAGAGCCACTCGACTCAAACCCACTCTATCTCTGAGGCAAGAGGACAGTCCTCTTGGTCATTTTCCTGTGAGTTCTGGACAGGAAGCCACTCCATCCCTGCTGTCTGGGTCACAGCTCCTGGGAAGGTCCTGGCAGTGAAAGGCAGGTCCAAGCCAGTCACAGGATTCTCCTGCAGTTTTAAAGTCTGAGGCTATGAAGGTTAAGCCTCTTGCCAAAATAACTCCCTCCTTTCTCTTCCCAGAAAAATGCAAATGGGATGTTCCACATGCAGTCCCTCATGATACAGCTCCTGGGCTCACAGCCAGGACAGAATCCCAGCAGCTAAACAGAGGACAGGTATACTATGTAAAGATTTATCGCTGACATTCATCAGTGACAGCTTACTTGCTGACATCAAAGGAACAACAAAGTTTCTTGACCCCTACTCCAGCCTCACTCTGAAGTCAAGTCCCCATCACCACTTAGCACCAGTCCACGTGCAGTCTTAAATCTGCCCTGGACAGTTATTTTAAAGCAAAGCTTTGTTCCCTTGTCCACAAATTATAGGATACAAGATGCACCTCTGGGAGATTCCTCTTGACTTCCAGTCACAGCACTCAGCTCATTCTCCCTGACATTTCCTGCTCAGCAACAGCTGGGAACAGTGAGGATCAAGCCAGAAGTGGCAGAACTGCACTTGCTTTCACCCTCTGCAAGTGCCATGGAGCACAGGTGTCTCTCAGTGACTGTACATTTACAGTAATGCTGAAAATGGAGGTGTTAACAGGTATCCTGAAAATCTGACTCAACTCTTATGTACTTCTCCCCTCCCTCACAGCCCACAGAGAAGCATGTCTTGGAAACTCTCTCCATGCTGTAATACGCATCTCTTAAACTCAAGGCCAAGCAGAGCAGGACACCAGTTCAGTCAAAAGCAGAGCAGTGTTGGAGCTGCAGCTCAGGACCAGCACTTGGGATTCCCTTGTGCTGCCCTAAATCCAGCCAGCAAAACTCTGAGTGGCACTGCTGGAAAGGAGGATGAGGCTGGCTTGAGAAAAGGCACTTATTCAGCATCTTACCCTCAACTCCAAAGGCATCCTCTGAACCAAGAGCTTCCAAAGCCCCAGGTCATTCCTACCTTTAGGACCCTAGAAAGCAACTAAACCACCAGACAGCAGGTGTTTTTTGACACAAGGAATGTATTTTGCTAGGACGCAGGTCCTAGAACCAAGCACCTGCAGTTCAGTGTCAGTCTGGCTGGACCTTCACACTGGGCTGGCATCTACCCTGAAGCATCACATACCAACTTACTGGAGTGACTGGGAAGACTCCTTTGGGATCAGTGAGTATTAAATGCCTATTTTTTAAACAGACTCTGCTTCCCAGAACAGTGCTAATAGCTCAGCAGCAGCAACACTGTTAAGACTTTTTTCATTACGGGCATTTTTTAAGCCATGCAATCCAGACAGAATATAACAAAGATTTCCCAAAAGCCATCAGTTCTGCACAGTGAGAGCTCAGCTCTGAAGAGTGCAAGTGTCCTTTCACAGCAAGCTGCAGCTGAAACCATCTTCACCCAAGTGCCCACCAGGAAACGGGCTGAGACAGTGGTATTGCTGGCACTTGCACACCGCTGTTAGACCTCCAGACTTCCTCTGCCAGGTCAGGAAAGTCCCAGAGCAAGACATCTGCACATGCATGTACAAGCTGCCAGGGTTAGACATAGGGCCCATGACAACTCCTGAGGCTCCCCAAGGGCACAGAATAGCACTGCAAGCACCAGTTGACTGTGCACAAGGAAAGGTGGTGTCTTGTCTACACTGCAAAGAGGTCCCATGTTTTGGGAGATGGGAAGGACGAGTTAAATAAAAGATACTTCCATGGAAAATGGGACGGAAACAAATTATTTTACCACTACAGAATCACAGGATTCAGGGACAGAATTTTTACTTCCTTTCCTGTTGTGCTGGAAGATCATTACTGATGGCAGAGTTCATAGGAAACAGCCCTCCATGGAGCACAGGGAAACCCAAGGTCAGACCTGCACTGCTTCAAACCTCTTATCAGAAAACCCAAAAAGCCACACAAAAAAATTTGGACATGTCACCACATTCCCACTATATTCCAAACTGGCAGTGACATCAATTCTTTGTCTCTCCACTGTGCTTCTTTATGGATCCCACAAAATAGATTCTCACCTGAGCTTCCTGAGAGAATGATGTATCAAGGAATCACAGGACACCTGTGAGTACACCCGCCCTAGACATTCTCTGCAGCACATGACAGTGACAACACCAGCACTGGGCAGTGACCTGCCTCCTCTCAGGCCTCTGCTCTGCCCTCTATTTCTTTCCTCTCTATCTCCTGCCTTCCCTCACACCTTGCTTTCTCTTCCAACTGGATCATTGCACCCTGAGGGTTCACAGGGAAGCTGGAAGCTAGGAAGCAGGATTGAGACACCAGATGAGAAAACACAAGGGAAGAGATTGTTTTCTTACTTCTTTGCATGATGCCACCCTCCAGGCCAGTTAATTGCTACCTTGCACTTGCCATCCAGCAGGCACTGGGCTGCAGTGATGGTGGCTCCTCCCACAGCCGCTGCATACTCAAAGATCCCTTCAGTGGCCGGACAGTCGTAACCTGCAGGTAAGAGTCTGGGTAAGAGTCTGCATGTGAGACACAACAGGCCTTTTCCTCCAGGCAAAGCACATTCCTTTTGTTTGAGTCTTCAAGACAGACCCAGGCTGGAGCAGCCAGTTCCTGAAGAACTGATCCCATGGAGGACCCATACTGGAGAAGTTCTTGAAAAACTACTACCCATAGGAAAGACCTGCACTGGAAAAGCTCATGGAAGACAGGGTCCTGTGGGAGGGACCCCACACACACACACAGGGTAAGAGTGAAGAGGAAGGAGCAGCAGAGAGGTGTGAACTGACCATAACCCCCATTCCCTGTCCCCTTACACCCCTTACCCCTGTCCCCAGTGCTTGAGGGGGAAAGTAGAAGACCTGTGAGTGAAGCTGAGTCTGGAAAGAAAAGTGGATGAGGGGGATGGTGATTTTGGTTTTATTTTGAATTCTCACTATCCTACTCCATTATTAATTGACAATAAATTGAATTAATTTCCCTATGTAGAGTCTCTTTTGCTGGTGACAGTAACTGGAGAGTCATCTCCCTGTTATTAAAGATCACAACGTGATCTTTTCCACTGTATTTTCTCCCCCACCCTATTGAGGGGAAGAGAGAATGCATCTTGGTGGGCACCTGGCAAAAAAAACCCCACCCACACCACAAAAATCAATCCACCACAAAAAGCAACAATCCAAGTGTTTTCTTGCACTCAGTTAATTTAAAAATATGTCCTGAACAAAATTCTGAGTTGTGTGCCTGCATTGCCAAACCTACTGGTCCCTCAAACCAATCTCACAAAAAACTTTCAAGTCTCTGGCTGCTTGACCAGAAAAGCCCTAGCATGGTCACTGACATACCTCTTTGCTAAAAATGGATATCCACAAACGAGTTAAGCCTAGATAAGCTGTAAGTCTATGTCTGTAACATGATCTTCACTTAGTCCTACAGCAGCCTCCCTGCAGCTATTGCCCACAAAGCACAATACCAGGACTGCTTGTCTTCCTGTAGACAAAGCAGCTTCAGGAATGTAAAGTCCCAGGGACACTTGTGAGATTGGTGCAGAATCTGCACCTCTGCCTCAGTTCTGGGTCATTCCTCCCATTCCTGATACCAAGACAGTGCCCATAGCCATCTCACCTGCTTTACCTGCTGCATTGCTCAAGCTGTCTCAGGTCCAGGAGGGCAAGAGCCCTCTGCTCCAGATATAAGTCACCAGACAGACAGCAGCAGCTCCGCTCACTACAGCTCCAGGCCACTGCTCACACATGCCCTCCCGCACAGCAGGCTTGCAGCAGCCAGTCCCAGCTCTAGCCTGAGGGCAGTGTCAGGGTCTTCCATGCTGTTCTAGAGCCCCAGAGCAGCAGCAAAGGGCACCAGCCCCAGTTGGCAAGAGACAGCCAAGCTGCACAGAGCAGCAAAGTGAGGCTAGCTGTACCCTCAGCTGGCACCAGGGAAAGTGCCAGCCTGTCAGATGACTGCTGGGGTTCAGCAACACCCCGTCAAAGAGTGTTTCCTTCCAAAACCAAGCCTAGCATTCCCCTGAACTCACCCCCTCTAACTGTAGCTCCAGCAAAAAGCATCCTGGCCCTGGCACTCAATTAATCTCTTGCTGAAGATGCGCATCCTTACCCAGTCCATACTCCACAGACTCCGGGTGGTCATCATCGCCCTCCTCACTGACCTTCTGCAGGTGCTGCAGGTAAGCATCTGTGTGGAAACTCGCCATTTCCTCCATGGAAGCTACTTTTGGCTTGACTATCCTAGGCAGAGAGGAAGAAGGGAGCATATCAGGGCAAGAGGATCCAGGGTTCAGCTGGAATGTCCACCTTTAGCCTTTACCCTAAGAGCCTTTTCTTGGCTGTTACTGCTGTAAAAGCAAACAAAACTCCCTCCTTCTCTTGACTGGACTCTCACTCAAGTGAGAAAACCACCGAGCTGAGCTGGAGCAGGCCTTGCCCCTGGTTTGGCACTGCCTTTGGTGCCCACCCCAGTGAAGAACACCTGCAGGTGCTGCCTGCATTAACCTTCCCACTTTGCTTCAAGTTTTTTTTCCTTTTCTGCATGTTCTCTCAGTTTGTGCAATCCCCAGCATATCCACAGAAGAACTAACAGAGGGAAATGCCCAGGCTCAGCACAGCGCTGTGGCAGGACCTCAGCCTGGATCAGGAGCTGCACAATGCCTCTTGCATGCTGTGACCTGCACCAAAGCAGACTGTCATTGTTCCAAGCAACTTGCACAGCACCTTCCTGGGTCTGGGTGCTTTGCAGTGTTCCTAAATAAATCCTGCAAAACACTGAACCCTCCCCAAAACTTGGACATTGGGAACACACACAGGCAGTGCAGCACAGCTCCATTGCTGCAGGAAGAGCACAAGAAGCTCCCAGCTCCAGGCTGGCCCCAATGCTTCCCACCTCATGTGAGGGCAAACAGCCCTTCAGGTCTGCTCCATAACAATACCTGCAGCCATTTCCCAAGCACCCTCTGCTAGAAGAAAATATAATTTAAAAAATAAGTTTCAAAAAAACCTTCTGGCTGTGCTGAACTGGAGCACATTTTTAAAAAGATTTTATGAGATGCTTCACAAGAGAGGCTGAGCTATGCCTTTCTTTTTTTTTCCCTTCCTATGCCCCAGCATGAAGAGCCAAATGAGGCAGTAGGTATCTCACTTTTCTGCCCCAGATCTCATCCGGTCTTCTCTCCTGAACAGCATGCAGACCTCATAAAAGTCTCACGGATAAATGACAATGCGAAACAATATGGACCCTGTCTGCATCAGCACTGACTGATCAGTGGATCTGGAGCAGCATCAAGGCTGTCACCCTGCTCAGAATCTCAGGCATGGGGGTGGTGATATACACTGTAGAGAAGGCACAAGGCTATAAGTGCTACACCAGACCAAGAGGATAACCATGAATTACACCTGCCACAATTACTGTAACCATGTCCATGTAGCAAAACAAACATTTTCCTTTAATCCTGGAAATACGCACTGTGTGGGCTCCTATAATCACGCGGCCAGCAGGGGCAGTGTGAAACCCGAAGTTACTCAGCACCCTCCAAACCTTAGTGGAGAATAAAACATCCCTTCACAGAAAACGGGAGCACTTACTTCATCTGGTCAAGTAAGCAATACGCTTCAATCAGTGAATGCACCATGCTGGCCTAAAGGGAAGAGTAAGACTGTGAGAGTAGGAGACAGAAAGCCAGCAACCAAGGGCCCAAGGACTCGCAGATAGGTGTGGCTCAGACTCCTCCCAGCAGCGACTTCCCCTGCCCCGGTCCCATCTCCACGCCGTGTGAAAGGGCCTTCCGGTGTCCCGGGAAGAAGCACAGCCGCGCACGGCTTCCCGGGGAAGGGAAGCGTCACTTCAGTGTCGGAGCCCGCGCTGCCAGGGGTGATGTGAACGCACAGACAGACCATCCCTGCTCTAACCCCACACTCCTCCCGCCGGGGCCACCCGTTTCCCCTGCTTCCTCCTTTCCTACCGCCGTGCCGGGCGCCGGCTGCCTCCGCACCCGGGCCTCACCGCTGTGCTCCCCGCGCCCCCTCGCCCCCGCCGCGGCGCTGACCCGCTTGGGCACTTTGCAGAGGGAGTCGCAGAGGGCCACGTACTCCGGGCTGTATACGTAGACGGGCGACAGCACCGCCGCCATTGGGGCCAGCACAGCCGGGACCAGCACCCGCAACGCCGCCAGTCAGGGTGCGCCAGCACCGACAGTTCCGGCCCCGCGGCGTGGCGGGAGTTGTAGGCCCGCCCTGTCATTATCCTTCCCCCAGCCCGGCCGCGTAAGAACAGGCAGCCAACTAGTGTTAGAGGAATTTTTATTGGGGCCCTCACGCAGCTCGGGGGGGTGTTTATTCTCTAAGAATGTAATTCTAAAAGGCCTGTGGCCTGCACGCAGCCCCCCACGCGGCGCCCGCCCTGCTGAAGGAGCCACACCTCAGCCCGGGCCCCCCGATCCCCGGCAGCTCCTACCGGGTCCTTCGGGTCAGAGGGACGTGCCAGGCAGGGGCTCAGGCCCTTCAAGCCTCTGCTGACGGGAGCAGGGTTCACAAAGGGAGGGATTACCCATGATAGGAAAGATGTGTGCTAAGGTGTTTACAACAATTCCATGGGTGAGGGTATGGTCTTCATGTTTCTACCCACTTCAAGCCATAGGTTACAGCACCCAGGCAGTTTGACTCCTGAAACAGACAAATGGGTCCACACAAGCCTGAGTTTCTGAACTTCGGGGGAAAATGACAGGCTCAAGGGGAGAATACATGGTAGGCCATTCGGGAAGGTTGTACCGTCCTAGTGTCTCAGGCAATGGGGTAAGGAAGAGGGCAACATACAGCCAGGAGTTTAGGATAAAAGGAGGCTGCACTCTCCGAAACCTCGAGAGAGAATATCCTGCGGACTGATGTCCCCGTGGACTCTCTCCCTTTATTTGAATAAAGTTGCAAGACGCCTCTGTCTCCTTAATGGACACTGGTTTTTCATCTTCCATACAGCCACATGTACAGAAGAGCTGCTGCCCCAAAAGACCACCTGGCTTTCAAGGCCAAACTAACCTGGACATCAGAAAACACAGGCACGCACACAGGAAAACATCTGGCTCTGGAGCCAGTCCTATCCACAGGAGTGGCTGATTTTGCCTGGCAGCCACCCCTGCACTCATACACAGCCAGCCCAGGGTGCACCACAGGCTGCATGGGCAGAGCGTGGTGTTGGCACATGGCATGGGCATTGTCACGCTGCCAGCTCAAGAGACTAGTTCAGCTGCTGTCCATCACCTGCTCAGAAGGAGCTCAGGCCGTGACATCCATGTGGCAGAAACCACATCTTCTATGCTTCCTAGAGTGGATGTGGACCCTCAGACAGACCTCCCATGAAAACACACAGCCATTCAGGCCTCTGGGTATAGGGAGTGCCAGAGCCTTTCACTGGAAAGGATGGCAGTGGTGAGAACAGCTGTGTTCGGTGTGGCCAAGATCTGCTCACTCTCAGGGCTCAGCTATAAGAGGACATAGAAAGATTAAGGGGGGTAAGGGACTCTGAGAAAGACTGGTGGAACCAGGCTCTGCCCTGCCTGATAGGAACAGGAACAGCCACCTCAAAATACACAGGTTCTAGGGGATCCTGTATCCTCCTTTGCCAGGTGAAGGCAGTAAATTAAAGGAGTGGGTGGAGGCAAACCCCCTCCTTGCCCACCTTGCTTCCCCACATGCCTCTGTACAGCACGTATGACGCTGTCACATGGAAGGTCAGGCAATGGATGATGTGGATGTTAGTTCATCTACACCAGAGGTGTTGCCATGGCTGTGACACGTCCAGACCGTGTCCACCTCCACAAGAAAGATGGGTTAGAGTTGTGGGTGACTCCTTTCTGAGGGTCCAATATGCCACACAGACGGTCCTCTTAGGGAAGTCTGCTGCCTCCCTGGGGCCCAGGTTAAGCACAGCACTAGGAAACTTCCCAGCCGGGTTCAGCTTCAAACTGTTATCCACTGTTGCTCTTCCATGTGAGTGGCAATGAAACTGCAACACATAGTCCAAGGGCAAAAAAAGGAGACTTCAGGGCCTGGGGATGGTTGGTAAGGGATTTTGGAACACAGGTCCTTCCAGTTGTGAGCAGTGACATTGAAAGAGATGGACTCAGTCTGTTGAATATATGGCTTGGTGGCTGATGTCACTGCCACAATTTCAGGCTTTTTACTACTTTTTTAACAAGGCATGCTGCTTTTAGATGGGATCAACCTTTCCCAAAGGGAAAGAGAAACTTTGCTTAGAGCTTTGCTCACTGATAGCTGTAAACCAGTCTTGGAGGGGGACACAGATAATATCAGGCTGGCCTGTGACAAGCTGGGAACATTGCAAAGTCAGAGGGTGTGAGTGGGGGTTCTTGGCCTGTTGCTCAATGTGCTGAGTGTACTTGAGCACACCTGAAGTCTTAGGGAGGTGAACCAGGGAGCCAAAAGGGAACCCCACTTCCTCCACCACTTTGTGGCATGTGTGCCTGATCCTCATCAGTCCAACCACACCATCCTGAGTGGGGGCTGACCTGCAGGATAGATTAGAGCAGGGATCCACTATGTCCCCACCCCTATCTGTGCCAGGTTGTGGGAGATGGAGCAGAAGCCAGAGATGAGCATTAAAAGCATGGTTTTGATTGACAGGTAACACCAAGTAGCCAACTCTAAGCTGCTTCATAGGACACAAGAACTCGGGAACCTGTGACTTGACCATTACCACCACTGCCAGGGACAGAGTAGATGGCACAGAGAGGCTGCCACTGGCACATCCCAGCCAGCCAGAAGCCCTGTACTAGCAGCTTGGAGGTAAAAGGGATTCTGGCTACCACAATCTCCCCAGCTCTGCACACAAGACACCCAGCAGGTGATGATAGGCTGCCTGCTTCCAAAGCAGCACAGCTGTGGTTGGGCTGGACCATATTGATTTTGGATGTGCTGGGAGAAAGGCTCAGATACCATCCCCTATTCCTCTAGCAGAACTTCTCCATCAGCAGCAGGAAGAGCAAGAGCCTCAGCCTGCACTAGCATAAATCCTGCAGATTTGGAATAAAAAGCAGCATGGAAGAAGTTAAAAATTGCAAACCTGCTGGAGGCAGGGAGAGTATAAGCTGGTCAGAGAGCATTGTAATGCTGAGCACACAGGTCTGATGAGGGGAGCCCTTTCCAACTCCCTCAAACAGACATCTTTCTAGAGGTGATGGTTCAGGAGAAGTCATGCAGACAGAACCTTTTAACACAAGCACGCTTCAAAGCTCAGCCTTTCCCTTGCTCCACAGACCATACAGGCACAGGTCAGTTTAGGACACATGCCTCCTGTGGAGTTCCTCAGAGGTCTGCTCACCCACCAAGAGGCCAGGGCTGGGAGGAGAGATGGCTATGCAGGCTGCCTTGCAAACTAACCTAGTGTTCATCTTTACAAGCTGCTATGAAACAACCATCCCAGAGCACCTACAACCCTGTGAGGAACTGCTAAGAGCTACTGCATGGAGCAGCCATCTGTGGGCAGAAAGTCGTACACGTACAAGGCCACCGACTTGGACAGGTAGGTCATGGTGCCAAACCGGCCGCTCGGTGCACTGTCATACAGCAGGCTGCAGATGCCTGTCGAAGGATCCCTCTCCAGCATGCGCTCATCAGCGCCCAGGGCTTTCTGGATTTTGGACAGGGAAGCAGAAAGGCATCATTAGGAACAAAGGCAATTCCCTTATCAGCTTCCATCCCAAGCATTCTCTGTTGCACTCAGCGTGACATACTGATGATGAGCAGTGGGAGGAAGACACTACAGCTTTGCTGTGCCCCATGAACACAACAGGGACAACAGGCAGGACTCTCCAAGTGAGTGAGTCCTGCAGAGGAATGGGGAATGTAGCCAGCAGCCCTGGGTGAGGCCTGGTCCCTACCTGCTCCTCATAGAAGAGGTCATTGGCTGTGTGCAAGATCTTTTCCACAGCTATGATGCCACCAATGGTGTGAACCTCCATGTCCACCAGCATGGTGAGCACTAAGATAGCTTCCACCAGCAGCTGCCTGTACTCTGGCTGGGGCACACGGTTGAGGACAGACTCCACATGCACAGCAAACTTCATTTCCCCTGGGGTCATCTGTGAAGAGGTAGAAAGAAGTGTACCTAGAGCGTTGTATCACCTGCTCAATTCCTGAGCTATGCTGGGTAATCACCCAGCAGAGGGTGCTGGGTTGTGTGCTGGGTAACCAGCACACAACAACCCATGCGCCCCATTCCCCATTCATGTGAACCTCCTACCTCTCTGGTTGTTGAAGAGGGAAGAACAAAGCCCTCCACAGAGAGACCATGGCACTGCAGAACAAGGAGAGATCATGGTTATGTCTTGGAGAAGCACCATGTTAGCACAGGTACATGATACAAAGGTCCAGCCCACAAACTTGCTCCCACTTGAGCACTGGTGCATGCTGCCCATACACCCCAGCTCCACCTCCTGACTCCATATAGCATCACTCCTTTCCCATCAGTTCAGCATCAGCCAGAGCGCTCTGCATGGGGCTCTGCTCCCTGGCTCACCATGCTGAGGATGGGCTGTGCCCAGAGCACCTTCAGCTGTGGCTCTAGCCATGCCCTTGTCTGCTTGATGCATGAAGCACCTGAGCAGACCCCAGCTCCCCTCTGCAAGGTGCAGGCTGAGGTAGGTCCTACAAGACTACAAGGCAAGTGCACATCTTCCACAGTTTTCCAAGGTCAGCTGCAGGCCTTGTCTATGAAACGTATAGCTACTCAACATCAGGGACCAGCCCTGAGTGTCTAAGTCCCCCTGGCAAGGCTAGTGCTTGGGACCAGAGGCTCACATGCATGGAGAGGCACCAGCTGATGTCTAACTCACCTTCTGCAGGACCTTCCAGACCTTCTGGTAGAAGCCCACAGGGACACGGTTAAGGGCCCCATCCAGCCGGCGCCTCCGCTGCCACTGGCCCTGCCGGCTGTCCTTACTCCCCTGGTCTTCTAGCATGCTTGAAAAGGAGTCCTTGCCCAGCAGCTCTGTGTGCCCAGCAGACTGGGCAGACAAAACAAGAACCACAGAGACTGCTGCAAAGTTAAATATCCAACAGGAACACAGCCTGCTGCTGCTCAAGAGTTTGTGCTTCTCCAGCCTCATTCCCAAGGCAGAGCTGCCACTCCCTGCCCCCAGCAAAGCCCACCTTACAGCCCCAGCTCCCTGTAGCATCCCCCAGAGCACAGCTCTTTCCTACAATCACAAACAGGACAGATCCCATGCGTGCAGCCAAGAAACACAGGTTACCAGAGAGGACTTGAGGTCGGTGTCCCCGGACTGCAAACTGAGGGGCTGAAGGAGAAAGAAGAGATGGAAATGAGACCATGCCAGAGCAGGGCAGCAGTCACAGCAAACAGAGCAGCAGCAGCACAGATCAGGGTCAGGTCACAGGGCAGTTATCCCAGGGCCAGGGTTGGCTGGAGACAGGGAATTTTGAAAGGAAAGCTGCAGAGGGCTGCACATGCCAGGGCTGCAGCAGCAGTGGGTTTGTGCTGGCCTGCCCACAGAAATAGGACCACTACTGCTCTGGTGGTATGGGCAGGGATTTAGTCTCAAGCAGACAGGAGGACCAATAGGAAGGTCACTGCCCATAGACAACCCTCTGTGATGTCAGGTTTCACACTGCAGCAAGTTCATCTTAAGTGTGCTGTGTCAGCCTGCCCCAGCAAGCTCTGTCTCTTTGATGACAAGACACCTTCTAGAGCTCAGGACTCCTCCTGGACACAGGCACAAGAGGAAGTCCTTGGCATTTGTAGCTGATCAGGGGCCTCCTTCCCCAGAGAAGAAATAGCTGGGGAGGCTGCAGGCAGGATCCAGTGAACTGTTCAGCGGAGTCACTACTGCTCATGGCACTGGCAGCATTATGCCACCCTGCTCAGCAGATTTTGTGGGTATAATGGAATGTATTTGAACACAGCTCCCAGCAGGCTGTAATTGAAGTCGCTTAGAGGGGAAGCCAACTCATTGCTGCAGCAGCTGAGGGAAGCTCATTGACTTGTGCATGCAGGGAAGCTGCCCTTGTGCATGGCATGAGGGGAAAAAGCTGAGGCTGCAGGACGAGGAAGGCTTCACCTTACTCCCAGGCAGAGACTGCCTACGTTTATCCAATTGCTACAAGAGAAGAACGAAATGAAGGTTCTGCTGTTGGAAGATGCCCACCAAGACACTAGCCACACTTGCGACACCACATGGTCCTCCCGACCCCTGCACCTTCTCAAGCACCCCTGTGCTCCCCCTGAATTGCCAGAGCAACCCCTACGCATTACAAGATTCACCCCAACTTTCCCCCCAGGGCAGGACTAGAGACAAAATTAGCTCCTGGAAGCATCTGTGTCTCCCACTCTTCCATCAGTTCTACCTGGTTTATAGCTGGTTTCCACCCACAAGACTTGTGAGTGGCCTGCACCACCTGCTCTCACCTGTTTGATTTCACTTTTCAGCCTGACAAGGCCAGTGCGCTCAGGCCTGGTGGTCCCGACAGCTCCCATGTCACAGATGGAGACAGCAGTGGTGAGCGACGAGTCCACTGAACGCACTGGTGGGGAAGAGAGGTCTAGAGTGGGCAACATTGCTCAAGGCATGGCCATCCCTCATCGCTGCCTAGGCACTGGTACTTCTGCATGACCTTGCCCTCTAACATGATAGCATCAGAGATCCATGAGCACAGTACAGAGCTGCTTCAATTCAGACCCAACCAGGTCAAGTGCCAAACTAAGCAAAGCTCAAATAGCCATGAGATTTGGGCTTGATCCCAGAAATCACTCAGCACCATCCTTATGAAGAGCAGAGCTTCCTGCTGGACCCCTACAGTACTGAAGCATCTGTGCTGAACATGGGGGAGAACAGGGACACCGCTCACAGGTAGGAACATGTAGATCTGGCCATGCTGTGCACTCAGCTTTGCCCCAAGATGCTCTCTGCTGGGACTCACCGCTCCTTTCCACCCCAAACTCCTTGCCAGAGAGGATGTGGTAGAGGAGACTCTTCATGTCTGATGGGCTGAGATTCATCAGGTTCTCTGTGGCTTCTCCAGCTGGAAAGAAGAGAACTATGATTTTGTAGCCTGCCTCACAGTCCCCCTAGGACATTTCTACCCTGCAGGCCATTCTGTGAGCAGGGGGAGCACTGGTACAGGAGTTCATCTAGCAAGGACATATACAAGCTCCAGGTTTTGCCTATAACATGGACTCTTCCCATACCAGCCCAACACATGCTGGGGTGGACACTGCAGTGTAATCACTTGTTTGTGCTGCTCAAGAACATGCCCAGCTGAAGACACTGGCACTTCCATGCAGGGTCTTGTCCTAGCCTAAGTTGCCCACTTCTAACAGTACTCCTTTCTGGCTGACAGAGCCCCAAGCATCACAGCACCTAGCCCAGCTAGAATGCTGTCCCTGCCACATGTACCTGAACACTGCAGGGAGTGTGCCAGCTCTGTTGCCATCACCTGTATGATGAGCCCAATGCGGATGCGGAACATCTCAGCAAACAGCACAGGCTGTGTGCGTATGTACATGGCCAAGTACACCATGATCTCCTAGAGGGACAAAGGCAAATCACCTCACTGCTGCTCACCAGGGCAGGCACCCAGCTGTGGGGTCCCCTGACACCCCGGCCCCTCACCTGGGTGAGGATGGACACACTGAGGTTCTTCTCACTGGCTTCATCAATAAGGCGAACGAGTTCCTCATAGGGGATTGGGCTGGGGTGTGGACAAACAGCAGAGCAGGTGAGAGGCAGCAGAGCAAACTCTGCATACCCCCCATCTGTACAGCCCCAGGAGGAGAGATATAGGCTGGGGACAGCCACCCAGGGTCACTTCTGCCCATGTACCCCAGAGCAGCAGGCTCACATCCAGACCCAGCCCAGCATGCCTGGGGAGAGAGAGGTGCCACACTCACGTGGAGATTGTCTTCTCACGTGGCTCTGGGGGCAGCCCCACTGTCAAGTGTTTCTGGTGAGACAGGAGGTCAGTACAGGCCTGGGGATAGAAAGGTGGCCACTGTCACCAGCTGAGGGTTTGGGGGCTCAGCACGAGGCAGAGGGAGGCAGAGCTGATGCAGCCAAGTTTCACCTGCTCAGTCTGCTGCCTCCTCCCTGACAGACATAAGCCTGTTAGAGGTTGGCTGTACAGCTGTTACCTCATCCAGAGCTTCAACCTTCTTCTTGAGGATGCCAGAGATGTAGCGGATCAGGGCCCACTGACGTGTCTCCCCCACCCGTACATACAGCTCAGTGAGGAGCTCCTTAACAGTGGGGCCAGGCTCACTATCAAGCCCCGTGTGCCATTCAGGTCCCCTGTGAAGGTGAAGGAGGTCTGCATTATATCCAGCAATTTGCCTGTCGCAGCTCTCTGGCAGGCCCCCTGGGCTGTGCCAAACCCCTCTATGCACACTGAGCCCTCAGGACACAGAGATCATCCTACTTGAGGATGTGGAGCATGTAAAGGATGTCTGCTTGCTCCTGCAGTGTGGGGCAGATGCGCAGCTGGTCCACCAGTGCCTTGCAGTCCACGTTGTCATCCTCATCATGTGGCAAGTTCATCTCTGCATAGAGTGCATGGCTCTGGGGGAAGGGAGACCCGTGCTGATGATTAGCACCACCAGCACCCTGCACCAAAAGGACCCACACATATTCTCCCTCATCAAACAACCAGACTTCCCCTTGCAATCCTGTAAGGACACTCTGGCTATAGCTGAAAGGATAGCTCAGTCTGGGAGAGACAGAGCTCACCTTGCCATCCAAGTCATGCTGGTGGAATGAACTCAGAAGCTTGACCGACTGCTGCGATGCCTGGAAGATCCTGCTGGGGACATACATCCCAACATCTAAAAGAACCCCACAGGTTAGCGGAGACACATCCAGCCCCAATCACCACTACTGTGCCCCAAACTACCTCAGACACTGACACTGCTCCCCCGGCAGTCCTTGCAGAGAAGTTGGCTATGGGAGAAGCAGCCCATCCACCCTTTCAGAGAAACACTGCAGGGAGCTGCCATCCTTTATTGAGTTTTCATGGGGCTGCCCAGGCACTAACTCCAAGATACTACATGACTAGGACTAACATGATGGATATAAAGTGCCTTTGCCCAGGTAAAGGCTTAGATTCCTCTGCAATCCATGGGAACCCCAGCATTATACAGCTGTGACAGCTCCCAAAGCACTTCAACCTCACTCCTGGGCTCAAGGGAAGGTGTGGAGGGTGTTGGAGTTACTCACTCTGGACATGCAGGCCCTTGGCCTTGGATGCCAAGGACATGAGGTCACGGGTGGTGTGGACAGCAGCCCTGAAGCGGCTCAGCCCTCCGTGCTGGGTGGTGGGAGGCAAGTTTGACTGGGGAGTCATGCGCTGCAGCAGGTGATCCAGATACTGAGCAACCTCATCATCTGTGTCCTCTGGAAGGGAAGGCAGCAGAGCAAGAGTTCAGCTACTTTGAGTCATGCCACCCAAAGGCCCAGAGAGCTCCCACCTGTGCCTCAGCAGGGACAAAGCTTTGCTGGCTGCACAATGTAGGGCCAGTGCTGGCAGCCAGGTGGACTAATGGACAGTGCCAGCAGCCAGGCACACAAAGCATCCCTGTTCCTGCATGACTCCTGCCTGGGACACTGCCTGTCCCAAACTGGGGCTCCCTCCATGTCCCACCTTGACAAAGGAAGCAACAGGGCTGCAGCATGTCTCTGATCCAAGCCTGTGCAGGGACAGGAGTGTCCCACTCAAACCCTGTGGGAAAACCCTCATACTCCTTCACTCCAGGGAAGAAGTGCAGAGGTACAGCCAGAAGTAGCTTGTCCAAGCAGAGACCACTTACAAGCACCCCAGCACAGTAAGGACATCTTCCAAGCAGGACTCCAGCAAGGAAGCAAGGCAAGGTGGGTTTTGCAACAGTTATTTGTAAGTTGGGAGTTACAGGAAGAGTTATGGTTCCTGCCTTGCTCTTTGCCCAGCTTCAAGCAGTTCCCAACACTACATCAGGAACACCAGAGGCACCATGCACTAACAGCAGCATGGAAGAGGGTGCTCAGAAACCAGGATTCGGCTCAGTCAGGAGATAAAAGTGAGCAGGTGCCCCTGGGGGGAACTGCCCCAGATAAAACACAGGGATGTCAATGCACTTACACTGGGCCAGGGCAAAGCTATGCTGCTCTCCAGCTGGCAAACTCAGAGGTGTGTTGGCCCCAGGAGATGAGCTGCTGACTGCACCTGAAGCAGCATGGCATCCCCCTTCCAGCCCTCAGTGGAATGCCTCATGGCTAGGCTGGAAAAAATCCTCTGAACACCACTCTTGAGAACATTCACCTGCCTGGCTGCAGGATCTGACCACAGGAAAACTTTAAAATTTAGCATCTTTGAGATGCTGTTGAAAGGTCTTCTCACTGGAGCTGGGAGGCAAAGCAGACACCTTGGACAAACCCTGATGCAGATTGTAAGGACGCTGGAGATGAAGGGCAAGAAAAATGAGCATTCAGAGTCCCAGCAGTGCATTCACTAGCTGCAGGAGCTGCAGAGGTAAAACAGATAGTGGGAAGGCTGATGATGACCAGTGCTAGGTCACACAGGAGATGTCCCCAGGCCTGCTTGCAAGGGGAACAGCAAAACTTGCACCCTGCCATGGTCCCAGCACAAGGGGGGGGTCGCTCATTCTGTGATGGGCCAAGGCATTCTCAGGTACTCTCTACACAACAGTAAGGCTTCATTTTGGCACTCACTGGAGCAGCACTGCCCAGGGGAGAGGCAAAGGCTTTGGGAAAAACCAAAGATTATTTAGGGACATGGTGGCTCTTCCCCACCACCTTGGTCACTGTGCTATCACCTTCTGCACCGCCATTTATCCATCAAAGACCCTCAGCCACATCTCCCAAGCTGAGGCAGGATGCCAACCCTTTATCTCTTTTCCGCAGAGCAGCTTATGAAGGTCAGAGCTGCTCATTCCAGACAAGGCTGACAGAGAGCCAGATGGAAACATGGTGAAAATCCAAGCACACAAAGAACACAGCGGTGTATGCTAGCTGGGAGGTTGGGTGTTATGGTTGTAAGGGTGAGTTAGGCATTTGCCACCCCATAGCAGTGACTGGCCTGTTCTCCCTTGCCATCCTCTGCTACCTGCAAGCCATGCAGCCACTCCTAGGTGTCTAGCTTCTCAAAGCTGTCACTGCTGAACCTGTAACTCTTGGCAAAGACCTTACCCTCTGGCCCAGGGTCCATAAAGCTGAGGTGCGTTCGGCATGATGTTGTCAGGAACTCCGACAATTTACCAGTCTGAATTCTGGGCAAGAGATAAGAAGGTCACATGGAGAGGAAAGGGGAGGTGATACCCTTGGCTTTACCTCCTGGCTCCCTTTGATGGGGAGAGACACGTTCACCAGGAGCATACCTGCACTCACACTGGTGTCTACTTTAGGAGCCTGCAACTCTTTCAGCCATGGGTGGGCATGGAAGGGCTGCCCAAAAGCTATTAGAGCAATCCTGCAACCATGGGTTTGATGACATGAAGAGCCATGTCCTCGCTTTCATCTCCTCTGTTGGGATTTGTAGCCCTAGGGCATGCTGATAGCCTAGCACACCCCAGTGTATACTCCCCAGCTTGCTCCCCCATAGCCTGTGCTCTGCCCAGCAGGTATCCTCATAACCAGGCTCTTGGAGGCCATCAGCCCTCTCCCTCCTGCACGGCAGGAAGCTGCACTCACCTTGCACCACCGAAATACCCATCCTGCAGCTTCTGCAGCATCGCCAGCACCGTGGGATGCACACTGCTGCCGGTTTCATCTGTGTGGAAGATGCACAGACAGTCAGGCTCTCACACTCAAACTCATTCCAGAAAGTAACCCAGGACCAGGTGGGCATTCAGACACCCAAAGCACCATGGCCAAACCCTTACTCTGGGGTACATGGTCAGGCTGTGGTACAAAAAGCACCACTCAAAAAGGGAAATTCTGGACTGTCCAGGCTGGATTCAAGGAAAACCATGCCAGGATGCACTCCAGGCTCCTCAGATTTCACCTTGGGCTGAAGCAGACAGTACCAGACAGCAGCACCTAACAGCCCCCTGCTCTGTCTCTGCCTTTCATATGAGGAAGAGAGGAATGGGCTGCTGTCGAGGGCAGGAGGTACCAGCCAAAGGCACACTTGAGAAATTAAGGGGATTTCAAGTACACAAGGAGAGATAGAAAGGCCTTAAAGCAGAACAAAGTCACCTTCCTGCACCAGGCTCACAGGGAACCCATGAGCTGCTGCAGGCAAGCCTTTGCTCCTTCTGGTTTACTGTTTTCCCCTCTGTGTTGACTAGGAAAGCCTTTAGCAGGTGCTCAGTCTTAGGGAAGGGTCAAGACACAGAAAGAGTACCAAGAACCCTTCTATAGAGAAATTGCTTTTTTTTCTTGCTCCCAAAAGGCCTTCCCAAGCCTATTTGCCTGGAGCCTGAATACATCTGTGCTAGCAAACAGCTCTTAAGCTGCTGGCACTAGTGCCTGACAGGCAACCCTTTTAGCTGCCAGGCCAGCTGCCCACTCAACATGGCTCCTCTGAGCAGTAAGCTCTTCACAGGACACTACTGGCTGCTCTAGCCTCACCATGTCCCTGTTACTGAGATGATCACACATCTGCCCATCCCCTTCCTCCTGCAGAGCTATTTCCCAGGGCTGCTTTAGCCAAATGCCTTGTGAGGCTGAAAGTATCTATACCAAGCATGGTGTGGGAGATGGGGAAGGTGATGGTTGGTCGCCCAGTCATCCTCCACCGGCTGCAAAGGTAGGAGAGGTCTGTCCTCAGCATCTCCACAATCATCTTGTTGTCAAGAGCCAGGTAGAACTGCTGCTGGTCTATGAACTGTGAGGACAGCACGAGACATGATCAGCCCTACTTGTCACCAGTTCCTTATGGTGCCACCCACATCTTCCCACAGACCTGCAGTCAAGCTACCCATGCTGTGCACCCAGAGTGTACGCGCCTTTGCACTGACGGCTCATCCCACCTTACTTAGCAGGTGCTAGTACAGCCTAGCATGGGAGCCTCAACCCCCAGGGCAGCTACTGGCCACTAACAACTATGAGGACTTAACTAATGCCACAGCTCAGCAGCAGCATCCAGCCCCACACAGCAAGTCCATGTTGTGCCTGTTCCAAGTGATTATGCACTCCCCATAGTGCTAGGCTTGCAACACTGCTTGTCCCCTGGACACATATCTCTGGCCTGCCATCAGTCACCTCCTGGTGTCCTTGTCAGGGTGAGCAGAGATTTTCATGCAGTACTGATCACTAAAAGGCTCAAACTGTCCCAACATCCACACAGCCAGGACCACCAACTGTGCTGCCTCATGCCATAGAGTTGGACTACTCCACACTCCCAGGCTGTGTGGAGTTCAGAGTGTTGGGTCACACCTTAGAATAACTTGAGTACCCAACCATTCAAGAAACTTCCTGCCTAGTTTCCTATCACAGAATAGTTGGCAATGAGCCTGTGCAATGTCACTCACCTGTGGGGTAAAGGTAAAGATGCTCTTCCTGATTTTGTAGAGCTTGGAGGTCCCAAGGACACCCATATGCCGGTAGGGCCGTCCAGTAAGGCACATCTGCTTGTTGCGGCCTGGGAGGGCAGGAAGACTAGTTTTTAGTACAAGCCTCCTCATGAAAGGGGCTGCAGCAGCATGTAGTGCCAAGCATCTTGCTACCAGCCAGCAGGGAAATGCTGGTTTGTAATTGGGATATCCCAGAACCCCGTGTCAAGCTGGGGGCACACATACTGTTCTAAGGGAGAGTACTTCTCTGTCCCCTGCCCAGAGGGGTAGAGACATGCTGAAACAGTGATACACAGCCTGTCCTGACTTCTGCAGTGTCACACCTTCTGGTCTTTGGGCATGTCAGAAGCTGGAGCAGGGCTAGGGGTGCCCCTCCACATAGGACTAGCCTCCTAAGTTGACAGCTCTATCAGCATTCCAATTGCTCCTGGATTACTCCCAAAGCCCAGGATGGTGCAGCAACAGCATCACCCCTTGCTCGTCAGCTCTGGTAGCTGCCAGGCTGCTCCCCCTGTCCATGTCACACTTGGCCTTTTGGTGGCCTAAATTAGCTGCCAAATTAAACCACAGCAGATCAGGTGTCTCCTTTGGCCCAGGCTAAATCTCTGACTCCTGCAAAATAAACCCCATGCCCGAGGGCTTGCAGCATCAAGGAGCAAGCATGCAGAGGTGAGCACATCCTCCCTTCACACTCAGCCCTGCCCACCCACCAGCAACAGCCATACTGCCTGAGCTCTGGGCTTTCTTTGCCAGGGACAGCCAGACGACCCTTCCTGGGGTCTGGCTAGCCTCCCCCATCCAGATCTGAGTGCAGAAAAGAAGACAACTCCTGTCCACATGAGGTTCAACATACAGGGATCAGAGTCTCTTCCTGGGGTGACTGTGCAACTGTAATCTAAAGCTCTATCCCTGTCAGAATCACACCGAACAGCACTGTCTGCCACCTTGCTCCCCTTGGGCATCAGTGGCTTTATCAGGCCTAGAAATGGGCAGCAGAATCCTCATCAGCCAAGTAGAGAGGAGGACATGAGTGTCTATGAGCAGGAGTGCCAGGGGTGGGACACACCCTTCTGCACCCCTTTTGCTGCAGGAGCAGGGAGCCCAGCTCACCCAGCCGGGCATAGATGTGGCTGAGGATGCGAGCAGGCTGCACTCTGATGGGGTAGACGTCCGCCACAGTCTCTACGTTAATGCCCTCCTTCTGCAGGATTGCCTTGATCCCCTCTGTTTCAGCCAGGATACACACTGTGAATGGAAGACAGTCTCAGTGCAACAGAGGCATAAGGGTTTGACAGCACTGCCCCATGGGGACACATACAAGGCACCACACCAAAGAGAAGAAGCTGTCTGGGGTCCCTTGGGAACCAGTTCCCACTGCAGAAGTCTGCTTTGCCCCTCCTAACACTCTATACACACAAGTCTTCCTCACCAAGTGGCAGGAAGACAGTTTTCAACCTCTCTGCAGAGGAGGCTGCAGCAAATAATCGTTTTGTGGATCAGCACAGGATGAAATGGAAGGACTTCCACCCTGTCTTCCACCCACCTTGCCAGGGCTGAGACTGGGCTGTACTGGCAGCAACCCATCAAGCAGAGCCACCCCAGAGCCACCTCAGTGAATTCTGCATAGCCAGAGTCCTCCCCCCCTGCCAGGTTCAGGGGTTTGGGACTGGTTCCTTTCCCTCACCTTGGACCACCACATCAGGTTTAGGGACAGTCGCGAAACGGCGGTTGAGGGGATCTATTTCACCGGGAGCTAGAAACCCCTGTGGAAAAACGGTATAGAGATTAACATTTTATGGGCAGGGTAGAATGGGTGATGCCTACGGACAATCCACCTTTAAGAGGTCCTGGGGGATGGAGGTGACAACTTCCCCATTGTGGGTGGCACCATTTGCACCTTCACAGCTCAGAGCCTGGTCCCACAGCCCTCCCCAGCAGGAACCCTACCTCAGCCATCAGACAACCCAGGATGTAGAGGGACTGTCCCCACATGTGTGGCAGCTTGCCCATGGGTATCCTGTCCACAGTGTGTGGATTCCTGTATTCTTCATCCACCTGAAAAAAAAACAAGGGATCCATAGACACAGGATGCTGAAGGAAGCATCCTCAATGCATCTTGAAGTCCAGCAGTTCAAGGCTTAAAGCCCAACAACAGTATTTGTCACAGAGGGTCCAAAGGAGCCTGGTTACATTCCTCCTCTCTTCTTATGACTGCCCCAAGCATCTGTCAGACAACAGAGCAGCTGCTCAGACCATGTTTGGTTTCTCAGCTTGGGCCATCCCACTAGGACTGACATGCCCCAGGAGCACCCAGAGATGCTTTCTGATACTAGTGAGGAACACATCTCTTCTGGACGACCTGGACATCAGGAGGTCACTGCTCTTAGCCCAGGCCCACACAAATCCCCTCACCACTAAAGTGGAGCTCAGCACCATCTACTCAGCCCAGGTCTGCTTGTCCTGAGCTCTCAAAGCACTCAGTCTCTGAGCAAGCAGACTGTCAGCAAAGAACTCTTGTGTGTGGGAGCAAGAAAAGCTTTGCAATAAAAAATCCAATGTTTATCCAACAGTTTCATAACAGCTCCAAGCCATCCTTTTTATACATGAGGTTTCCATGCACTGCATGTGCCCCTTCACTAGCAAATTGGCTTAATAAGCACTTAAAACTTAATTATCTGGAAATGAGACCAGGAGTTTCAGCATGAGTTTCCATGACCCTAGTGGGTCCCTTCCAACTCAGAATATTCTGTGATCCTGTAAGACACTCCTGCTTCCTACCATAGCTCAGGATCACTCACCTTATCCGGTGGGACACTGTACAGCTCTGGCAGCAGGCATACCCCATTCTTCCCCTTGATAAGAACTCCCTCCAGGGCTTCCCGGTACTCCTGCACCTGAGAAGAGAAGAGAGGAAATCTGCTGCTGGCTCCCTGCATCCTTCCTCCACACACTTCTCCTACCAGAGATTTTTTCCCACTAGCCCAGCAGGTCTCGCCTTTCTTACCTGCTCCATGTTTCCACTGAAAATCCCGTCAATCATCAAGTATGCCCAGAAGAGAGGCCACTCACACTCAATGTTCTCAAACAGTTTCAGCTCAGCAGGTTCATAGTAGAGGCGTTTGGGGTCCTGTAAGTGACATCAAGGCAGGTGGTATGTAACAGGATCCCCTAAAACTGACAGGGCTTCTTCTCCTCCTGAGACCCTAGCCTCAAATGTCCTCCCAGCCCTCCTCTGCAGATGGCCAAGACAGAGCTGAAAAGCATTTCACCTCCAGCCTCTGTTTTTTCCATTGGATTATCCCCTCCTGAGCCCTCTGCACTGATAATGGAGAGACTTACCCTTCCTGGGGTCTACCTGGTCCTCAGGAGAGCACCCCAGAGCCCCCAGAACTCCCTAGACATTGTGCTGTTGTAGAGCAACAGCACGATATCCCTTGTGCCATGCTGGGTCCCCTTTGCCTTGCCTGCTCTGCCTGAGCCTCTCAGCATCTGTCTCCTCCAGCATCATCAAGCTGGCCCAGCCAGGTGAGAGGGCTTGGGCTGGTCACACAGGGCCAGAGAGGTTCCTCCATGGCTCTCCTGCCACGTGGTGCCACTGTGAGCCCAACACAATGGAAGTTGTCAGGATGAAGAGCTGCCTGCAGAGTGCTCTCACCACAGCTCTGTGTGGTGCAGTACCCTTTCTTTGACCCTCCCTGCTAACTGCTCTGTCTGCTGCAGAGAAGGGAGAGTGTTTGCCTCAGCAGATTATTCAGGCAGAGAGGACAGAAGGAGCAGATGTCTTCTACCTGCACTCCAGCTGTAAGTTTCCAAAATCCCATCTCACTCCAGCTAGCTGTATGCCTCTGCAGGCACTGCTGCCCTTTCCATGCCTCACAGCTCCCCAGAAGCAAGTAATCCATAACTCTGCATGCTGCCAAAGCTCACAAGCACTGGGAACATTGGACTGGAGATGCTGCTCTCTGGCTCTGGAGCTGTGTGGAGCCACACATGCTGCCCATTATGGGCAGGTCTGCAAAGGTGCAGCAAAGGAGAAGCATTCAGAGGTACTCATGACCAAAGGTTACAGGTGCAGCAAAGGAGAAGCATTCAGAGGTACTCATGACCAAAGGTTACAGGTGCAGCAAAGGAGAAGCATTCAGAGGTACTCATGACCAAAGGTTACAGGCCCAGCAGCTGGTGATGACTTAAGAGCCTCTGAGTATCATTTCCTAGTTCTGTGGTTAACAAATAAGACTGCTGCTTATAAAATTTTCGTTTTCTCTCCCCAAATCAGCGAACTCTCCACTTGCTCCCAGGGCCTTTCTGGCAGTATCCAAGCTTGTTGAAGGGGCTAACATCATGTCTGTTAGCTAAAGGAGTGAGAAGAAACTGAGAAACAAGAAGAAGCTGATAAGGAGCTCTCTCCAAGGCTGTCACCAAGGAGACTGAAAGAAGAGAAGAACTGAAGAAAGATAAGGAGAGAAGTTTGCAGTTGGAGGAAGTATTTTTAGATAGTTAGCTGAAGTCACTGTTACTTTTCACCAATGGTGTTATTTGATTTATTGTAGCCAATAGCTGGGGTAGAAGAAGTATAAACAATTAGAAAGTGTATAAAAGATCATCCATTTTCAAAAATAAAGATTTGCCATCGAAGACTACTTGTAAACTTTATTTTGTGTCGTGACCACCTCGACAACGACACAAGCTGACTGCTGATCTAGGAGAGAAAGAAGCAGCTTTGCAACCTCCAGAGCTACCATAGATGAGGCTGTTGGGTAGTGGCTCTGCAGTCACCTCCCCAGGCCTCCAGCCCTTGCTCAGGGCTGGTGCAGCCATGGGAGAGCCCACCTCAGCAGGGCTCCCATGCTGGACACTGGTCCCACCTTCTCCGAGCCTAAGAAAGGCACAGCACTGGGGCCCAGGATACAGGCAGAGCCAGCCTCTGGCCATCTGCTATGGGCATGGGTGGGACAGACCACCTCTCCAATGAGCTCTGGCATTTTGGGGAGCCTTGCCCAGACCCATGACACTGCCTGGGGCTACTTAGGGCTCTTGTCTTCCCAGTGCTCCTTAACACAGCTTTTGTGCTGCATCCAGGCGGGCTGCTGCTTGGCAGTCAAGTTCTGCCAGGCAGCAGGGCTGAGGACACTCGCCTCTTTGGGAGTCCTGTATCCATCCCGGAGGAAGCGGCAGCAGCCATAGCGCCCCTGGAAGGGAGGGAAAGATTTGCTGAGCAGGACACACAGTGGGAGATATTTTGTACCTTCAATGCAGAAGCAGGGGCAAGATGTTTCCTTCAGCCAAACACCCCCTCCCTCATCCACCCAGCACTCAGGTACCCCAACCACAGCCTGGGGCCACAGCACACAGGGCTGCTTCTTTGCACACCCCTGCCACAGGTCATGGAGACTGGGAGACGACACGCCGCAGCAACCCCCCATGGAACACGTTTTTGGGAAAAAAGGGCTACAGCAGTGTGGACTGCAGCTGTCTCCTGGGAACAGTGAGACAAGGGCAGAGATGCTCACCTGCAGCTTGGTGATAATCTCCTGCTTGGTGATTTCCACCAGCTCACTGTCCTCCACAGCAAATGCTGGGTAGGAGATGACAGAGAGCACACTGGCATCCACCTCCTTGGATGTGGAGGCCCTGGGCAGCATTGAGTGGAGGATCGACTGGGCAAAGGGGAAGAAAAGGTGGTTAGGCTGTCAGGCCAGGCATCATTCACACTGCAAACACAGCAGATCACAGTTCCTCTTGCAACAGTGTAATGCCTGAGTGGGTCTCACCTGGCAGTGCTGCACCTCATCTGACAGCACCCATATCACCGACTGTGGGCCTCCCTTGGCTCCAAACAGGTCCAGCTCATCCAGTGCCTCCAGGGCAGCCTGCAAGCAGGGTGAGACCCAAAGAGCATGTCTTTCACCATGCTGCCCTTCTGTAAGAGCTCTAACCCCATGCTACTACCTGTGTGTAAAGCACTGTCCAAATTTAAAAGAATTTGAACCTTGCTGCAGCTGCAGAACATCTCTGGTCAAAATGGGACCACATCTCCAGACATCAAAAGGGCCTGGGACATTTCTGCCACACACCCTCGATTAATTTTTCACTCCCAGTTCAGGCAAAACTCAGGCTAGAAGGGCACAGTTTTATCCCAGTGCACAAGAAGAGTATTGCTCCCCAGGAACCTATCACTGCATTGAGCCCCAGCAGTTCAACATCCCCAGGCTGCCGTGTCAAAAAGCAGCTCAGGATCACTGGTGCTCCTCATCCCGCCAGCCAGCATTGCTTTCCAGCTCACCTTGGCCATGCCAACAGAACTGGCATTCAACTCGGTGATGCCCTGGTTTGTCTTGTCCCCACGCTCCCATATGCCAAAGTCCTGTAAAGCAAGCACTGTTTTGGAACACACCCAGAAAGCCTTTGAATCCTACCCATCCATGGTGCTTCCAGATGGTGCTGCTGTGGCTCAGGGAGAACCCACAGCTGTTCCTAGACACCAGTCCAGTATCTCCACCGCTGGAGCACACCCCCCTTCCCCAGCACGTGCTACCCACCGCAGTTTTGTAAGCAGCTTCAATGTAGAACACAAGGTTCTGGATAAAGTTGACTTCATCCAAGCTGTGAATTATGTGGAGGCCTACAGCAGAGAGAAGAATTCACGTTAGCCGCTCCAAGCCCACAGGCATACCCAGGATGGGCCTGCAGTAACCCAGGGACAATTTGTCACCACCGCATGCCTGCCCAACGGGAGCTATGTGCTTGCTGACTCTGTCTCCACTCCCATCCCTTACAGCAGCACTGGGGCTTCAGACAAACAGGGCTTTTGGATAGACCAACATTAAGGGGCCCAAACCCACCTCAGGTACTGTGAGCATAAGAAAACAGTGGGGGTCACAGAAGCCATTGCAACAGCTTGGCACCCAGGAAGCTGCACTCAGACTGAGACTCTGGTGAACCTGAAGACCAGCATGCTCAAAGCTGCAACGGGAGCCCCCAGCATTACCTGAGGCCGTCATTTGTGCAAGCATGAGGAGGTAGAGGGAGGTAGCATCCATCTGTAGGTGACCCCATTCGTGGTCTCCTACCACGGTGGCACAGGTGTGGGTGTTATACTTGGCATGAAGGCAGTCCCTGGTGCTCTGACTGTACTTGAAGGCCTCTACCTTGTCCACCTTGAGAAAGGCAAAGAGATGCAGGTATTCATCGAATCCTGTCTCCAGAGAGATCTGACAGCTCCTGAGCCAACGACTACCCCATGACATGAGTGGAGCACATGGAGTCGTGACTGGCAGGGCAGAAATTCCACAAACCCTGGGCTGAGTCCCACTGTGCACCAAGGCAGTGAGTGCAGGCTCACATGCTGCTGTGGCACAGGACTGCAGCAGTGGAGGGCCCACTGCCGCAGCTGCACCATGCAGAGAGAAAACGGTTACCCCAAATGCCCTCAGGGAGGAGAGCTGTAGAATCCTAGTGCCTGCCAGGCCACAAGACAGGGAGCAGCTGGCAGAGGCTCCACTGGCTGCCAGCCCATAGCTCTGGAACTTCAATCACACCCATGACAGATGCTCACTCAGAACTTATTTCAAGAGTTGCTGGAAGGGGGCTTTCCCTCTGCTCATCAGGAAGGGCTGGTACAGCTAGGACAATAGCCTCTGTGGCATAGCTGGGCTTTAAGTAGACCATGTAACACTCAGAGGTACTCCCCAGCCCCTACCTGTCTCATCATGCACTGCAGTAGCCCCTGCATCAGCTTCACCACGCTCTGCAGGAATAAGGAAAACAAGTTTGTTAATCTCCAGAAGAAGCCCTGACTCAGGATCAGCTGGCCGCTGACCTTTGTGGGGCTCAGTGTCTGTAATCAGAGCCCCTGCTCACATTTTCACAGCCCCTGGGTGACAGCAGAGGGAAGATTTCTTGGTCTGCCAGCAAGGCCAGGTTGCCATGCTATGCAGCAGGACAGAGGGTATGGCTGCAGGACATGGCTCCCCAACCCTTAAGGAAAGAGCTGTGGCCCCAGATCATCCCAGAGCCAGAGTCTAGACCCTCTGGTTGGGCTCCAGTGCGGTCTGGGAAGAGCAGGCTCTAACATCCATTCCTTCTGCCTCCCGCGTCGGGGTCAGCCATATCTCCGCCCTCACTGCACTGCCTTTGCGCCCCTGACCCAGTAGTGCCAAAGGCAGACCTGACCGGGATGACGGCCGCCCCCGAGTGACATCAGCCCCGCCCCCGGCTCCTGCTCCTTCCAACCTGCTCCAGCTCGTAGGCCTTGGCCTTGTCCTCGTCGCGGTCGGCATTCTTGCGGTAGGCCAGGCCAAGACCCCACACCGCCAGGATGCTGTACACGTTGTCCCGGACCCAGGCGTCCTGCTGGTCGGCGCTGGCGGGGAGCAACCCCGTCACCGCGTCCTGCGGAGGGGACACAGCGTTCACACGGAGCTCCCTGGCCCAGCGGCCGGCGGGGCGTGCCAGGGCGCCGGGTCTGCTCCCCATTCCCGAGTAGGGTCCGCACCTGGTGGCGGAGGATGGTCTGCTGCACCAGGCGCCCGTAGCCGTCCAGACGCACACCCGAATTGCTCCGGCTCCTCATGACGGCGGCAGCAGGGCCCGAACCGACATTAACAGTGGCGCTGGCACTGGCGGGACTGCACGGGTCCTGTCAAAGCCCCCGCCCCTCCCCGTCCGCCCCGCCCCGCGGCACCGCCTGCTCGCTGCCGCCGACGGGGCTACCGAGGCGCCGGTACAGTCCCTGGGCGGGCGCCCCACCCGCGCTGCCCTGCGCTACTCGCCGGCGGCGGCCTCGGCGCACGGGGCGCTCACTACCGAGTGGGCAGAACCTGCCACCATGGAGGCCTCGACGGCGGGGGGGCGGTGGCGTTCGGCGCCCCCTGCCGGGTGAAGGCCGAGCAACGCTGAGTATGGATACGCGGCTACGAGGACAGACACACGGACGGACACACGGACACCTGTGCCGGTGTGGAACGGACATGGACTGATGTGTGGTGTGGGGCCGCAGGAACGCACGGATGGGTTTGCGTACTGGTGTGAGACTGTACAGACATACAGACGGACACACAGATGGGTTACACACACCAGTGTGAGTCTATATGGACACGCACGCGTATGCTAGGTGCACGGACAGACACACAGACATGCATGTGGACAGAGGCATGGACACATCCATTGGCGTTCATGTTTACACAGAGGCATGGGCATGCACACACATGCACACGTACAGGTGCGCACACACCTACCCGCACTGGAACACAGGCAGACTCGTGTGCACATATACCTCCACATGCACACATGTACACAGCTATGCTTTGCATTTCCATATTTCCATTTGCATTGTGTCCATAGCACATGGAAATACACACAGACACACACACACCAATGCGCATTCACGGGTGTGCAAACCTGTGGATACCCACAGGTACACTCACCTATAAGCACACACACACATAAGCATATGGACACACTTCCCATGCACACACACAGAGGCATACACTGCATACACCTGCGTGCACAGGTGCAGGCAGACACGTGTGCATCATATAGATGTGCACCCACACAGGTGCACCAGCAACATTTGAGCACAGTGGGCTCTTGGGGACCACAGCACACCTCATCCTGGGGACCCCTTTGGGCAGGTGGGGGCCGAGTGGGACTCTGCAGATGTTGGGTGAGAGACAGGAGCCCGCAGGTGCCATGTGCCGCCCTGTCACCCATGTAACCCGCTTTTGCACAGCTGGGCAGGGGCAAGAAGGTGCTGAATGTGGGCAGGGTGCATTAGGTTTATATTCTGTGCTGAGCATCTGGAGTAGCTCAGCCATGGCATTGCCCCAGGGAGCTCAGCAGCACAGTCTCTCTCTGGCCCAGCCCACAGGACATATGGCTGCTGAAGAGTCCCGTCCCAGCAGTGAGTGCACACTGTCCCTTGGTCTCTGGGGGTCCCAGTGTACGGTGGACATTCCTGGGGACGCTAGTGGCTGTCAGTGCTCGTACTGTGGTGGGGCACACACCCAGCCCTGGCAGATCAGCCACGAGCGCTGTCCCAGGGTGTCTAGAGGGGGAGCATCCCTGAGCTGGAGGCACCAGGATGGGGGGGCCAAAGCTGGGCTCTGCTGTGGGGATGCCTAGGCTGGAGTCACTGGAACTGAAGGACACCACAGTGGGCAGTGGGGAATGGTGTAGGGGTGGGGGTCCCAGAGTCGAGAACTTACAAAGTTGGTGGGGTTGGGGTACTTGTGATGCCCCATTACTGGGGACATCAGGGTACTTGGAATGAGTCACAGGGCTTGTAGGGATGATAGACATGAAGAGTCACAAGGATGCAGGCAAGGCTTGGCAGGGGGTGATGCAGGGGATGAGCAGGGGTCCCCCGTCACTGCAGGCCCTGATTACACACTCACTGCTGTGCCAGCAGTGGGCATCCGGGAATCTGCTGCCCTCCATCCTCTAGAAGGGTGTTACGTAGGGCATCTGGGGGGCCACATGCCCCACTCCCTGGGGGTCCTGGAACACCCAGATGGGGAAGGGAGGGATGTCCTGAGTCTCCTGACACATGCCCCTCATGCCCAGACCCACCTGGAGAGACCTGGAGAGAAGCAAGAAGAGAGAGAGAGGAGTAGTGCCAGGCTGATGGTAATGCCTGGAGATGGTACAGTGGGGACTGCACTGGCCCTGTCAGTCATTCTGAGTGCTGAGGCTTCCACAGTGTTGCAAACCCCATCTGTCAAGTGCCTCCACTAGGCACTGCTCCTCCAGGTAATGGTCTTGCACAAATATTTGAGTAGCCCTGGGCAGAAAAACAGCCCCTTGTTATCCCCCACCTCAGCTGGGGGCTGCCAGCACCTCTGCAGGGCACCCATAAGGCATCTAGATCATGGCCATCACCATTTGCATCCAGCTACAGTCCCTGCCAGGGCACCAGGGGAACAGCTACTCTCCAGAGCTGGGTGACCTTCACCCTAGCACCCCTGTATTGTGTCCAGCCCAGATTTGCCCCAGCACTGCAAGAGCACATGGGACACATCCCCTCTCTGCCAGTGCCAGCCTGGAGGATGTGGGGTGTGAGGTGGTCATGCCCACTTAGGAGGGGCAGCAGGAGGGATAGTAAATGGGCATCCTGTGGAAACAAAGCAAAGCCTCAGTGTGGGGTTTGGGGCAGGGGAAGGAGCTGGGAACAAGGCAGAAGGAGACAGGGATGCACTAACTGGTCTGGGGAAGAGAAAGGGGCCACTGCAGCCCCCTGTGCCAGCAGCAGCTCCACAGGCAAGTCCACACCTGAGTGTGGGCTGGGTGCATGTCCCCAAAGCCAGGACTCCTGGTGCTCCCCAATGGGATTCCAGGCTGTGCCCAAGGGGCTCACATAGCTGTGGGATCTGCAGGAAGATTCTCCCTGCAAGGTGCACCCAGGCAGCAGGCTGGGGCCACTGCACCCTGCACCTGGCAGTCCTGCCAATGATGCAGGCACAGTGCCGGGGTCATCTGGGGACAGTGGATCTTTCCCTGAATCCCTGCTCCTCCACCTCTGTGGTAGCACCTCTCTCACCACCAGTACAGAGGAGATGCCACTGCTGGAGCAGCCCCCAGGCACCCATGGGTACTCAGGGAAGGGGCCCATCCCAAAAACCACAAGGACATGGCTGGGGTGACAAACTCCAGTGCTCACCCATCTCCAGGTGCACAGCTGGTTAGGGTGGGGGGGCCACTGGTGTCCAGGGCAAGGAGCATACCCGTCTCCATGTCTTTTGTCATCCCTTGCCTGAATGAGTGAGCACCAAATGCTTAGTGATTGATGGAGCTCAGATCTGTGAGCTTCCAAAAAAGCAGAAGATATTCCCCACTCATGACTAAGATGTGGCTAACTGGGTATAAGGGGCAGGAGAGAGGCTGGGTCTCTGTGGTTTCTCATTCTTCCAGGATGGGAAAGAAGCTTTGAGACTGGCAGGAAAGGGAGGGATTGGAGTCGATAGCATCCCATCCAACAGCAAACACTCACAGGAAAAATAAAAGTGCTGAAACATCCCCATGGAGCTTGGGCCTGCAATAACAGATGGGGCTGGACCCCAAGCAAGAGGAGACTCTGGCAAGAGCATGAGCTGTGGAGAAACAGCACCCAGGTGACAGTGTCTCCAAGCTCTAGTGCCAAGGATGATGACTGCCACCTATGCCTTGCTGCTCAAAGAACAGAAATTTTGCTCCAGCAATGCAGACAGGGCACTATATCCAGCAACAGGCAGGTTTGCTTGTAGACACCTACCCACAATAGCCCCTACAGAAAAATGCCTTGGCCATGATGACAGCCCCAGGAGACCCGGCTCATTGCCCCTCCATGGTCCACTAGGACTTGCCTCATACAGAGGGATGTGGGGCAGCTCTTGTTCCCAGCCCCATAGAGGCAGCTACCTGCAGCCACATCCAGTCTCCTCTGCACTAGGGCAGGTCAATGCTCCAGGGGAGGCACTTCTCATAGGCCCTGCTTGGACCAGCTGGGATTTACCCCCACACCCACCTCCTCCAGTAAAAGCACAAGGGGTTTGACAGGGATACAGCCTATGGCAGCCTATGCCAGGGGGCACCTGCTGCACCCTGGGGACAGTGCAAGAACAGGCTAAGATGGTGTTTAGCAAAATCAATCAATATATTTATTCACAGCCAAGAAATAAATAGAGGAAAGTCAGGCAGCAGAGGTGCTGAGAGCAGGACTGACCCTTCTGGGAACAGGGACATGCTAGTAGCCCAGCAGAGCCCAAGGCCTGTGTGACAGCAAGAGTGCAAGAAGGTAGAGAGACATCTGCAATGGGAGTCTGACCTCTGGGAACAAGACCTGAGGCCTGCTAGAGGGCAAGCCAAGGAGCTGAAGAACAAGTGTGTCAGAGGAAACAGCAGGCAGAACCCAGCACAGGCAGCTGACTTGGCCTCTAGCAGTGGAATCAGAGATGGCAGCTCAGGTCCCTCCAGTTTTTCATAGCCCTTCCAGAAGCAGAACTGCAGGGGAGGAGAGAGGCTTGCTTCCTCCCTCCAGCCCAAATTCTCAGCCTGGTGAGATGTCTCTGCAACTGAGACTAGATAGGGATGGGGTGCATGTGAGTGGGGAAGGAACGCCACAGGCAGGGTCATATCAGATCCTGACACCACCAATATGTTAAATGCAAAACACAGACACCTGGACTTCTTACCCTCCCTGCCTTCGCTCCACCAGGAGACTCCCAGCCACCTCCTAAGAGCTTCGTACTCCAGTTTAGGGACATAGCTTATCTCTGAGAACATCAGGCCAAGCCCCCCCTGCCCACCAAAACCAGGCAGCAGCCATGGGGGCTGCAGGAAGGACAGATGCCATGGGACAACCACCCCAACACAGGTTCCTGCCTTTAAAAACCCACAATTTACATAAAACTGTCATTGTAAAACCTCCCCACTGAGCAGCACTGCATGGGGAGGGGAGGTGAGCCAAGTGAGCCCCACGCAGAGCAAGATAAATCCTAAAGTCCAGATCTGCAGGAAGAGGCAGAGCCCAGGGGTGATGTGCTGCAGCAGTGGAAGTTACCGGCAAGTGCAGGACTCTGCAATCATATTCTCATACTCCTTGTACAGTATGCCTCCATTGCGCTCAATCATGAGGACACTGATGGGGCTGTAGCGGTAGGGCACACAGGAGGGTCGGGGCACATTGGCATCCACAAGCTGATGAACAAAACTCTGCACCACAGCATGGTTGGGTGCATGGTAGTCATAGCGGAGCAAGTGGGGACAGGTGCCCTTGCAGTAGCGTGGGTTGTAGCGGTGAGGAGCAATGATCCAGTGGTCCCAGCCCAGCTGTGCAAAACTGACAGGGAAGGGGCGGAGGGAACAGTCACTCTTCTCTCCTCCCTGCTCCCGCAGGTAGTTGGGCAGGTCATGAGCCAATGTCCCTGTATCACGTCGGTGTCGGTGGGGCTCTGCTGCCGGAGGTGCCAACCCTGCCTGGGTATCATTAAGGTAGAGAAGGAGGAAAGGGTGGCCAGGGGCCACTGGGGCAACGTGGCCTCCGGCTCGGCCAGCACGCACACAGACATGCCGCAGTGCCAGGCTTCCCACGCTGCTGTTCCCCAGCACCAGGTAAGGGGTGACGTCAACTTCAGCCCAGCCATGGCGGGGACGGACAGTAGGGCTGAGCAGCACCCTGGGTGCCTTGCCGGCCACCACCAGCTCCAGAGCGCAGAGGAGGCGACCGTGGGCCAGTGACAGGCTGGGCAGGTAGACCACAGTAGCTCTGAGGAGGTGCTCAGCCTCTGGCTGGCCCTCCATGTGGTAGGTGAGGGCCTGCAAGTACCAGCGACCTGCAGGGAAGCAGTGACCCCCCCTTAGCATAGTGCAGGAGGCACTGTGCAGCATCCCTTTCTCTCATGGTGCTGCCACAGCCCCACACAGCACAGTGGAGCCTGTGACAGCCATCTGCCCCAGCACAAGGCAGAAGCTGCAGCAAACAGAAGCCATGAGCCAAAGCTTACTGGTGGCATGAAGGGCAAAAAGAGTCTGTAACATTTCCCATCCCCTGCACCAACATCATTAGCCTGGCAGAGCATCAGGCAGAGTGGGAAGGAGAGAAGGGCACACAAGGGCCAACTGTGCATTTGCCCATCTCACCCCTGGGGTAAAGCCTTGGACTCCTGCCAGGTGGAACCCCATGGCCAAGAGCAATCATAGCCAGGACATTGTAGAGAGGGCCAAGAAAGCAGGCAAGAGACCTTGCCTTCAGAGCTAAAGCCCACCCTGCTAAGCGACCATACCATCCTTAGTGTCCACCAGTTCCTTACCTGCCCAGGGTTGACCCCCATGGGAACTGGCCTGCACCAGGCGGATGGTGTTGGTGCCTAGGCTGCGACTGCGGCGGGGTCGGCCTTCATGGTCAGCAGCATGCCGGTACAGATTCAGCATATAGCGCAGAGGCTGCCCAGTGGCTGGCCCCACTTGCCAGCCTGGGCTGCCTGGAGCCCGCGTTTGCAGGGCCTGCAGGAGGGGCAGGGTGGAAACAGAAGGCAGGGAGCCAAGGGGCAGTGGCGACTGGTTTGCAGCCTGGGAAAGGGGCACAACAAGGAGGAGGAGGAGGCTGGTGAAAGGGTAGGGCATAGCCATGATAGCTGAGTGTATGTTTGGGGAGGGAGCAGGTAAGAGGGACAAGGTGGGGCTGGCCAGCAGAAGAATTAGGGAGAACCTGCAATCATGCTTCTCCCCACTTGAGAGGCAGAGCTGACAGTGGGCACCAGCAAAAGGATCCCAGGCTGCTTCCAGCTCTTATCAACACAGGACAACCACACCAGCTGCTTCAGCTTGGCACAGGAACAGTAAGGTGGGGGGATTCTGTATGCAAAAAGAGGTACAAATTCCAGACTAAAACCCAGACCAGGAGCAAAGCTAGCCTGACAGAGCCTGGCTATGGGAGCTGTAAAGGTGCTGGGGTAGGGGAATGGGGTGAAGTGGGGTGGGAGAACCTCAGCCCACCTGCTCCTCCTCTGGCTCTGCCTCCTCCTACAGGGTAGGAGGTCCCTGCCCAGGCCCATTTTAAAGGCATGGACTCAATCAGGTTTTAAAGAGGCAGGAGCTCCCTGGGTCCCAGGGGAATGGGGCCAGACAGAGCCTGAGAGGGTGCTTTCATGTGATGAGTGTCCCTCCATCTTCTTCCACTCTGTGCTGACTTTCCAGCAGTGGCTCAGCACCTTTGTGCCCGTTGCTGCAAGCTGGTATGCACTGCCCCAAGCAGGTACAGAGCCTGGGGCTCTGCTCCCCAACAGCTCCGCAGCACAGCCAGGCTGCCCAGTGCCTCACTGTATCCAGCTGGCACCAAGACACATGGGTGAGCAGAGTCACCCTGAGCCCAGCAGTGCTAAGTATGTCCAGGTAAGCCAGCAGTACCCCACTGTAGGCATCATCCTGCCATCACCATCAGCATGCCCACAACTTTGCCTACCTTGACCAGTTTCCAGGTCTTTCTACCAGCACCTGCTCAAAGCCGAGAGGTTATGAGCATGATGCCCACCCTCTCGCTGGCATGGGCCATTCGAGCCACTTTCCGTACTGGGGACAGTGACTCCATGGTACTGGCCTCGGAAAGGCCCTTTGGGCACACTACAGAGTGTGGTGTGGGCAGCTGCAGCCAGTGCCACCTCCAGAGCCTGTGGTGTTGTGCTCAGACCCACAGTACACTCTTGCTCTACTGCTGGGATGGAAGCAGCCAGGGGGTGAGCACACTGGTTGGGAATCACTGGTGCAGGCATAGGGACATGGGGAGAGCAGGGGAGGTTGTACTGGTGTTTGCTACCCCTCCTTGCTGGTGCCAGCTGGGCACAGTACTAAGGGCTGGGAGGGCTGTGTGGGGGGTGTGTGTGGTGCTAAATGTGCTGTGGGGCCACGTGATGAGCCAGGGCACAAGAGCCCTCTCACCTGGCCAGGCAGCCCTGGTTACTTATTTGGGAAAGCGCACAAGGGGCAGATGAGCCAGTGAAGGTTGGGAAAAGTCCGGGCATGGCAGCAGCCTCAGGAGCGGGAGGCATTACAAGGCAGGTGGGAAGGCCATTGGGGAGAGCAGGAGATTTGGATCAGGGGTGGTGGACATGTCAGCAGTGGACATGTCAAGGCTGTAGGGAGGGGAACCATGCATCTCTGCTGGGTAGGCTCCAGCACTACAAATAGCCCAGGTACTACTCCACCCTGTGCCCTGCAACACTCTGGCTGTACTGGGCTGGCTGCAGGTGGGCTGCACAGGGAGCAGGCAAAGTTCAAGGCAGGTGCTTGTGGACAGGGACTACCAAAAAAAAAAACTTGAGACCCTTCCAGCACTGAGAATTAACAAGCTAGGGTGGCTCACCAGCTTGACACTGCAAGCCAACCCTCCCGGGCCGTGGCAGGCAACCAGGGGCCGCAGGCGCTGCTTGCAGAGCAGAGCTTTCCAGGCTAGCTGTGTTGTCTGGGAAGGAGATGAGTAAGAGTCGCGGCCCCAGGCGGGAAGGGGAGGAGCATCGGGCTCTCCCGGGAATCCGTGCCGATCCACACCCACCATCCCCGGCTGTCATCCACTGCCTCTTCCCCCTGCCTCAATTTCCCCCAAGTGGCACAGCTGCCTCTCCTGGGCCTGGCAGGGAAAGGACAAAGGTGAAGAACGGCCAAACTGCCAGGCATGCCCTAAGGTGCCCGGCAGGATATGGACAGGGTGGGGGCTGGCACGGCTAGGTCAGACAGGAGCCAGCAGCATGTGCTGACCTGCAGGCAGTGGAGCTTGAGGCGGCAGTGTGACTGTGTGGTGGGGAGCTGGGGGGAACTGCATCACCCTACTGCCACCCCCTCGGACCTGTGTGAGTGCTGTCAAACTGTCACCGTGCCAGGCTAAGCTGTGCTGAGCAGGCCCTATTGGTGTGGGTACCTGGTGGCACCATGTTGTGCTGAACCCAACTGGGTCATTTTGAGCTGAACCTGTGCATGGTCAAGCTATGGCAAGCCAGGCCAGGCTCTGCTGAGCTGAACTGTGCCAGCCCTGCTTGTCCAAATCAACCAAACTGAACTGCACTGAACAAAACTGGGGCAGACCGAGTGGAGCTAAGCCAGATGAGGCCTCTGGTTGTTCTGTGCTGTACCAAACTTAACTTTGCCAGCTCTGTTGAGCTGAGCTGAGACAAGCCAGAATGTGCCAACCCAGCCGAACTGCACCAAGGCATGCCAGGCTGCGCTATGCTGGGCCAGTTAACCTATGCTGGCTCCCCTGCCATCCCATGGTGAGCTGAACTGTGCTGTGTTGTGCTGCACTGAGGTCTGCCAGCCTTCCATATCATGCCATGCGCGGCTGAGGTGGACTGAATTGAAATACGCCGGCTGGGCTGTACCAAGGTGAGCCAAGCAGCTCATTTCAGGTCCCTGGGCTAAAGGAGGCATGCCAAGGTACGAAGTAGAAAGGTGCTATGCTGTGCTATTGTGTGCAGAGCCATACCTAAGCTGTGCTTAGTCGCGCCGCGTCGTGCCGAACCGGCCACCGCCGTCCCCCCGCGCCTCATTGGCGGTGGCGGAACAGTCCCGGTGCGGGCCGGCCCCGCCCCCCACTCGCCCCGCGCCGCTCAGCCCGGGCGGGCGGGGGTGTCATTTCCTCCACAGCTCGGGGCCGGGCCGGGATGGGGCAGTAGCTGTAGCCGCCATGGAACAGGCCGAGGGCCGGCCCGGCGCCCCCCAGTACGTGCATGTGCAGCTGCAGGGGGGCGCGCCCTGGGGTTTCACGCTGCGCGGCGGGCTAGAGCACGGCGAGCCCCTCATCGTCTCCAAGGTAGGCACCACTGGCACAGTCCCGCCTGGGCTCCGCGAGGAGGGCCCCCGCGAGGGGCCTCCCGCCCGTGGCGGGGCGTGAGAGATGGGAGAACCCGCGGAGCGCAGCGGCGTCGGGGGTGCGGGGAGCCCCGGGCGCGGGGTCTCGTGTCCTGGAGCGGCGGGACGGGGGCGGCCACTCGCACCCGCGATCTCCGCGGCCCTCCTCTTAGAGCCGCGGGGAAGAGTGAGAGAAAGAGGGGCGGACGGACAGCCCGGGCCCGGCGGCAGGAAGAAATTCCTCCGGCACATCCGTTGGGCTGGCGTCGGGGGCGGCCCCCACATTCCCCCTCACGTCTTTCCCAGTCCGGTCCCGCGGGCCGTAAGCGGGGGAATTCAGCTCCCTGTGTGCCCATCCGTCGGTGCCGCGCCCATGGGCGCCCCGGGCACCGGACTCTGCGGGGACGTTTAGGGCCACGGTGGGGGAACCAGAGTCCGTCGCGTCATGCCCCGGCACCCGTGGAACGCAGGGGCAGGACCGTGCCCGGGACGGGGTTGGCGCCGGGATGCGATGCCGAGCGGAGTAGCCGGGAGCGAATGTTGAGGGTGACCCCTGCGGCCCCGACGTCTCGCTACGCAGAGGGTCACCGATTCCCGCGGCCCCCGCCAGCGCATCGCCCCGCGGGGAGACCCACGAGGAGCCGGGCAGCGGCCAGGGGAACTCAAATAGCCATTCCTCCGCCGCGCGATTTGGCCGCCTGCCCGCCCGGTGTCACCCTCCTGCTGAGCCGAGGTGCGGCGGGCCGGGCTGGCGGCCCCGGGGCTGCTCCCTGCCTCGAGCCGGGCTGACTGCTCCTCCGGGCCGTTCCACGCCCTCGGCGGGACGCGGGCAGCGCGGTCTGGCTGGAGGAGCTGGAAAAGTGGCTCTGGTCCCAGTCCTGCGCCCTGAGGGCACTGCTGGCGGGTGGGGAGCGGGGCGCCGAGGGAGTAACTGCCCGCGTCCCCACTCGCTGATGACCTTCGGGGTGGTAGATCCCCGTGGGTCCGCCGGTTGCCGGAGGAGGGGATGGGAGGGCCCGGGGATGTTCCTCACCACTTTTGAGAAAGGGGTTGGCTTGGGGGCCGCCGGGTGTCGGCTCCCGCGCTCCCACGGACACGCCGCCACCGCATGTGCTCAGCAGACAAAAGGGGCTTATTCCAGAGCTCTGTGCATTCAGGGCAGAGTCCCCCGGGGGGCTCCGCCGCTGCTGCCGGCCGAGATGTGTGCGGAGAGGAGGCGGCCCTCGCCTGCGGTGCGGGGGGCGCGGGCCGGAAAGAGGAAGGGCGTCCCTGCACTTGGTGACAGAGTTTGGCTTCTGAGCCCACTCTGGGAGGTATCCCTTTCTGTGGCAAGAGTCCCACGGCGGTGCTCACACGCGTTCTTAAGCCTTCCACAGGGCTGCGAACGCCCTTCGTACAGGCTTCCTTGAGCGCATCGGGGGCAAAGAGGGAGATTGGTGTGGGGCAGGGTGGGCAAGACAGGTTTCTCCTGAGACAAGCAGACATTCCCGTGAGCCATCTGGTCCCCACCATTAGGGCCCAGAGTGAACTCCAGGGATGGTGTTGGGGAAGTGTCCCGGGCCGGCTCAGTCAGGCAGGGCAGCAGGCGGTGCCGTTTGGCTGCCAGTGCCGAGTTCACTGATGGCAAAGGCAGAACAAGAGACTGTTTGTGCCAAATTTAGCTCCTGGTGAGTGATGCCAGGGCTGAGCCTGTCCATCCTAGTGCATGTGATGGCCCAGACATGGGTGCAGACCTGGTGATGTCCTGCAGCAGTGGGAACACCTTTCACCTCTGACTCATCCCCATGGCAGTGGCAGGCAAGACGGGGTGGGCATGTGGCTGGACAGAGAACTGAGGTGAAGGTGCAGCCCGCCTTGCATGCTCTGCTGGTGCCAGGTGGTGGGCAGCAGCATGGCAGGGGGTAAAACCCAGGTGCTCCACTGGCTGCATGGTAGGACTGGGAGCCATCAAAGGCAGTCAGGGTCCTCTGCCAGGAAGGCAGCCCCATGGCTGACATCTGGGTAGCAGGGCAGCCTGCCTGAAGGTAGGCACATTGGGCTGTGCCCAGCCTGGGTATGGCATTGTGGTGCTAAGATCCGTGAAAAAACGGGAGAGCTGTTGGTTCTGGGCACAGCTATACCAGGCAGGGCTATGGGGCAGTGGTGCACTGGGCAGGAGGCTTGGCTGCCCCTGCCTTCCTCCCTCCTAAGGTGACATTTTGTCCAAGGGTATTGGAATGCCCCCTGAGCTCTGCCCAGCATTAGGGCTGGAAAGTGGTGCCCAAGGGTGCATGTACAATGACTGACCTGCTAGGAAGCCCCAGGCCCCTGGCACTAGGGCCTGGCTGCTGTCCAGACTGGCCCTGCAGACACTGTGAGCAGAGCTCATTCCTTGGTCAGGCCTTGGATCAACTGGGCAGGGTGAAGAGCCCATGGGCAAGGTGAGTGCAGGAGCCCCAGCATGGGGCCAGGTTAGCTGTGCCCTGCAGGTGGCTATAGGATCTTGCCACATCCACAATGGGCATGGGGCATCCCAGGTCCTGCCCCATGCACCTGCATGCTCTGTGTTACTGCCACCATGCAGCAGCAGCTCCAGTCGCTTGCCAGCCCTGTGGTGTGGACTTGGAGATCCCTGGCCATTGCAGTGGTAGGATGGGCAGAGATCAGTGCCAGCAATGGGCACTCTGCCTAGCCCAGCTGGGCACTGCTTGTCCCAGGGCTGCCAGGACTGCACCTACTAGCTAGGGCAGAGGGCATGGGCCAGGGTCTCATGTGCTGGCAGCACCATGACTATACTTCTCTAAGCACAGCAACACAGGTTGCCAGGTTCATTTTGGCCATAGATGTCAGGGAGGGTAGGCATGTGCCAGGGCTCAGCACTTCCCCGACTATTTTCTCCTATTGGTGGGATGGCATCCTTTGGGTACCAAAATTCACCAGACAGGCTGAATGTGGGGTTGGAAGCAGCAGCAGGGGGCTGGCATCCGTGCCGGATAAAGGGCCCTTGTGCTGCCTATGCCTGTGGGAGAATCTGCTGGGATGGGACATTTTTCTTTCTCCCCCCTTCCCAATGCCCTTGCTCAGAAATTCATGTGACCAGAGAAGGGGGAGAACCTGGCTGCGCAGATTCCTCAGTAGGGACTACCGCTCAGGCACCTTCTCTGAAGTCTCTTTCTCCCGACACGTGGTGGCCATCCAGGAACATCTCCATGGATATTCTGGGGGCCATGCCCCCCTTGATGCCACTCTCTATCACCCAGGTGGAGGATGGGGGCAAGGCTGCACTGTCCCGCCGGCTGCAGCCAGGTGATGAGCTGGTGAACATCAGCGGGACACCGCTGTACGGATCCCGCCAGGAGGCCCTCATCCTCATCAAGGGCTCCTACCGCACTCTGAAGATGGTTGTTCGCAGGTTGGCAGTGCTGTGGAGGGGACACAGGGAGGGCCAGTGGGGCTTTACCTGCCTGGGGGACTGGCAGGAACCTGAAGGTGCCCTTGTCTCCAGCTTGGAGGTGCCCCTTGCTGGGACAGGGTGGGGAGCAGCCCCTTTGCTGCTGTCAGTGCTCCTGCTAAGTGGGGGTCCCCAGCCAGCAGAGCCAGGGCAGCGCATAGGGCTCACCACCCCCTCACTGGGCGGTATCCTCAAGTGTGGCCGCTCCTCTCCCTTCCTGCCTGCCTGCCTCCTGCCTGCCCGCTTGCCTGGGAAAGGAAGGAGAGGCAGGGCTGGGCCTTGCAGTCCCTTCCCCTCCCAACCCCTCCAACTGCATCCATTCCCTGGCTGCATCCTGACTGACTCCAGCTCCAGCAGCACTCAGGGGCAGGGACGGCGCAAGGGCACTGCCCAAGGGGCAGGGGTCCCACGGGACTGGGGCTCAGCATCATCCATGGTGAGTTTGGGGATTCTGGGAAGTCCCTGTGCTGACCTCACAGCTTGCCACTCTCGTCCAGTCAGTAAATGCTGTGGCAGCACTGGGCAGTTGGGAGGTACAGGAGGTGGATTCTGACCACATCTGTGCAGTGGCGTGTGCTGGGGGGACTGGAGACTCCTGTGGTTGCTGTGAGGGGTGGGACAGGGACCAGCACAGGACCCTTCCCGGAGAAATGATGTGGCTGGTGCTTGCTGCAGATGCTGAGGGACAGAAGAACAAGGGGGAAGGTCAGGCTTGCAGTGGAGACAGACATGGCCCTTGTGTCCCTTGGTGGAGCCAGTCCAGTCCCAGCAGAGACACTTGTCCTGCTCAGGGCATTGCCTATGGGCTACGCAGGGGCCATGTCCTCGGTCCCCTGTTGATGCGGCAATAGGGATGCTGCAGTCTGGGGAGCCCTGGCGAGCTGGGTGAGCTGTGGGATCCCCTTGTCAGAGCTGGGTGCTTGCAGGGCTGGAGCCTCCTCGCTGCCATCCCCTTTGGGCGGGTGCTGGCCTTAGGGGGACAGGAAGCCCCGTAGGAAGTGACTTCAGCCCCGCTTCCTTGGCCTGGCTTCCTCCCCATTCTTGTCCTTTCCCGCTGTTGCTCTTGGCAGGAGGAGCGTGCCTGTCCTCCGGCCCCATTCCTGGCACGTGGCCAAACTTGCCGAAAGCCGCCCAGACGTCCCCACCATGCACTGCCTGGCTGATGCCTTCAGCCTCTCCTGGCCCTCGGGGTGTGATGTCAGGTGAGACCCTGGGGACAGTTATGAGACTGTGCAAGGGGAGGGGGCAGATGGGACACCCTCTTGAGTTGTGTCAGTAGGGGTGGCATAGGTGCTCCTACAGTACTTTTGGGCATCCCTCCTCATCCTGCACTACCCTTTCCCCTGGCTGTTTACTCCCGGCTCCGGGTAGGAAGGGGCAGTGGCTCTGCTGGTGACAGCCAGGAGCTGCTTAGTCCCACTGTCCCTGCTGCCAGAGCTGGGAGGTCTCGAGTGGCTGGAGTCACACACACCTGTGTTCCCTGTGCCTGCTCCCCTTGCCAGTGCCAGGCAACCTTAGTGCTGGCCCCAACCCAGGGGTGAAGGGCAGGTTGGGGCAGTGCTGCCCTGTGCTCCGTTGTCCCAGGGAGGGTGTATGTGGGGGGGGTGGGCTCTTTAGGATCTCTGTGGAGCTGGATGAGGGGCAGCAGGTGCCTGTAACACTGACGTGGGGCCAGGTAGCAGCAAGCTGTTCCTGCAGTGGAACCCACTGTCCTGGCACTGCAGCACTGACCGGAGCAGCTCCATCGGAAGCATGGAGAGCCTGGACCATCCCAGCCAGGCCTGCTATGAAGGAGACCCCTCACCCATTGACCAGGGCATATACCACAGCAAGCGGGACTCGGCCTACAGCTCCTTCTCTGCCAGCTCCATCGCCTCCGACTGTGCCCTCTCTCTCCGTCGTGAGGAGGCCGTGTCCATCGACTCCAGCCTCCAAGGCCCCTGCAAAGCCCCTGACAGGCGCTACCTGACCACAGGGGCTGTGGTATCTGCCAGCTGGCACCCTGAGGCCTGGCGGGCACCTGTGCCCCCCCAGCCACCTGTCAGGAGGGACAGCCTGCGGGCAGCCCCAGCTGGCAGAGGGGACAGGCACCAGGCATCGGTGTCAGCGGACATGCTTCATGCCAAGGGCCGATGGATCTCTGACACCTTCCTCTGCCAGCGGGATGGAGAGGCAGAAGTAGTGGGCAGGAGGAAACTGGTGCCATACCCCACGAAGGACCGTCTGTCTGCTGACCAGTATTACATGCTGAGCTCCCACCCGGACCGATGCCCAGCTGAACCACTCCTCGGAGAGAGCATGGAGTCTGACAACCAGCGGTACCTGGATGACAGCATGCACCAAGTGCCTGATGCCATGACAGCAGGTGACAACCCATTGCTATCCCCTCTCAAGGGCCATGTGTCGCACCGTCACAGTGCTCCCGAGCAATTGCTGGCCTCCCAGTTCCGCTCCCTCCAGCTGGGCACCAACAGCGGGCAAGCCTCGCCAGCCCCCAGTGGGCAACGCTGGACCTTGTCCCCGCTGCATCCTGAGGGCAGCCGGGGAGGAACCACAGGGGCTGCCCAGGATTCCCCGCACTGCCCACCGCCTTGCCACTGCTGCCCTGAGCTGCAGCAAGCCTGCGGGCAGGATGGCCAGGGGGCCAGCCCAGCACTCAGCACGGAGGGGCCAGTGGAGGAGGAGAGCCGGGGAAGGGCCCAGCGGGCTGGGGGTCCTCCCCACCGCTCTGCTCAAATGCGCCGCCGCAGCAACCGCTTTGCCACCAGCCTGCGCAATGAGATCCAGTGGCGCAAAGCCCAGCTGCAGAAGAGCCGGGGTCCTGGTGCACCTCCACCTGGTGAGGAGCCAGTGGAGGAAACTGAGGAGCCCCCTGAGGGTAGTGTACTGGCAGAGCAACCCCCTGCCCTGCCTGAGTGTCTCAGCCCTGCACCAAGTGAGGAGAGCAGAAACTCTGGCCGCTCTGCAGACTGGGGTATCCCCACCCCTGACCCAGTCCCAGCCCCTAAAGGGCCCCTGTCCCCTGAGCGGGTGGTGCCAACAGCCAAGGGCCGCTGGCGCTGGTCCCTGGAAAACAAGCTGCAGCTGCAACACTCGCCCAGCCCCAGTGAACTGGAGGGCTACAGCCAGGGCCCAGGGGCCTGCAGCTCCCCACCACAGGGCAGCGACGAAGCAATCCTGCTGCCCTTTGCTGACCGCCGCCGGTTCTTTGAGGAGAGCAGCCGACTGGCACCACCCCAGCACAGCAAGCCGCCAGCAGGTGATCCCAGCACCTTCCAGCCCCCTGGCCCTGAGCACCAGGATGTCCGCCGCCTCTCTGTGGACCAGCCCTATAGCCCCCCCTCACCCAGCTGCCCTGGCTCTGCTCGCCCCTATGCTGAGTGCTGCCGGGAGCAGCCCCAGTGTTACAAGCCACTGGGGAGGTTGGGGGAGCTGGATTACCTGCGGGGCTTGTCCTACTCCTATGGGGTTCCTCTGTGCCCTGAGCCCTGCCGCTACTGTGGAGGGGACCTGTGCCCACCACCACTGCCCCGTGGCCACACCTGCCGCTGTCACCTTGTGCCCTGGGTGCGCTGCCCTGACTGCTGCTACCCGGCTCCCCATCCAGGGCGAGAGGAGAGTGATCCCTGGCACACCCGGAGAGCTTTCATGCCGGTGAGTAATGCCCTGTGGGACTGTGCTGGGGAGCATCACTGACACTCCCTTGTACCCCTGGACCATGACCCTGAGTTTGGGTTTGGGGTACTGTGCCCCCATTGGCCCTGCAGACCGCCTGCAGGCCTTCTGTGCCTGAATGGGGATGGGACAGAGTGCTGGGGAGTGGATTTCACACTGCCTTCCCCTACACACAGGAATTTCCTCAGGATGAGTGGGAACCACCTGCAATAACCAGGAAAGTCAGCCAGTCCATCAGGTGAGCCCATGCCAGGTGCCACAGTGCTGGGATGTGTGTACCACTCAGTGGGGACCTCCACCAGGGGGATGTGGGGACTGGCATGATTTTGACTAGGGATGTAGAAAGTGCCTTGGCCGTCTTTGGCGTGGTGCCCTTTGAGGCAGGACGGGGCACGCAGGGCAAGGGGGTGTGATGAGATGTCCACAGCAAAGGTGGTCCCTCCTTACCCTTCCCCAGAGGTCTGGGGCCATCTCTGGGGGGCTGTGTGCACCGGATGAGCCTGGGCTTCTCCCACCAGTGTGACTGGATGAGTAGCTGGGGTAAATGAGGCAGGGCATAAAATGGGCCTGAACTGCCAGATGGGTGACTGTGTGTGGGAGGATGGGTGCCTCCTTCTCTTCCTAGTGAGCTCTCCAGCTACCCACTGGGTTTCCCAAGGCTTGGACCATTCCACACCTGCCTTGAGAATACTGAGCCAGAGTGGCCACCCTGCTACCGGGCCACATCCACGCATGACCTCTTGTGGGACAGTGACCGCCTGGCTCAAACCCCTGAGAGCCCCCCGGATCTGCTGCACCACCCACTACGGGGCAGAGCCTTCTCTGAGAGCCACCTCAACCTGGAACCTTCCAGCCCCTGGGGCCATGAGAAGAAGAACCTTTTCCGTGCCAAGCTGGACCCTCCCAGCATCCCCAAAAAGAAGGGCCCCCCACCTCCCCGCCCACCTCCACCCAACTGGGAGAAGTACAGGCAGCGCCGGTCATCCCAGCACCCACCAGATGGTGCTGGGCATGGCTCTGCCTTCTCTGCTGCCCCAATGCCAGTCCACAGCATTGCTGAGGCAGTGAGGGAGGGGTCACAGAGCCTCACTGAGGAGCAGAAAGGCCTGTCCTGGGGGCACACTGCTTGCCCCCCTGCTCCACCAAGTGCCTGGTCCCGACCTGAGCCTCCCAGATCACTCTGCAAGACTCCTGGGCCTGATGCTGCCAACGCTGAGATTTGCAGGCAAGTGGTGCCATCGCATAGGGGTGGGAGAGAGAAAGCAGGCACAGCTGGGACACATGCAGGGGTTTTTGTGGGCCCTTGTACCCTGTATCAGAGCATCCTAATCCACTCCTTGGAACACCCTTTGGGGTTTTTTTGCATTGTGGGGTGTCCCTAACCTCTCTCCCCGGCATGGCCATAGCCCTGAGCATCCCTGCCCCAACGGGTGGGCAGGGGAGCTGACATGCCCTGGGTGGGTATTGGCAGGGTGTCAGGAGCTGGGGACAAGCGGACAAAGATGAAGCAGTCCTGGGAGATGGAGGAGCCACCCCAAAGGCTCATCCAGAACCAGGAGCAGGGCTGTGCCAGTCCCCGTGGGGTGGGTGAGTGCTCCTTGTCCCTGCGTTGTGGCTCTGGCTCTGCCCTGCCAGAGGCACTTAATCCCAATTCTGGGGCAGTGGAGGGGGTGAGCTGCCAGGGCAGCTGGCCCCAGCCCTGCTGCATGGACTCCAAGGAACGGCTGTGGGATGTGGCTGTCAGGGACTATTCCCTGGCCAGTGTCCTGGCCCCTTTGGCTTCCCCTGGCACTGCCACTGAGGTGATGGGTGAGCGGCTGGTGGCAGGGGAGCGACAGGCCTGGCAGAAGTGTCTCCAGCAGGACTGGCACCTGAAGGCCCTGGCACAGGACAGGTAGGGCCCTGGGCATGGCACCGGGCTCCATACCAAGGGCAGGCTGACACCTCCAGTGCTTATCACTGTACATCTGTCTCCCCAGGCAAGGTTTTGAGCCCATCTCACTGCCTCCCAGGAGTGCTGCCAGCTCTAGTTCCTTCCCAGTGCACTATGGTGTTGCAGTGGGGAAAGCTGAATCACTCAACAAGGTAACGGCGCTGCCAGAGGTATTGGAGGGGAGCTCGGAGGATGAGGACGAGGAGGTGGACCATGAGCTGGTGGAAAAGAAGGTAGACACTGCTGGGGACAATTCCCTGGTGGTTCCCCACTGCCCTGGCCAGGTGCTCATGGAGACTGGGGGCATTTCTGGATGCTCACAGGGACTGAGGCATCATTGGTTGCTCTTGAGAGCTGGGGACACCACCAGGCACTCACAGGCATAGGGGTAATTACTGGATGTTTGCGGGGACCAGGATCATTGCCATATACTCACAAAGGGCTTGGACATCGCCAGATGTCAACAAGGGGCATTGTCAGGTGCTTGCAGGACCTGGGAGTCTCACCAGATGCTCGTGGAGACCAGCAGAATCCCCAGATGCTTAATGTTTGCAGGGGCTGGGATGTTCCCAGATGCCCACAGGGACCGGGGGCATCCATTAGGTGCACAGGGACTCTGAGACACTGACAGATTCTTGTGGGGACTGGGAATTGCCAGTAGCTTGTGGGAACCAGAGGTACTGCAAGGTTCTTGTGTACTGTGGGCCCCAGCACAGCACCTCTACACCTCTGTGTCAGTCCCGATCCCACTGGGGATGGGAGTGGCCCCAGTTACCCCTGACGCCTTTGCTCTGGCAGCTGCAGCTGATCGAGAGCCTGAGCCGCAAGCTGGTGGTGCTGCAGGAGGCACAACGGGGGCTGCAGGAGGACATTAGTGCCAATGGGGCACTGGGTGAGGATGTGGCTGCTCGCCTGCAAGCCCTCTGTACCCCAGGGGAATTTGACAAGTACCGCCTCTTCGTGGGTGACCTGGACAAGGTTGTCAACCTCCTGCTCTCCCTCTCGGGGCGCCTGGCCCGAGTGGAAACTGCCCTGAGCAGCCTGGGGCCGCATGCCCCTGCTGAGGACAAGGTGGGCATGGGGGAAGGGACCCTCACCCATGAGGTTTTGGGCTGTGGAATGCCCTCCCAATGCCAGCTGTCTTCTCCACAGCTGGCCCTGCGGGAGAAGCAGCGGCTGTTGGTGGCACAGCTGGAGGATGCCAAAGAGCTGAAGGAGCACGTGGGGCGGCGGGAGGAGGCAGTGGGTGCCATGGTGGCACGGTACCTGCCTGCCGAGCACCTCCAGGACTACCAGCACTTCGTCAAGATGAAGTCAGCCCTCATTGCTGAGCAGCGGGAGCTTGAAGAGAAGATCAAGCTGGGCCAGGAACAGCTCAGGTGCCTGCGTGAGAGCCTTGGCCAGACCTCCAAGGACTGCTAGCCCCCTGCCCAGCCTCCCTCCAGGCTGTGATCCCAGCTTCTGCCAAAGCAGGTCCAGCCCCTTGTGGGTTCTCCATGTGTCTGCCCATCTGTCCAGCCTCTGCCTTTTATTTATTTTTCTGATTTACCAAGCAGGGGAGGGGGGTTGCCAGTCCAGGTGCTGACAGGGGCTGTTGTGCCACAGAGCTGTCCTGAGCTTTGGCTGCTCAGCAGCCTGTGGCCCAGCAAGACCAAATGGATGGATGCTACCACCACTCTCATGAGTCTTTCTGTGCCCATGGGGTCCCTCCAACTGGTCCTGGACACCAGTGCCTGTCTTGTATCTGGTGCTGCACCACATGCCTTAAGCATCCCCCAGCTACTATTCATGCAACACGTGAAAGGGTTAAACAGGGCTCACCCTTTGTTGTTTGTCCAGCTCTGTCCATCTGTCTGGTGGGAGCTGAAGGAATTTCGGCCCCAGCATCCTCTTCCTCCCCATTGTGTCAGAAACAATGGCCACAGCCAGCGGGTTCTTAACCCACTCCCTGCTGGCTGAGAGACCACAGGGGGCTGAGGTGAGTACCAGTAGGTGCTGTGTTCCTGTGTCTTGGAATGGTACCCTTCCAGGGCATGGGATTCTAGGACCGGTACGCTGAGGCCTGTGCTACTCTCTGTCATCAATGCTGTGGTCATGGAGACAACGCGGCCTCATCCAGCCCTCATCTGTAGCTTCTAGCTCAACACCAGGAGTGATTAATAGAGGAGAAAACACATTAAGGACAAAACGGGCTACCTGTCCCGTCCTCTCTGCTACAACAGCCACAAATAGCACTTAGGTGTCACCCCTGCCACTGTCCACCTGTCTCCATGGCATGAGCAGGTGGCTTCATACTGATTTTGCACAGGGGTTTAATGCAACCAGTAGGAGCTTGGGGCAGGGGGGTAAACGTTTTGGGGAGGCAGGAGGGCTGCAGCTCTTTGGGGTGGCCCCATAGCTAGACAACCCAGCCTAGGGTTCAGGCAGCATCCATGCCTGGCTGTGAGCTCCAGCAGCAGCTGCCCTGTGTTGCTACCCTGCTCTGGACCACCTGTTAAACACTACACTTACACTTCACACTTTCCTGGCTGTACTGTGGGATGGTGCCCGGCAGGAGTGGGATCCTCAACATTCCATCCATCTCAACCACACCCAGGATCATTGCTAGGACCAAAGACTGCACCCCCTGGGAGCCATGCTGCTCTCATGGTGGGGTTCAGCAGCCCTGCACAGGGGCCTGTGCTGGAGGAGCTGCCACTGCCTGCATGTTGCTGCATGCCATTGTATCTAACAGTAAAGCAGCAGCAGAAGCTGCACATCTCTTTTAGCTGTCTCTTGCATGGTTTGTCTCTGTGGCCCGACAAGTGGCACTGGAGTAGGGAGGGGGTAATTGCTCCAGCTGGGATGAACCAAGGCTTGGCATGCTCTTGGGATCTGAAGTGCAGCTGTGAGCTAAATGTCTTCTGCTCCCAGTGCTCCTAGGCTGAGTTGGGGCACAGGTCAGTGCCTGGACCCTTCCCCCGGGATGCATGTAGGGGCCACAGCACTTGGGTAGTGGATACAGCGTTTTCCCTGGCAATCTGTCAGGGCATAGCTGCCAGAGTTTTTGGGGCAGCTCCGGGGAGAGGGTGGCGGTGGCCGGGGGGATGTCGCCGTGCTGCTGCTGGTGAGCCAGTTCTGAGGTGCCCCGATTCACCACGGTACATCAGGGTCGCAGGGAGCACCGGGTACCCCGCGTTCGCGACCCCACTGCCTGGTGCCTGGTGCCTGGTGCCGGCGGCCGCTGGGCGTCGCCAGTCCTCGGGCAGAGCACGCACGTGCAGGTGGGTGTGGGAGCGCAGGTGTGCGCGGACACGCGCGCAAGGGTGGGCAGGGGCGCGCGGCGGCGAGCGCGTGCACAGGTGTTGGGACGGGACGCCGGGGATGCTCCAGTGTGAGTCCGTGCGTTTGAGCACAAGTGCACAGGGCGAGTTTGAGTGTAGGCGAGTGCACAATGGGATACACGAGCACGCGCATGGGAGCGCGTGTGACAGAAGCATGTGGAGTGTGAGCATATGGCTGTGCAGGGGATACAGGCATATGCACGTCAGCGCACAAAAGTGGACACATGTACGCACAGATGGATATGTGCACGTGCATGTGAGTGCACACAGCTGAACTCTCACATAGATGAAAGCACGCACACGCTTGTGAGCATACATGTTCACACAGTTGAACACACACCATATATGTGAGTGCATGTGTACAGGGCACAGCCCCACGCTGCTGCTCACAAGCGCGAGTGGCGAGTGACTGCATGTGCAGGTGAACATACACACGGGGGTACTTGTCCTATGTCTGATGTGCACATGTGAACGCATACACATGTATAAGTGTGACTTCATAGGGCTACTTTTGCAAACCCTTACAAATGGATAACTGCAGGCACAGGGAAACTGTGTCCCATGACCTATTCAAAACCCCATTGCCCCTCCATGCAGCTCCAGCTGCTGCCAGGTGGGACTGTCAGCCCAAGGCATGGTGGCATGGCCAGGTTGCTAGGTACAGGGACCCTCAGTACTGGATGTGGCCATGGCATGGGGTGTCCTGGGGATCCCTTTGTGAGACCCCAGAGGAGATGCAGGCTAGCAGGCCCATTGTAGTATTCAGGGTCCTAAGTCTTCCAGAGTTGCAAACAGAATCCACAAAGGTGGGGTAGCCTCTGGCCCTGGTGTCTGTCTCCCCATCATGATGTTCTCTCCATTTTACAGATCCCAGATCTGTCCTGCACTATCCCATACACCTGAGCTGGGGAAGGATGAGGACATGGCAGGTAGTGATGCTTTAATGAGAGACCTCTGCCACACATTGGAGATGTGGAATCCTGGAGCATAAAAGTCCAAACCCCAAGTAGGCCCCTCTCTCACTCCCACAGTCCATTACAGCCCAAAAGGGAAAGCCATGCATTGGGAAGGGACAAGAGAGCCCTCCCTGTCCCAGCGCTGGGACAGCATGATCCAGCAGGAAGGAAGAGATACGGAGCTCTGCCAGCATGGAGAGCCCAGTGCAGCAGTTGTGAGAGATGAGCACAGGGGCCCATGGGACACTGCGGGATGGAAAGTGAGGCCAGACCCTCTCTCTCTAGACGTGGGCTCCAACACATGCTCTGGAGCATGTTCTATGCAATCACACCTCTGTGGAGGTATCTGCATGCATGCACACCACAGAATCACAGAAAGGTTTGGGTTGGGAGGGATCTTTGAAGGGCATTCTGTCCAACACTCCTTGCCATGGGCAGGGACATCTTCCAGGTTGCTCCAAGCCCTATCCAGCCTGGCCCTGAACATTTCTAGAGATAGGCCAGGCACAGCTTCTCTGGGCAACCTGTGCCAGTGCCTCACCATCCCCATGAAAAAGGATTTCCTCTTTCTGTCCAACCCAAACACACCATAAGTCACTTTAAAACTGTTGCCCCTTGTCCTGTTTCTACATGCCCTGTGAAAAACTCTCCTTTTGGAACCCCCTTGATATATTGAAATGCTATTTTAAGGCCTCCCCTGAGCCTTGTCTTCTCCAGGCTGAACAACTCCACATCTTACAGCTGTTTCCACAGTAGATGGTTTTCAGCCCTCAGAGCATCTCTGTGTGTCCTCTTGACCCACTCTAATAGGACCACCTGCTCCTTGTGCTGGAGACACCAGAGCTGGAGCCAGCACTCTGGGGCATCTCACCAGAGCACAGCAGAGCAGATGGGGAGAAGCTCCCTCCCTCATCCTGTTGCCACTCTGCTGGAGATGAACTCAGGACATGGTAGCTCTCTAGGTTACCAGCACTTTTGTGTGCATGTGGAAGTGTGCGTACAATTAAGTGTGTGGAAGCATCTGTGTATGTGCTCGGCCATGCCTCCATGTGTTGCCATGTGCCTGCCCTTGTCCATGTGGGGAATGCACAAATATGTGCCCAGTGGCAGTGCATGTACTCACCCATGTGCACATGCATCTATGTGCATGTGTGTGGTGCATGTGCTTTCTCATGCCTGGGGTGTGCAGGCTTGTGTGTGTGGTCTGTGACCAAAGATATGGGCATGGAAATCGTGCATGTACCTGCTTGTGCATATGCCTATGCGGACGGTATACACATATGTGCAGCTGTGATGCCTGTGCATGTGCCGGCCCTGCCCACGTGGGTGGTGCACACACAGGTGCACTGCAGTGGTGCATGTGCTCTCCCATGCCCGTGCATGTGCCCATGTGAGGGGAGCATCCGTTTGTGCACGGTGGGAGCCGTGCCTGCCCGTGCTTGTGTGAGCGTGTGCACACGTATGTGCATGGCGGCGGTGCGTGCGTGAGCACACCCACGCCGGGTGTGCCCGCCGTGCTCGCGTGGGCGGGCAGTGCACATGTGTGTGCACGTGCTCTCCCGTGCCCGCGCGGGTGCCGCACACGGATGCGCGCGGCGGCGCGCGGGTGCCCGCTGTGCCCGCATGCTCGGGGCCGTGCGTGGGCCGCCCGCGCCGCGCAGCAGCNNNNACCAGTGGTGGCGGCGGCTCGGGTCGTGCAAGGTGTGTGCGGGGCGGGGGGCGCTCCGCCTTCCCTCTCCTGGGCGTGCTGCGGGATGCTCGGCGGGGATCCGGCACTGGAGGAGCTGGAGGAGGCAATGCACTCAGGGAGAGGGGGGCCGGTCACCAGAGCTGCCCTCACTCCCCCACCCTGCTCTCCCCGCAACGCTTGTTGCTGCGCCGAGAGAGGCACCGCGGTTGCCGGCAGCCGCGAGGAAGGGAGAGGGCGCGGCGGAGCCAGCCCGCGGTAAGTGCGTGGGGCCCGGCACAGCGCCGTGGGGTGCAGTCCGCCACCCCCGGCCAGGGCACGGCAGCCCTGCTGCCGTCCAGGCTCGCTCATCGAGGTAGGTGCCCCCCCAGTCCCTCCTCAGACCTCGGGGCCGGCAAGCATGCCGTGGGGAGATGCTTTCCCCCGCATGCGGAAACCCCGCGCTCCCCCCTCCATCCCAGCCCACCCGCAGTCACCTGCTCGGGGCTGGCGGCCCAAGGGCGCGGGAGGTTCACCCATCCCTTCCCAGTTGCCGGAGCCAGATGGATGGCGGGATCCAGCTGCTGCTTTTCATGGAGATCCCTGCGCTGTCCTCGGCCACGCAGGGCAGCCCAGCACCTCGGGAGTGGGCAACAAGCAGAAATAGCACAGGCTACACAGGCTGCGGGAACGGGTTCCACCCCTCTATGCACCAATGAACCAATACCCAAGCATGGGGCAGCCACAGTCTCCTGCACCGAAGCCAGGGGCGACTTGGGATGCCAGGTAGGCTGAGGAATAGTTGGGACGCTGAAAAAAGGCAAGGAAGGAAAACTTTGCCTGTGAGGATTCCACCCTGAGTGTTGGGGCGAGGAAGTGCCATCACCCTTGATTTCCAGGACTGCACCTCCAGCTGGCGGAGCCCTACAGGGTGAGAGGCCATGCATGCCTCTTCAGGGCTTTTCCTCCATTCCTATGTGTCCTTGTCCTCTCAGGGCTGTCATAGGAGGCTGCAGAGCTCTGAGCCAAGCCAGGTTGGAAGATGGCTGAGAAGCTGGTGCCTGGGGACCTGTTCTTGAGGAAGACCCGGGAATCAGTGTCGTCCCTGGACTTGGACAAGCTGGCACCCATCTCACCCGAGGTGGGTGGTGAGGAGTCGTCCGACAGCGAGGGCGAGCAGGAGGACAGTTCTCACAAGCTCATCCGGAAGGTTTCCACCTCGGGGCAGATGAGAAGCAAGGTCAGGGGTGGGGGATGCTGCTGGTGAGGGGCTGGCTGGGTGTGGGGTCACTGCTGAGAATGGGGCAGGGGTGTTTGCCAGGGTGTAAATCAGTACCAGGTTCTTGCTGCTGGCAGACTTGACCCAGCCAGAGCTGGGAGGGTTCTGGCCCCCTGGGAGGGCACACAGAAACATGCAAACGTGCCACACATGTGGCTCCGTGGGAGGGCACACAGAAACATGCAAACCCCACAGTGGTAGTGTCTGCATTGGTCCTGTGGGGCTGTGAAGCACAGATTTTATCCCACCATTCAGGAACAGGGTCTCTCCCATATCCAGACAGCCCCTACCACATTGCCTTCATGCTGCATTTGTATCCCCTGGGTTCCCCTTACATGTCCCTGGAAGAAGAGGACTCTTTTTGGGAGGCTCTGCCCCGTGGATGCTCTGGGGCTGAGATTTAGGGTCACGACAGTTCTGTAGGCTCCTGGGATGCCACAGTCTGCTGCAGGCACTGTATGTGCAGGGCTTGGTGGGCGGCAAAATGGAATCTGCATCTTTCCTAGTCGTCAGATTAATTTGGCCATGCCAGCTCCCATTCCCACAGATCCAGTCCCCATTGGTGGTTTCCTGGACAGATGGGAACACCTTTGAGGTCAGATGTGACACTCATGCGCTCATGCTTCCCAGCCACTGGCATGACAGCAGCTGCGGGGGGTGTGTGTGTTTGTGTGTGTGTGTGTGTGTATCACAGTTTGCTCAGAAAAAGCTATTTTGATAGTACCTATGAAATATGGGGAGTGGTGCCTTTAGCCAAACTTGAATGTGTGGTCAGAGGTGTCCCAGGTCAGGACAGTGAAATGCAATGCGGGAGAAATAACCTGGGGCAAATGGCTAGACGGGATGTGGGGAGAGAAGGAGGTTTGGGGGAGACATTTTGGGGAGGGAGGATGCAGACATGGTGCTGGGAGGATGGTCTGGATGACATGCTGGTCCTTTGCATCCACCTTTCAGCTGCGGGTAGGAGGTGGTGGAATGAGTCAAGGCAGTGCCTGCGGTATTTGGCAGCACACGGGGGCTGCTAGAAATCCTCCCGCAGCCAGCTTCCGGTGCCAGCCACCCCTCTGGGGATTTGGTGGCTGTGCTGCTCCAGGAAGAGGGAAGAACTCTGAAAACACAGCATAGGAATGCAGTTGTGGAGCAGGGGGTTATCACTGGACTCTGGTGTTGGGTGCTGAGGGCATGAAGGAAGGGGAATGAGGCAGTGTACTGGGTCTGATGGCAGCTGTGGGGATGTTTGGGGCTGGGGCAGGCTCCCCTCCTGCTGGCCCCGGTTTGGCTGTTGTGCCAAGCCTGGTGCACTGGCATGAAGTGGGGCAGAGGATGCCTGCCCAGGGGTATGGAAATTGCATGCTCCCAACCTAGCACTGTGGGTTTTTCCACTTGGCAGAAGAGATTTCTGTGGCATGGAGCATTGAGGGGGCTCTTACTGAGTCCCTCTGGCTGCTCAAGAAACATGCCTCAATTTCCCCTTCTTTGAAGCAGGTTGGCACCAACTCTGCCCTCTCCAAATTGGCTGCCAGGTGGGTGTAGAGGGCTATGCTATATGCAGGGTGTTGGGGGGGGGGAGGCATGGTGGGAAGCTAGGCAGTGGGCAGGGTCATGAGATGCTTAATTCTGTATATGAGCCCTCAGCAGCCTTCCAGAAAGGCAGCAGTAGCCACTAGAGTTTGCCATGCAGCACTTGCCATGCTGTGGGGCACAGGGACATCACAGGGAGCCATCAATGCCATGAAGTCTGAGGGGAAGGGGCAGGTGACTGGGCTGTGCCCATGTCCTATAGCAGCAGCACAGGAACACAAGCATGCTCTGAGCCCCAGCCCAAACACCAAAGCCCCCCATACCATCAGCAGGTTCTGGCTGATAGGCTGCACGTGGGGAAATGCTGTCTCCCTGCCTGCTCTGGCCACTGCCCACATCCTGCCTGGCATCAGCAATTAGCCATGCAGGAGGTGATGCTGTGCAACGTGCCAGGGGAGGCAGGTGGTGTGATAGATGGGCAGGTGGAAATGACATGTCTGGGTTAACAGCCCATGGAGCTGGGGGAGAGCGAGAGCTGCCAGGGCTGGAGCTGGAGGGGCCTGAAAGTGAGCTGTGTATGCCTCCCCTGCCACCTCTGTGTTTTCAGTGTTGGGGTTCAGTGTTTTTCCCGAGGATGCCTTTGCCCTGGTCCAGATGGGCAGGTCCACACTTGCCAGCCTGGCCTCTGGTTGGATGGACCTTCCCTACAGAAGAATCCTTCCATACAGAGATGAGGATTTTTGGATGAGATTGCTGCTGCCACCCAGGTTGGGCTCACAGCCCTGACATGGCACATGTGCTGCCTGTCACTCCAGCCACAGCCACCGGGTGTGTGCCATGGCAGGCGTCTTCCTGAGCAACACCCCTGTCTTGACATCCTTGGCACCCAGGTGGGGCTGGGGTAGGGGGAGGGAATCATTGCCTGCACCCCAGGGGCAGGTACCTAAAGAACATAGTTTATAAGGGAAAGTTGAATGCCAGGGTGGCAGCTCCTGAGACAGCAACACGGTGGGGGGCTCAGGGCACACTGTCCTATTTTGGGTCATATGTGGTGGGTGGGGTGCTGGAGAGGGTCTATAGGAGCCTGCCATATTGGGGGGGTGGGGAAGGTTAGGACTCCCACCCCTCTGCCTGTCCACACTGACTGGGGAGACCTTGGTCTCTGGTGATGGAAGCAGGCAGCTTCTCCCACTCCAGGCTGTTGTCCAGCCCCTGGGACAGGAGTAGGTGAGGATCATTTTGGGATCTGCTGAATCCTTCTGATTACTGCTCCCCAATCCCAGTGCTTCTGCACTCTGAATGCTCACGCTCCCACATCCCTTCTTCGAGCCTCCACATCAATCACATACCCCCACTCCAAACCTCCAAGCTGGAACTGCGGGCACCCTGTGGGGTGCTTTGTGCCAGCATTGCCGTGGAGGTGGTGAGGTCATTGTGCTCACTGACAAAAACAGCTGCTGGATACAGGTGTCCTCACTGGACTGAGAGGCTCCAGGATGGATGGAGTCTTACTGACTTTCTCCCCCACCCCCATCCTCCTCTGCAGCTGGGGGCTGCCAGTTGCCTGCTCTTCAGTTGCCAGGCTCTAGGTGTGCAAGTGCAGAGTGGGTGTAGGATGTGATGCTGCTTCCCAGCACTGGTCCCCTTAGGGCTGGGCTTGGAAAGAAGGCAAAGGGGAGGGAGGGGGCACTGGTTCTGGGGTGCACCAATGCATTTGAGTTGATGGGGGTGGTGGGTCACATCCTGCCCATGTGGCTGGGGCGTTCGTTTCCTGGCACTGCCTCAGCACAGGCTCTCCTAGCAGCTGAGTGGAGGCAGAGAGTGATCCAGCAGTGCTGTTTGGTTCAGCGAGTGACAGGTCCTGGGGTGATTGCACCAGAGCTGAGAGGTGGAGGCATCAAGGGGGGCACAGCGAGGTGCATGCCAGGGATCCAGGGTTGCCCATGGCAAGGGCAGAATGTGCACGGCCATGGTGGGCAGGGACCACCACTGTTACCCTGCTGTTTGGAGAGGGGGATCGTGTTCCTGAATTCCTGATCTTGAGATACGTCACAGCTGCTTGGTGGGGCTGAGAGACCCACCAGAATCCTCCCATGGGGCTCGGGGAGGTCAGTGGGGTTATTGGTACCCTGGGGAACGAGGGCTCCTTGACCTTGCTGCAGGCATTGAGCATCCTGCATGCTCAGGGTGCCCCAGGAATAGGGCAAGCTGTACCTATGCATATTGGGGTGTTGGGCAGCTGTAGGGAGCCTGGTGAGGCAGTGCTGTAGAGCCAGACTCTGGGGAAGGCTGCCTACTGAGCGTTAAATGCTGGCCAAAAGATGAAGAAAGCAAGGTAGAGCTGGCTGGGGACAGGTGATGAAATCTTTCTTCTGCAGCAAGAGGGTGGACCGTGGCTCCTGGGCAGTGCATCCTCCAGATCTGACACTGGTGGGACACTGGAGCATCTCTCATACAGAGAGAGTCTGGGAGAGCTGTGACTGTTCAGCCTGGAGGAGAGACTGTAACCAAGGGGTCCCCAGTTTTTGAAAGGGAGGGTGCAGCAAAGGGAGAGCCAGGCTCTTCTCAGTAGTGTCTGCCAATGGACAGAGATGAAAAAATGGGAAATTGCAGCTCAACACAAGAAAACACTGTCTGAGACCAGGGAGGCTGGGCTTGCTCTCATTAATCAGGGCTCGCCAAGCTGGAGCCTGGGGTGTGAAGATAGCCCCACTGTTACTAGCCGGATGTTTGTGAGGTTTCTCAAGCACTCTGCCCTCTCCCCGCGCACTTTTTCTGTTATGTGAATGTCACTCTTCCCCAGCAGCTCTTTCCCACCTCTGCTGGGCAGAGTGGAGGGCTGTGCCCATCGGCATTGGGATACAAGGGGCAGGGGTAAACTAGCATGGGTTGGGCTGATGTTGGATGCCTGCTAGTAGGATGCTTGGGGACTGATGTGGCTGTAGCTAGAGAAGCACGACTTCGTTTCTAAAAAGCAGCTGCTGGATGTGCTGTAGGGAGATTTCCTTTCTTCTGGGGGCTCCTTTCCTCATTCTTCTCCTGTTAATTCTCTGTCCCCTTTTAATGGCCTTGTGGGCACGATGTGATGGCCTGTCAGGACTGGTGCTGGAATCTCCTTTTAAGCATCCACCCAGCATGGGGAAGGGATATTGTGGTTGGTCCTGGAATGGCAGAAAGCTCCATCCTCTTGGAGCAGCTGAGCCTGTGGGGCCATAGCACCTGTCAGGCACTGAGCCCCCTGACTGCCCAGTCCCAGAAGAGCTCTGCTGTGTCACAAAGCCTGATAAGGTTTCCCATGGGGTGTGAGGCCCATGGGATGCCTAGCAGCTGGTGGGAGCCCTGCAGCTGGGCTGTTTTAGGTCTGCCAGCTTTCCTCTGCTGTCCTGGTGCCTGCTGGCTGAGCTGGGAGATGAGCTCTGATGCAACTGGACCCCGGCTTGTGCCCAGTGGGCTGCTGCACTTGGAGCAGGAGGGTGGCTGCCTGGAATGATGCTGGTGCAATGCAGGTTGGTGTGTTGACAAGTTATCCTCTTTCCCTTCTCCTCCTACCAGGTGGGGCATTGTGTAGTCACAGAGACAAGTATATCCCTCCAGGAGTGGTGTAGGGTGGCCAGCTGTGTGGGCAGACGGTGTCATGCTCACCAGCCATACGTGATGGCATTCCTGAGTAAAAACCTTCCTTGCTCACATTCTTCAGGTACTCTTTCACTGTCCAAGCTGATCCCAGCAGGAAAACTCTCCTGCCCCAGCTGTGATCAGACCTGGCTGCACAATGGGGTCTTCCCAGGAATGGTGGTGGCAGAGCTGGGAGAGTGGGGTGACGGAACAAAGCAGCATCCTGGGACTCAGCTTTAGAGCTGCAGGAAGGGCTGGCATTTCGGGTTGTAGCCTGATCTGGAAGAATCCCTGGTGGAGGATGCTGAGCTCTCCTGGGCTGCGGTTCAAGCCCCCTGCTTGTGCCAAGCACACAGCCAGCCTGTGGCATGATGGCCTCTGGAAACCACCAGTCCTGGCACGGCACGTGGCTGGCCATCCTCCCAGGGCCATTTTTACCTGTGTCCCCTCTGAGGCTCCGCGCTGCCACTGCCACTTCAGCTGCATCTGAGCTGGAGGTGGTAGGATGTCTGCAGATGCTGTATGGTTTCATTCTTGCCTTTGCCTTCCCACCCTGTACCTCCGGGATCCCCTCAGTGTTGGTGCTGAGTCCCCTGGGCTGAAGAGAGCAGACAGGGACCTCGGGATGGGGCAGTGGAGTGCTGGGACAGAGCCTTACAGGGGAGCTGGCCTCTGGCTGATTGCTGGGCAGGTTGTATGTGGCTCTGGGTGGGCCGCCTTGGTTGCTGAGGTAGGGCCAGCTCTGGCTTTGCTGAGGCTCCCTGCAGTGCTGCCTGTGACTCTCCAGACAGAAAAGCTGTGGTTGGCGTGAATGGAGGGGCTTGGGTTTGTTTTGGGGTGTGGGTGGCACACGGTGCTTACAGCTGTGCAGTGACCAGTGCAGAGCTCCCAGCCCAGTGGCCAGGAGCTGCCAGTGTCCCCAAAACTCTCCAGGAAGAAGAGGCAGTCCCTGTGCTGCAGGTGCTCAGCTCCAGCTCTTTTGAGCTCTAGGATACCTAATAGCTACTCACTATATTATTATGGTGACCCTGGTGCCCTGGACAGGGCTTTGGGGAGCCAGCACAGCAGGGATGATGCCACCCTGGCATGGCCTGTCTGCCCTTGCCATCGTCCCCCCTGTCCTGTTTGCAAAGAGGAAACACTGGGCTCACCCAGCAATGCTGCTGCAGCATGGCTTCCCACGGTGTAGCTGGGCCTGCTGCTGGCCTTGGCCAGCAGGTGCCTCTCAGGTCTCCTCCTGTTGTTCATTCCAAAAGCAGGAGTCCAAAACCATGGAGCCACTTAGGAGCTGCTCCCTGCTCCAGCAGCTGGAGCAGGTGCTCCTGGCTGAGACCCATGGTCAAAAAATGAAGGTGGGTGGTTTAGCACAGTGAGATCCCAAAACAGCCCTCTGGCACCCCAGACTTGTGTACCTGCCCAAGCAGCGTGGGACAGCTGGGCTCCAGGGCTTACTTTGGAAAGGGAACCTGCCTTATTTTCCCCAGTGATGAGTTGTCTGGCCCCATGCTGGCACCAATGGAACCTGTACCGCATGGCATCACTAGCGATGATGGAGCCTGGATGGGCAGCTGCTGACGTGAGGAGTTGTGCAGCAAAATTCAGCACATGGCAACACAGAGGGCTTGGGCTTTGATGCCCAAAGTAGCCCCCAAGGGTGGGTTTGGGGAGAGGTGCCGCCTGAGCTTCTCTGCACGAATTTTGCCGCCCTGTGTTGGGATGTCTAGGGATTAGTCTGCACTGGTGGAAAACTGAGGCACAATCCCCCCAGCCATGGTATTGGAAGTGTTGTAAAACTCTCATGGATGTTGTGATGAAGGTGGGGGACTCTGCCTTTCAGGGCAGCTGCATCCTGTCCCTGGGATGGCCAGGACTGTGACATGTTGGGGCTGGGTGACGACGTTTTGCTGCTGTCAGGAGCTGCTGCTGGGGAGATATCGGCTCTGACCTTCCTTTGCAGGATTGGGTGCCACCCTCCCTCCCAGGCAGCCAGTCCTTGCTGTATCCTGCCACCCACATGGCCCTGGAGCCAGGGAGAATGCCCATGACCAGCTGGCTCCAGCCCCTGCTGTGATAGCCCTGAGGCACTATCATGGACCCACCTCTTCTTCCTTTTTCTTGTCATCCTTTTCTCCTGCTGCCCCCCTTCACCCCTCCCCCTTCACTGTCACAGCTTCTCACAGCGCTCCTCACTGTCACACACTGCCTGTCCTTTGCAGCAACAGCAATGACTGCAGCAAACACAGGACCTGCACCTGATGAGTGCAGCCAGGTGTGGTGGATGTGGTGTTTGGGACTGGATCCCACCTGGCTATGGCAGAGCCCTGGCTTGTTCCCTCCTGGTGTGGGACAAGGGCTGCTAGGGTGCATGGTTTGTGTGTGGATCTGGGGGTCACCGTTGGACCCCACTGGAAGGATCCCTCTGTGCTCTCACAGCTGAGAGGCCAGGAAAAGGACACAATGTGTCTTGGGGTGCTGGCGCTGGGGACAGCTGGGCTGTTTGAACCTGCACTGACATTCCTAGGAATCATGGTGATTGACCACAGCCAAACTTTGCACCAGTCTTGGGGAGTGATAAAGTCTTAAAATGTCCCTCTTCAAACTCCAAGCTGGAAGAGAGCAGGGAACAACATGGTGGGAGCCTCAGGGAGGTTCGGGAGAGTTAGGCATTTGGGGAGTTGAAGCTCAGGGAGCACCCCAGGCAGGGTTTTAGCTTCTTTGTGGTCTTGAAGGCTCCTGCTGTTCCTGCTGCTTTGGCCATCTGGTTCAGACCCATGGGGCAGTAGATTAAGGCTGAGACTTGGGGCTGGTGTATTTGCAGGCTGACGGGTGCCTGGGTGTCACCTCTTGTAGCGCATGGGTGGGCACAGGAGTGCAGAGCCCCAGGGCCATGGTTCTCTAGCTGTACCCTCATGCCCAGTGCTAATTTGCCATTAAATGTGGCTTGTCATCATGTGCCTGGATTGGATACAACCACTGTGGCAGCTAATTGCAGAGAAGCGGCTGAACAGAGCTGCTGGTGGTGTTTAAAGATAAAATCAAAGATGAGGCAGTGCCAGAGCATCTCTGCTGCCTCGCTCAGGCTCGTAGCCATGTTGCAAACACTAATAAATTGAGTTTTGTAAACCACAGTGAGAAGGGTAAATATTGGCAGGTGCTGTGTTTTGGGGAGGGCATAGGACAGGCAGCCAGGTTGGAGTGATGCACTGTGCTGCAGGGCATGCTCTGCCTGCTGCAGGCTACCCTCAGCCCCAGATTGTCCTGTCCAGGGGCTGTGGGAGCAAGGCAGAGCTGGCTGCACTCTGGCTGTCTGCTCTCCAGACCAGCTGGGGATGCAGTGCCCAGGTAATGCCACTTCGAAGATGCAGTCCTGGTATCTCTGGGGCACTAGTGTCCTCTTAAAGGAAGCCCTCCTGGCTCCAGTTCCACCCTTGGCTTCTAGGGAGCTGCAGCAGGGTGAGGATCTCCAGGCACTACCCTGGGGATGGAGAGGAAGCATCAACAGTGGAGGCTCTGCACTATTGGAGACCTTCATCTTCCAGCCCTGCCATGCCCAGCAGCATCCTTCCACATCACAGGGAGTGCCCACTGCCCAGGCGATGGTGGGCAGGGAACATAATTTGCCCTGCTACATGCAGCAGAGAGTGAGCCCCAGAATGTCCACTCTGTGCTCCTGGGGACTGAGGGACTGGTGTCACAGGGGAAAACGGTGGCTTTGGTGATCCTGGGGGGCTACTGGAGCTCAGGACACTGTGGTCTCTGCAGAAGAGCGTAAAGGAGGGGCTGTTGCTGAAGCAGACGAGCTCCTTCCAGAGGTGGAAGAGACGATACTTCAAACTGCGAGGCAGGACACTCTATTATGCTAAGGATGCCAAGGTAGGCTGGGGGGCACTTCCAGCATGTTCAGTTGAGGGGGACCTGAGCCTGCCAGCCCAGGAGGGGACAGAGACCCCTGCCTGGTGGACTGGGGCTCTGGTTCCTCCCTCGCAGTCCCTGATCTTTGATGAGGTGGACCTGTCTGATGCCAGTGTGGCCGAGACCAGCACCAAGAACATCAACAACAGTTTCACGGTGAGGGAGGCTACCAACTGCACCCTATGGAGACCTTGGCACCTTGTGGGGAGGCACTACAGACCTCCCTCATTCCCCTAGAGCCATGGGGCACTCCATAGCATGGCCTCCTGCTGCTGGAGGTGGCACTGGTGTGCCAGAGATTGCTGGGGTCTGTGCTGGGTTCTGGCTGCCCTGGCAGTGGCCTTGCGAGAGAACATGGGGATGGTGGCTGTTGCAGGTGATCACACCATTCAGGAAGCTCATCTTATGTGCGGAGAACCGGAAGGAGATGGAGGACTGGATCACTGCCCTGAAATCTGTGCAGAAGTGGGAGATCCATGAGGTGATGTGTGCAGGGTGCTGCATGGATCCATATTTCCATGTGGAATGTGTTTCCCTTTGTGTGCCTTTGACTGCCGGACAAGAGCTGTTGCCCTTGGCATAGCCCCACAAGGGGGACAGGAGTTGGGCTGGGGGACTTGGGGGGCCAGGAGGGAGTGCCAGCTGAGGGTCCCAGGCACTGATGGGGCAGGGCTGTGCCTCCAGGCCACACAGTTCAACATGGAGCACTTCTCAGGCATGCACAACTGGTACGCCTGCTCCCATGCCCGCCCCACCTTCTGCAATGTGTGCCGCGAAGCTCTTCCAGGGGTCACCTCCCATGGCCTCTCCTGTGAAGGTCAGTGCTGGGGTCCTGCTGGGAGGTGGGCAGGCAGGGGTTGGGATCAGGGGAGGGCAGCCTCTCAAGGCTGGGCCAAAACAGGAGTGGTGCAGGGTGATGCCCATTGCCCAGATGCAGAGGGGTTTGGGGCCAGGGATGTGCATGCTGTGGGTACCTTCCCTGCTCCTCACTGCTCCCCCCCATGCAGTCTGCAAGTTCAAGGCACACAAGCGCTGTGCCGTCAGAGCCACAAACAACTGCAAGTGGACAACTCTGGCCTCCATCGGCATTGAAATCATCGAGGATGAGGATGGGGTAAGCAAGGAAGTCCCTGTCAGGGATCCTGGCAGGACAGATCCTTCAGCAGAACTGGCCTTGCTGTGCCCAAATGAAGAAGCAGGAAGAAACTGTAGCTGTCCCCTGCACTGTGTGGCTTCTGGGCTTGGCTCTGCAGGGGCATAGCTTGGGGACACCTCCTCTGGCACCCTGTATTAGGATCCCTTTTTGCTGTCCATGTCCTTTTGGGGCCACCTCCAGACATTTTCTGGGTATATGTCTGCCCTGCCTCACATGCTGATGGCTTCAAGGGGTCAGGCAGACAGGGATGGGAGGATATGGGAGGGGTCCCAGACCTGCCTTGTCCTGCTGCATGGCACCACCTCTATGGTGCCTGGGGAAAGAGGTGGCCTATGACCTTTCCCTCAAGCCTGCAGGATGCCATTGGTGGCTGCCCTTCTCTGCAGGTGGCCATGCCCCATCAGTGGCTGGAGGGGAACTTGCCTGTCAGTGCACGCTGCGCTGTCTGCGACCGCACCTGTGGCAGTGTCCGGAGGCTGCAGGACTGGAGGTGTCTCTGGTGCAAGGCCATTGTAAGGATATACCCATCCCTGTCCCCACTCCTCTCCCAGCACAGACAGCACTGCCCCTTCTGTGTGCATCTCTGGGAAAGCTGATGCTGGGGACTGTGGTGCTGCATCCCTGAGCTTTCCTTATACAGGTGTTCCTATGTTCCCAGGTTCACAGTGCCTGCAAGGAGCTCCTTGGCAAGAGGTGCCCCCTGGGCCAATACAAAGTGTCCATCATCCCGCCAACTGCCTTGAACAGCATTGATTCTGATGGTGAGTCATGGAGGGCACAGGGCTGGTCTGGTGGTGGGGACAGGCTGTTTGGGATAGGGCTCTGAGCTCTCTGAGGTCCTCTGGAGGCTTTGACTCTGGCACTGTGTCCACTGTTTTGTGGGACAGGACAGTGGGGCAGGAACACCACCTTCAGTAGGCTCCAGAGTCAATGCTCCTCCCTTAGTTGAAGGCTGCTTGTTGCCTTGCACTCTGCTTCAGGGCTTGGTGGTATTCTGTGGGCTTTGGGGTGGCACTTCTTGCCCACATGTGGCTTTAGCTGTTCCTGCCAGGCCACCTCTTGTGGTGGCTCAGGACATGGTCCCTCTGTGCTGGGATCAGTGGTGCCAGCCCTACACCCCTGAGGTGGTTGTCCTCTGTTGCACCTCAATGGTTCAGCATCTCTCAAGGCAGGATAAAGCTCTTGCTTGGGTTATTTCTCAGTGTCTAAAGCTCAGCTGTTTTTTTGGTAGTGCAGAGCATGGCTTTGCCCTGGCATGGGACACTGCAGGGAGAAGCCATGTAGAGTGTGGGGGGACCCCCGCAGCTGTCTCTTTCTCCCAAGGGGCCCAGCTGGCCTCCACTGAGCAAAATCTGTTCTTCTCCTCCAGATATTTCTGTCTTCATTCTTTAATGCTTTTCAGCACTCAGCTCAGCCGGTGGCTCATTTACCTCTTGTTACTCATCAGGATGCTGTCAGGGTAACCATCACACAGCTGCTCCTCAGCTCTAGAGCCTTGGCTGCTGGTGGCTGATCCCTAGCAGCATCTCTGCCCTGTCTCTCTCCAGCAGCCCAGCCATCCATGGCTGTGACTGTTGCCCACCCAGCTGGGAACAGCTGAGCAAGGCCTCAGTCCCTCCTTGTCCTGCCATGCTGCAGCATATGGGTACTGCTGGCAGCAAGCTTTTCCACTGCAGCCCACGCTCTGACTCAGCAGCTCTCAGTTCTTTGTGTTACTGATCTGCTCTGCTTGTCTGGGCTGGGAGTGGAGACGGAGCGGTAGCCAGGCAAGGAGAGAGTGGGCTGTGCCCACCATGCTCCTGCTGTGGTGGGAGTGCTAGGGTTCCTGGTTGCAGCCCACAGGGCTCTGAGGGCAGTGACTGTGGGGTTGGTGCCAGTGGCAGTGACGGCTGATGTGGTCCCTGCTGCAGCATTGCTTAGTCTGCCAAAGGAAGGAGCCTGCAGACACCAGCCAGGGGACTGGAATGGCCGAGATGTGCCTGAGGCAGGTGCAGGCTCTGGGCCAGGTGTTAATCCTGCTCTGCCTTGGGCACATTTCTTTCCCCATCTCATTTCTTTAAAAGCACAGTGCTTCCTCTTCCCTCTGCCCCTCACCATCCCTCAGACATACCCATCACTGCCCCTCCTGTCCCAGCACCCCACATTTTGGGCTCAGCACAGATGGAGTGTCCACACTCTGCTCTCCTGAAGTGTGTGTGAGGAGTGAGAGCTGGGGCTCATGTGTTTGGGCTTACCGCAGGTTTCTGGAAAGCCACCTGCCCCTCGACCTGCTCCAGCCCTCTCCTGGCCTTTGTCAACTCCAAGAGTGGGGACAACCAGGGTGTTAAGTTTCTGCGCAAGTTCAAGCAGTTCCTCAACCCGGCCCAAGTCTTTGACCTCATGAATGGCGGCCCACACCTGGGGTAAGTGCTAGCCTGAGCACCCTGGAATTGCCTTGGTGGGATCTCAGTGGGCACCTGGCACAGCACCCGGTCGCTCTCTCCTTGCCCCCCACCCAGGCTGCGCCTCTTCCAGAAGTTCTCCACCTTCAGAATCCTGGTGTGTGGTGGGGATGGCAGTGTGGGTTGGGTGCTCTCTGAGATCGATGCCCTTGGCCTCCACAAGCAGGTGAGTGCGAGTGCCTGGTGTTACTAGTGCAGACTGGCACCATCTTCAGCACTGGCACACTCTGTGTGCCCCAGGTGCTACCAAGCAATGGGCACAGCAGGGTTGGGGGTGTCACAGGTGGCCCTGGGGACTGCTCTGAGCCCCCCACTCTGTCTCTCCTGCAGTGTCAGCTGGGTGTCCTGCCACTGGGGACTGGTAATGACCTGGCACGGGTCCTGGGTTGGGGCAGCCTGTGTGATGATGATACTCAGCTGCTGCAGATCCTGGAGAAGCTGGAAAGGGCCACCACCAAGATGCTGGACCGGTGAGCAGGGCATGGAATGCATGCCTCTCTGTCCCCCCTACCTTGGCATCTCTTGGGCAGCCTGTCCCAGTTCCTTGCCTGTCCCTGTACTAGGGGACCAGGAGATGGCAAGCAGGCATGATCTCTGCTTGGCAGGTGGAGCGTGCTTACCTATGAAGCCCCCAAGCAGTCCCCCTCAGCCCTGAAGGAGGAGGAAAATGGGGACTCCAACATCCAGGTGGGAACTGTTGCCATCTGGGGGCTTGAGATGGGGAGGGCAGACTGGAGGGCAGGTTCCTATTCAACCTAATTCAGGGACACATAGGGAGGGATGGCACAGGAAAAGGTTATTCTGGGGGTCCCTGGGGATTGAGGCCATGAGGGGGCTGGCAGTTGGCTGCATGCAATGAAATGAGCCTGGCAAGTCTCAGCCTGGTATGTGCAGTTGGGAGCAGGCAGAAGGTGAGGTGGAGCTAGCCTGCCACCGGCCAGCTGCTTTGGACTCTTCTGTGTGCTCCCCTTCAGCCCCTTGCCTCAGTTTCCCTCCTGATGTGACTGAACTCCCCTCTGCCCAGCAGTGCGGGCATGGTTGCCCTCAGTGATGGGGAGTGGGCTGAATAAGGGCCGATCATCCCCAGTTCAAGGCTGGTTGGGCAAAGCTCCATCCCTGAGCAGGGCACATGGCAGGGTGGCAGGTCTCCAGCTGTCTCCATCTGTGTCCCCCAGGTCCAGATCTCCCATTATGCTGACTCTGTTGCCTTCCACCTGGCCAAGATCCTGGAGTCAGACAAGCACTCAGTGGTGATCTCCTCTGCAAAGTAAGGAGGGGGCTGTTGATGAGGATGCCAGGAGCCCCTTTGCTGGGGTAGGGCCTGTCCCCAGGACCACTGCACCCCCCTCAGCTCGGCTGTCCCAACTAGCCACTAGAAGCTCCCAGCTGTGCTGACGCCTGGCAGATAATCCTGGCGCTGCCCCTCTGGAGCAGCGGGTGTTATCCCAGCAGGCCCCCTGGCATCTGTGCCTTGCTGGCCATGCTGTGCCCCTCTTCACCTCCAGCCACTTCCCTTGGCAGGTTCCTCTGTGGCACTGTCAATGACTTTGTGACCGAAGTTGGGCGGGCTTACAAGAGAGCGACAGAGAACAAGCAGGAGGCTGAGCTGATGGCCCGGAAGGTGTGTTGCAGGGGAGCTGGAGGGTTGGGTCAAGTTGGTGGCACAGCCCCTGAGCAGGGAGGGGCTACTCCGTGGCCGTATGCCCTTGTTGAGCATGTACAGGGGTGTTCCATGCTTGGGGTGCCCAGGCATGGGGTGTCCAGGTGCTTGGGGGTATCTAGGGAAGCACCCAGCACTGGTGAGGGGCAGCAGCTTCTGCCAGGTGCTGAGGGGGGTATGTGTCCCACAGTGCGCCATGCTGAATGAAAAGCTGGACTCGCTGGTGCGGGAGCTGAATGAGGAGGCTCAGGCCATCATGGCTCCTGAAGAAATGGCCCAGGCCACCCACGCTGATGTCAAGGACCAGGAGAAAGCTGGCAGCTTTAATCCCAGCCCTATGCCTCGCATCTTCAAATCCAAGGAGCAACTCATGCTGCGAGCAAACAGCCTGAAGAAAGCCCTGCGGCAAATCATTGAGCAGACAGAAAAAGGTGAGGAAGTGGTGGGAGCTGGCAGCTTTCCTGATGCTGCAGCAGCCTAGCAGGGGCTGTGAAGCCACAGTGGGTTGGTGCTGGACCCGTGACTTTTTTCTCCCCTGGGATTGTTGTGATGGCAGCAGTGGCCCCACCCTGGGCCCTTCCTGGCATGAGCCCACAGGGCTTTCACGAGGAGGGGCTACAGGGCTGCACAGACTCCCTGACATGCCCCTCTTTTGATCCAGCTGTGGATGAGCAGAACAAGCAGACCCAATCCTACCAGGGCAGTGTGGGCCCCAGCAAGGACAGCTCGGAGGAGCTCAACGAGGAGGAGAAGCCCAGTAAGATGCCAGCAGGGCAGATGGCATTTTGTGGGGGCATGGGGGTGAGCTGTGGGATGGGCTCAGGGTGAGAACCCATGTGGCAGCTACCTCTGTGTCCACCCTGGCCAGGCTCCCAGCAGGTGATGGTGACCACTGCATCTTCCTCCATCATCCTGGACCAGCCAGACACCTTTGGCAGCTTGCAGTTTCCTGAAGACCCCAGCACCCTGTGAGTCAGGTGTTCTGCCTGCCCTGGGGACCCTGGCCCACTCTTGCTGCCGATCATGGAGCAGGAGCAGAGCTGGTACCATGCTGCCCTTTTGCCCTCTGCCCACCAGTGTGGCATCCCTGCTACCAGGCCCTCCCTGGGCAAGCAGTGCCCATGCTGGGGGAGCCTGCCTGTGGAGGGTGTGGGATCTCTGGCTGATGCTTGCAGCTTGGTGTTCCTGCCTGCAGGCAGGTCCTGGCTGTGCCATGGGTGTCATGCCATGGTGACTGAGGGAAATGCAGCCATCCCTTCTAGTTTCGGTCAGGCTTCCCAGTGCCAGCCACTCTGCTCCAGTGGATGTTACACCACATCCTCTGGTGCCAACTCAGAGTCACCAATGTGCAGCTGATACTCAGCCTGTTCTCCCTCTTTGCTGCTTTCAGCCACTTTTCGGAGAAATGCGTCATGAATAACTACTTTGGCATTGGCCTGGATGCAAAGATCTCCCTGGAGTTCAACAACAAACGCGATGAGCACCCCAAGAAGTGCAGGTTGGCTGTAACCCCCAGATTTCTCCCAGGAAAAACATGTACCCCTAGCTCTCCAGTGCCTGCACCAGAAGGGACCATCTGTATGCTGGGAGCCATAGGGGTGACTCAGTGCTACTGTGTTGGGGATCCTTCCTGCAGCAGATATTGTACCTGCCCTCATTGGTAGGATGAGCATGCCTTGGTGGCAGGCTGCAAATACCCTAGAAAGGGTGAACACACAAGGGCTTGGTGGGATTTACTTGCTCTGCACCTGGAGAGAGGGACGTTGCCATACTAGCATGGAAGGGTCAAAATCTGGGTGCAACATGCTGCACCTTGGCTTTTCTGGGAGGTAACAGGAACTGAGGAAACTAAGGCGGGGCCAGCAGTCCAGGACTGTTCAGCACGGTGCCCTGAGAAGGGTGTGGAGCCTGTGACAGGCAGTGGGGAGCTCACAGCCCCTCATCTGTTCCACTTTGCCCCACAGCAGCCGCACTAAGAACATGATGTGGTATGGGGTGCTAGGTACGAAGGAGCTTCTGCAGCGCACCTACAAGAACCTGGAGCAGCGGGTACAGCTGGAGGTATAGGGCTGGGAGAACGTGGACAGGGTGGGAGGGGCAGTGTTACAGCAGCCTCTCAGTCTTAGCCCTCTCTTGCAGTGTGACGGGGTGCCTATCTCACTGCCCAGCCTGCAGGGCATTGCTGTCCTCAACATCCCCAGCTATGCCGGGGGTATCAACTTCTGGGGAGGAACCAAGGAGGACAATGTGAGTGCCCGTACCTGAGATGAGTTGGGTGGCGTGCTGTCCTTTCCCCAGTCCTAAGATACCCCAGGGCTGAGGTGTCCCTGCCTTGGGCACACATGGGGGAAATTGGAAATCTCATGTATAGTGGCCCTCTACAGAACTTTGGGGCTCCATCCTTCGATGACAAGAAGCTGGAGGTGGTGGCAGTCTTTGGCAGCATCCAGATGGCCGTGTCACGAGTCATCAACCTCCAGCACCATCGCATTGCACAGGTAGTGGCAAGGGACCCTGCAGGACCTCAAGTGATGCCAGAAAGCTTTTAGGGCAGCAGTGGAGCCTGAGGCAGTGTGGCTCTGCTCAGCTTGGCAGCTATTGATGCCACCCCTGGGCTGTCTGCCCTACAGTGCCGCATGGTGAAGATCACCATCCGGGGCGATGAAGGTGTCCCTGTGCAGGTGGATGGAGAGGCCTGGATCCAGCCACCTGGCATCATCAAAATTCAGCACAAGAACAGAGCCCAGATGCTGACAAGGGACCGGGTGAGATTGAGGTGCTTAGCAAGACCATGCTGGGACATGGGGAAGTATGACCATCTCAGAGGGCTATGTCTGTCCCCCGCAGGCATTTGAAAGTACCCTCAAATCTTGGGAGGACAAGCAGAAAGGGGAGAGCTACCGAGCAGCCACACGACCACGGCTCAGCTCCCAGCAGTCCATGGAGTACCTGACTGAGGAGGAGAGCAGTCTCTTGCAGCAGGTCTCAAGGATCGCTGAGACCCTCATTGCCAGGTCAGACTGTGGGAAGGGGAATATGGTGGGCAGTGGGCACAGGGAAGGGGGAACTGCCTGCCCAGCCCAGGGGAGCCCTGGCAGCTCCAGCCCCTGTCACCCCCAGGATCCACGAGGCAGCCAAGGCTCACAAAGCCGTGGAGCAGGAGCTGGCACATGCAGTCAATGCCAGCTCCCTGGCACTGAGTGAAGCCCTCTCCCACAAAGCCACTGGCACGTCAGAGGTGAGCAGGGACTGGGAGTGTAAGGCAGCCTTTACCCAGGCCCTGTGGGGCCCTGCTGCTCAAGGGGTTATGCTTCTGTGCCCCAGTTTCTCAGCAGGAATATGGCTGTGGAGGTGGTGCTGAGCATCAAGGAACTGTGGGCTGAGACCAGGGCATTCCTAGAAGGGAAGGCGGTGAGTGAGGAGCTGGAGAGCACCCAAAGCCCCGCAAGGCTGCTACTTCTGGGGGTGGCAGGAGGGTTGCGTATGGTCCCTGTCCCCCACAGCTGGACTCACCACAGGAGGAGGAGGCACTTCATGGCCCCCTGAATGTGCTGGGCCAGGAGTTACAGCAGCTGCTGGACATCCACTGGCTGGGCCCTGTTGCCCACCCTGCTGAGGAGGTGGGTGCACAGGGATTGGGGTCTGGCACAGCTCACTGTCTGGCCTCAGGGAGCTGTAGCATCCCACCAAGCCTGGCTTCTCACAGGAAGGCGCCAGCAAGGGCAGCTTTAAGCTTCGCCTCAACATCCCCAAGCCCAGGAAGGAGAAGGACAAGCTGCAGAAGCAGAAGGCCAACAGTGTGCTCCCAGGTAAAGTGAGCAGTGTGCCAGGGAGAGACAGATGGTGCAGACCATCCTAGAAGAGACCCCCCCTATGCTGACCTATCCCTCAACCAGGAGGTTGAATCCTCAGGAGGGGGGAACAGGGCATCACCTGACTGCCTTGGCTGTCACCAAGAGCCCATTACAGCTTTTTCTGATATCAGACATGTAGAGCACTCCAACCCCATAGCTCCTTGGCTAGAGGGAGAAGGGGGCTCTGGTACATCTCAGACCTTTGGGTAAGTCCGTTGTCCACAGCTGGGGGTCTGGTTGAGGGGGAGCAGCTCAGGTGCTCCATAAGTAAGCCAAGGAGAGGAGAGACCTCTGCAGCTTGAGCAGGCTGTGGCCTCTGCCCTGCTGAAGCCAGGGGTGGGAGGGGGTATGCTGTCTGCTGATCACAGGCTGCCATCACTGCTGCCTGCCCTGCTGTGTCCCACTGCCTCTGCAGGCCTCAGCAGTCCACCACTGTGGTTTTCCTCCCTGCTAGCAGACAAGTGGGGCTCCGAGGAGGTGGCAGCTTGGCTGGAAGCACTTGGTTTAGGGGAATACAGAGACATTTTTGTCCGGCATGACATCCAGGGCTCAGAGTTGATTCTGCTGGAGAGGAGAGACCTTAAGGTACAATCCCCTTGTGCCTCCTGAGGGACCCCCAGCCCTGAGGAGCATGGTGTCCTCCATCCCTCCTCTCCCTATCCCTCCTGGTGGCGGGTTGGTCTTGCATCTGGGTCTGCAGAGTTGAGCTTGTGCAGCTGCTGCACAGGGGTGGGGAAGCAGGGGGGGAGGGTGGCCTTGGTCCTCCAGCTTGCAAGGCTCCATACACCTGTCCAAAGCAGTATCAACAGCACCCTACCCTCACCTGCATCCAGGCATGGGGATATGCTTTCAAGAGGACAGTGGACTTTGAGCAAGCACTATGCTCCAGCAAGGGAGAGCATAGGGAGCTGGGCTGTGCCTCATCCTCCACCCTGTGGCTTGTCCACCAGCAAGGGCCAAGAGATGCCCCCTGCAAATGCATCACCTCCTCTTCCTCCTTCCTGCAGGACCTGGGGATCACCAAAGTGGGCCATATGAAGAGAATGCTTCAGGCCATTAAGGAGCTCAGCAACCTGCCCTAGTCTGACAGCAGAGCAGCAGCCCAGCCCAGGTGCTGGGTGGGTGCTGCTTCCAGGGAACAGGGGTTGGGTAGGGGAACAAGTCCCTGCCCCTGCCCCATATGTATGGAGCCACCCCCTGCTTGCCTCGCTTTAACTGTCTGTCCCCGGTGTCCCTGGAGCCACTGCTTCTCCGCCAGCCTATGGGGCTGGAGACACTGAAGCAGAGGTCATCTGACAGGTGATGTGGCCTGACCACCAGTCCAGCCCCATCAGGGTCACTATAGGAGCTGGGGCCACCCTCTGTGTGCTCAAGCTGGAGCCAAAGCAAAGTTTCCCCTTCCCCATGTGGGTATTGATGCTGTGTAAATATTCGGAAAGAAGATACTCACTGCTGCTGCTCGCATAGTGTCATTACTGAGGGGAAGGTGAGGGGTGGGGAGGAGGGAATTGAGAATACCTTTCCAGCCTTCACCCCTGAGCTTCCTGCTCCCCACCAGTCACCTTGCTCTCACCCTCTGTCTCATCACAACAAGGGGAAGTACAGTGCTGGGGCTCATAGTCTCCAGTGCTAGCATGTACAGCAAACACATTTTATTAACAGTTACACATTACTTTTTTCCCCCCCCCGCCTCTTCCTCAGTTAAAATTATTATTACTTATGTACATGGTACCACCCTGCTTGAGGGTACCCCATTATTTACAGGCTTATTCACAGAGTAGGGCTAGGAGCTAGTGAGTGTCTCCTCGAGCTTGAGCATGTCCATGGGGGTGACTTTGGCAACCTCAAAGAAGACCCTGGAAAGAACATGTTGGCTTAGAGCTCAACCACAGCCCTGACACCTGTCCACCAGTGCTCCCAGATCCCTACGGAACCCCAGGTGGAACCCCAGGTGCATGCTGGTGGTGTCACCCCCTGTGGCAGGGACAGGCCTGAGACAGAGCCCCATGACTCACCTGTGAGAGTACTTGCTGCGCACAGCATTCAGCTTGTCGCGGGGCTGGTATGTGAGCAGGAAATTCAGCCTCTTCACCAGGGGGTGCAGGTCCTGGGCACTGTACCCACTGTAGTACTCCAGTGTAGGGGTCTGCAAGGGGACAGCAGGGCTAAGCTGTATTCTCAATGACAGGACAGCCATCATCTTCCTTGTCCAGCATCCAAATCTGATCATAGCCCTAGTGCATCACCCCACTCACTGGTCCACTGCATTCCCCTGCAGTGACTCCCAGGATGCCTCGGCAGGGACAGGTACTCACCCAGCCCCCAAGGTTCTTCATGGTAAGTGCCAGCAGCAGGCAGCTGGCAGCCAGCTTCGAGGGGCTCTCACGGGCATAGTCATACTCTTGCAGGGTCATCTCACAGAAGAAGCGGGCCAGCGTCAGTGTCTCCATGGTGGCACGGGCACACTACAGCCGGTGGGCAGGGAAAGGCTCAGCCTTTTGAATAATGCTGCTCCTCTTCCCAGCCTTTGTAGGATCTAGAATGCTGCCCCTGGGACACAGGACAGGGATCCCACACACCCAGCCTATCACAGACCACCATCCTCACACCCCTAAACCCTCTTGAGGGCACCTGGACAAAGTTTCCTTGCTGCCAACTGGGAGCCTGAATGTGAACTTGGTGATACTAGTCACTCTCCCATGAAGCCAACAGAAGGGGTGCCTGGGGGCAGGCAGCCCACCTTCCGAATGCACTCACCTTGGCAAAACGCCGCAGGAAGCGGTAGGCGATGGGGATGTTGATGTCAAACTTGAGGGTGCTGAGGATGCTCATCTCCATAGCAATAAGCTCCTCCCGCTTGTAGGCATCATCACAGATATAGAGGAAGTCATCCACACATGGTGGGCACCGCTCCTGTAGGGGCACAGCCACTCAGCACCCCCGTGGGGGCTCATTCTGGCCTCACTCAGGAGATCCTAGCCATCCAGTGTTCACATGCTGCTGGACTCAGCAAGGACTGTTAACACTCTGTGGGACTTTGGTGATGTCCATGCTACTCCAGCCCTTGGCTTGAGCTCTATGCCTGCAATTAGGTAAACTAAGGTATCCTGATGGTCTGTGCAGAGCAGAGAGAAGCTGGCTCTCCAGTGACACAGGTTTCAGCCCATCATGTCTGCATTCACAGCCCTTGGGACAATAAGGAGGAATATGACGGACATGCCACCCTAGCGCTCGCAGGGCAGTGGCCTGGCCTTCTATAAAACCCCACAGAGACCATAGAGGCACAGCCTCTCTGCCCCTGCACCCCAGGACAGCACACAAAGAGTCACCTCAAATTTGGAGGCAATGAGGATGGCAGTGGAGCCGATGAGCTGCAGCTTCTCCCTCATGCTCACCACCTCCACCAGGTAGTGGTCCACCAGCTTCACAGCCAGGTACAGTGTCTCATGGTTCAGCTCAAAGTTCTCCTGCAAGAATGAGAGTGGGGGTCAGAACAGTGTCAGACAGAAGTTAGGCCTTGCCAGCCCCTCCCAGCTCCCACAGAGGCCAGGGATGCCCATGTGCCAGGCTCACAGGGAGGAATGTAGGCTCATCCCTAGCCCACAACAGGGAAGGATGAGCTCTGCACTGGGAATGCTTGCAGGGGCCTCTGCTTGCACACTGAGGTCACATGTGCCAAAGGCAGCACAGGGGCTGTTCTGCAGAAAGCTATGCCCTCTCACCTGCACCTCCACCATCCAGTCCACAAGGATAGCACGCATGTCCCCACTGATATCTGTCTGCTTCTCCATGTAGTCAGGAAGCATGAATTTTTCCTGCCAGAGAGCCAGCTGTCAGGGACAGGGCAGACATCCCCACCCTCAAACAAGCCCCTTCTCACCCTGTGCAGGCCCCTAACCAGGTAGTCAGAGCCTCTGGGCAGTCAGTGGCCCTGCCTGCAGTCACTCCTCCCCTGGACAGGGCTGTCACCCCCTGGACAGGCATCACCCACCTCTCTTTCCCGCATGTATTCGAAGATCTCCTTAGCATACTCTGCGTTGGTGTAGGGGTCACCCAGCTGCTCCTTGTCAATGTCCTCCACTGCTGGCACCTGCTGGCATGGAAGACACAGCAATAAGGGGGAGGCCCTGTGAATGCCAGTGACCCTGTCAGGCAAGGCTGCTGCCCCTCTGCACCCCCTTTTCCTACCTGCCCTCATCACCCTGCAGTCCCTGCCCCACCCTTTCCCAGGGGAGGATTCTTGAAGGAAGATGGTGGTGCACTTTGCCCCCCTCCCCAGCTTTCCATCACCCTGGCTGAAGTCTCTCCAAGGCCCAGAGCACTGCCTGGCGCCCCAGTACCACCAGTGGCAGCCACAGACCAGTGCTGTGATGGGCCTGGGGCAATGCTGCAGCCCAGGGTCCCTACCCTCTCCTCAGGGAGCTTCAGTTCCTGCACAGACACCAGCTTCTCTGGCACAGGATCCACTTTGGGCTCTCCAGGAGCTCTTGGGGGAGTTTTCTTCATTGACCTGGGAAAGACAAGAGCATAAATCATTGCTGGGAGAAGACCAAATTTCCTGGCTGAAAGGGCCTTCCAGAGACCCTTGCTGCTTCAGGAAGGGGCAAAACCACCCCTAGAATATCCCCAGACTCCTAGAACCACTTAGATTGGAAAAGACCTTTAAAGATATTGAGCACAACAGTTCCCCCAGCACTGCCATGCCCACCACTAAACCCAAGAGACCATCCACATCTTTTAAATCCTTCCATGGAAGGTCACTCTACAACTGTCCTGGGCAGCCTGTGCCAGGGCTGGACAGATTTCTGGGGAAGAAATTTTTCTTAATAATAGCCAACCTAACCGTCCCCTGCCACGACCTGACGCAATTTGTAGTAGATATACTAGTTCCCTCCTGCATCTGGCTCAGCCTCCATCACCCAAGGGAAACCCCTAATACTTTTTCCCATGGGACAAGTTTGCAGCAAACTCCTGCCCCCAGCTACTCACTTTCTTAGGTTGATCTCATTGTTCTTGGCCACCCCTAAGGCATTATGTCCCTTCTGTGCCTTGGGTGGAGCAACTTTCACAGCCTCTTTCTTCCCTGTCACCACCTGGTTCTTGTGAGCCTGTTTGGGTCAGAACAAGGGCATACAGGGGCTGCACAGTGGAAAGCAAGACATGCCCTGCAGGAAGACCTCTTCTCTTCCTAATGGGCATGGGGTACGCCACCCTACCATGGGGAGCTCACAGGGGGCACCAGAGCCCTCACCCTCAGAGAAGCACTCACATTGGTGATGTCTCCAAACGCTGATCTCTTCTTGGGCCCGCCCTGGGGTGAGGATGAAGACCTCTTGGCATGACAGCTCTCCTCCTGCAATAGATGCTGTTAGAAGATGGTGTTCAGCTGCCCCACAGGAGTCCCCCATACAGCTCTCACCTGGCTTGGTGCTCACCTTCTCTGGGTCAACATTCTCTGCAGCAGGGCCTACCTTGCCTGCTCGGGACTGCTTGGTGGTCAGCATCTTGGCATTGCGTGGCAACAGCATCCTCTCCCTTGGTCTCTGCGAGCAAGCTGGGGGCAAAACATGATGTGATGGGGGCTGCTGCCTGCCTGCCTCCAGAGACACCCTCCCAGCCTGGGGCAAAATACGGGGGCGTTTCTCCCTCCTGGAGGTTAGCACAGCAGGACTGACCCCTTTCCTGAGCATGGCAGGTGGGTGGGGCCCCAAGACAAGGCCAGGCAAGGGACAGATTTAAGCTAGGTATGCTCCCATGGAGGAAGGGACATGGACCCCAAAGACCATCACCAAAAGCACTCTGCTGGGGAAGGTAGGAAGAGAGACAGGCAATTCCCAGATTCCTGTATCCCAGAGAAGGATGCAAGGGCTTACACTTCCTCGGAGAGCCGAGGTCTTGGAGATCCCCATTCTCCTACGACCCTCAGGGTCCCATGGGAGAGTCGGGAGTCCCGAAGTTCCCCTCTCCCCTGCATCCCCCGGCGCTATCAGGGGAGCCGGGGATCTTGGAAGCCCTTGCACCCTCCAGGGTCCCCACGCCTGCCACCAACTAGGAGTCCCAGCGCTGCCCAGTCCCCCGCAGCCCTCGGACACACCACTCACTCATAGCCGGGAGTTCCCCCCCAGTCGCCCATGGCCGGGGCGTCCCGTTCCCACTCACCCATGCCCGGTCCGCTGTGCACGCAGCTCCGGCCTCGGCGCTTTTGAAAGTAGCAGTTCGGTAGCGGCCGGCCAGCACTGGCCGAACCTCAGCCAATCAGAGTGCGAGGCGGTGCCAGGCCGCGGCCAATCGGCGAGCGCAGAGGGATGCAGTTGCTAAGGGGCAGGGCGGCAGGGTTTAAAATTCAACGCCGGTGGCCAATGGAAGGGCGAGCATGCGGCAGAGGCGGGGCGAGCGCCGGGCCGGGCGGGCGATGATTGGTGGGAGCGGACACCGTTTAAATCCGTTCTGCGGCTCTGGCAGGGCTGTCGTGGCGGCCGGGTCGTAGAGCGGGGAGTGGAGGGGGAGCGGCCCCGGCCTTGTTGTCCTTCGGAGCGAGTGGAGCGGCCTCCGGGGGCAGCCGGGTCCACTGCCTCCGTCCACAGTCCCAGACTGGGCTGGGGAACTCTGGTTTGGGGGATAGGATGTGCTGGCCGTGCACCTTCCTTGACCCAGTGTCGGGAGCAGAGAGTTCGGATCGCTTGGTGGAACAGAACGGTTTGGGTGGGAAGGGACCTTAAGCTCATCCTGTTCCACCCCTTGCCATGAGCAGGGATACCTTCCACAAGCCCAGGTTGCTCCAAGCCCCATCCAGCCTGGCTTTGGACACTTTCAGGGGTCCGGGGGCAACCACAGCTTCTGTGGGGACCCTGTGGTGGGGCCTCCCCACCCTCACAGGGAAGATACTTTTCTCATATCTAGTGTAACCCTACTTTCACTGTCTGAGGTAGCACAGGAGCTCTGTTCATGTAGTGTCATACAGGCATGACTGACCAAGTTCAGGGTGAGGCTCACTGGGACTGCCCCATTATCCACAACGACCAGGACAGGGTCAAAGTTACCAATGCACTCCTCACAGTCACTGTACTACGATGTTGTACAAGATATTGGCCACTTATCAAACATCTGCTGAGGGTAAGAGCACTCTGTGTGTATCAAGGACCAGCCTTGAGGGCATTGCAGTTCTTGGGGAGACCCCTGCTATGTGGCCAGGCTGCTGGGCAGGGAGAACTCAGAAAAGGCTCGCTGGGGCTGTCAGTTGGCTTGAAGTCAATTTCCATATATCAGGAAAGGAATGCATGAGACTCCTCACACCCACAGCTTGCTTTGTTCCTTGATAAACCAGTCTTGGAAAAGCCAGCCACTTTTCATGTGTGAGATACACGATCCATGTTTGTATACTTGATGCTCACTGTATCACTCTGCTCCCTTGTGAGTTTCCAGAGCAGTTCTTTGCTCTCATGCTACCACCATGCAGTGGTCCTGTACCCTCAGCAACTCTTGGGGGCTTTAGTACTGCACTGAGCTCTGGCGCAAGTGAAGCTCCCGCTGAGGTAAACTCAGCAGAGCTCAGCACTGCAGCAGAGGAGAGCTTCCCCCGGCCACCAGATTCCCAGAAAAACCTTTCAAATTTCTAAGTTTAACCCAAGAAGATCCTTTCAGATAATTGCACACCCATGTGCTGCTATTCCAGGTGGAGCTGATGAACACTAGGCTAGGGAAACACAATGCCATCAGTGCCAGCATCTGAGGGGATTTAAACCTGCTGCCCAAGGGCCACCTGGATGGGATCAGGCACATGGCTTGGGCTGCATGTGGGCAGTTCTGCTGCATCTCCAGCAGAAAGACCTGGGTCATGGGCAGCCAGGAGCAGAATTCTGCTCACAGGTTCAGTGGAGGTTTAAACCTGGGTCCCATAGATCTTTGGTCCCTTCAGTCCCCAAAACTGGTCAGGGCTGCTGCAGCTCTAGCCCACCTTGTTCCCTCCTTGGCCACTTGTCCTCTCCAGCCCCAGCTCGCCCGGTATCACTGCTTCTGTCCTTGGCCTGGGGGCTCCCTGAGACTTGCTTGCTGTTGGTTTGGCATCCTGTGGGATCCAGGTGCCTGCCTTTCCCCATGCATGTTAATGCAATGCATAGCCCAGCCAAAAATACAAGTTGGGTGCATACTAGCGAGCCAGAGCCAGGACACATCCCACTGCCAATGGAAACATGGTTATCCTGTGGGATAAGATCCTCAGCCAAAACGCCCATCCAAGTCTACCCACAGCTCTGTGGAGGCTGGGATGAGCTGCCTGCTTTGGGACAGGTTCATGTCTGCCTATCCTGCCGGCTTGGCAGTGCGAAGCTGGCTTTTCCAGTCTCCAAAGCATTGCCATGCTGGTGCTCCTGGCGAGGCTCTTGAGAATCCCAGCCCTGCTGCAGGGCTGTGACTTGCACCATGCAAGTTGAAATTACCTCTGGACATGGGGCATGTGGGAGAAAAGATGAGGAGAGCAAGAAGTGCAGGGTGAAGCCATAGGTGTGCAGCAGGAGCTGTGCCATCCGTCCAAGCATTGAGGCAAGACTGTGGTCTCAGTCCTGCCCACAATCTAAGGATGCTGGGGGCCAGCTGGAGGTGAAACCTCCACAAGCACTCCTTGGGCTCTGACATTCCCTCAGCAAACCCCCAAATCAGGTAGAATGCAGGTCCTTGGCTCCTCCCACTAGACTCTGCTGTGTGCTGGGTCAAGAGCATTTGTGCCTGGCATGTCCCTTTTGTGAGGAGACCTGGGTTGCTGCTTCATCCAGCCTCTTCCACAGCACTAAAAAAGCCTGCACTGCCTTTTTGAGTTGGAGCAGACCCCAGCCCCAGCCTGGCTTCCTGGAACTGCCGGACTGCTGAGAAGCCCCTTTGCATGGTATCTGGGGACCTTTGCTCCAGGATTGCTTACCAGATGGGAAGCCCCAGGCTAAAGAAGAGCAGCAAGGACAGGGAAGCATCATTCCTGGGACCCAGATGGACTGCTTTTTCCCCTTTCCCTTCCCCTTATCCTTTCCTGTAGTAAAACAGGCCCAACTTGTTGTTTCCCATGGCCCAGTGCCAGAAGCACTGGTGGGAGGCAAGGTACTTCTCTGCACAGGGAGGGCTGAACTTTGCCTCTTCCTTTTTCCCCTTTTCATTACTAATGACCAAGGTCAGGGGGAGATATTGTACCTAAGGGCTGTTGCATTTATTCACTGGAAAAAACACAGCAAGTTAAAACTTGGGGCTCTCCTGTCATTGAGGAAAGAAGAGAGGAAAGCATAGAGTAACATGAGGTGACATAGCTCCTGAATGCCTGCAGGGAGGTGAGAGCCTGTGTTGTGCTGAGCTGCCAGTAGCTGCCAGCCTGGGGAGTAGCTCCCTTGGCACAGCAGGGCTGAATGGCATGCTCCGTGGTGGAGCTGTGCTGGTGATGCCTGCTATGCTTGTACACCCACCCCACCTGCCTGTCCCTATGTCCTGGCCATTCCTGCCTCTCTGCCGCTGACACAGCGCCTGAGTACAGGGTCTGTTGCAGCACCAGGAGTGGAAGCCAGTACCCAAGGAGAAATAGGAGCAAACAACCTTGAAGGGCTCAGGGTGGGCTTGGCAAAGCTGATCAGGGTTAAACTCTAGAGCAGACGATACAAGCTGAGAAGAGGGAGGTTAGATTAGGGTTAGTGGCGTCTATGGCAAAGAAACCCGTGGCCCACAGAACTATTACACAGCCCCTCATTACACTGAGAGACCTGCATGTCACCCCCAGGTTAGAGGTTTCCATGCTGGTGGAGCAGGGGGTTGATGGACACACTGGAGCTGCCATGACTCTGCTGCTGCTCGGGATGTCCAGTCACCCCAAGGAGCCCAAACTCTTATGTCTCTCTGATGTTGGATCCCACTGAGCCTGCACCCCTCTGCTGCCCTCCAGCTATTTTCTTCCAGTTCTTATTTGGTGGCTGATTTGATCTTGTGTATGGCATATGGGCTTGACTCCTTGGGCATCCAGATCTCCTCCCCACGGTGGCCCTGGTGGTCTACTGCTCCCTCCATAGCTGCTGTCAGCTCAGGGCCAAAGATGCTGTCAGTGGCTCGGTAGGTGTGGGTGAGGCGGCGGAAGGAGGAGTCTGAGGAGCTGTCATCAGGGACGTCTTCATCCTGCTCATCCCGCAGCTTGGTCCTGCCCAGCTCTGAGCTGCTCCCCAGCTCTGGGTCTTTGAGAGCCTCCCCCACCTCCTGGAGGAAGGTTGTTTTGGGGCTGATGATGCACAGCAGCAGCATGAGGCCTCCTGAGACTCCACAAAGAAAGTAGAGGGCAACTTTCTCTGGGACACCTGAGGAGAAAAGCAAAGAAAGACACCAGGGTACAAACTGCTCTGCAGCCTGTGGGGTATCAGTGCCTGCAAAGCCCCTCTGCCAGGCATATGGGAATAAGAGGAGGGGAGCAGGGATGCCCTCACCACCCAGGCTGCAGAGGCAGGACAGACCCTGCTCCAGTGATCATGAAGTGCCACCTAGAGCCTCATCAGCACCCACCAGTCCTGAATGGGCCTATCCCCAAAGGAAACCTCTACTGGGATGTGGGGTAGGCAGAGCAAGGGATAGAATAATCCCTTGGAGGATTAAATGAGTAATTTTCTCTGGCAAGGGAAATTTTTGCCCGCAGAGAGGTGGTCTCCTGTGCCTGCAGACAGGGCAGGAAGGAAAAGACTCAGTGGGTAATCTGGGCTGTTGGAAAAGGAAGGTCCACAGGCAGGACTGTAGCCACACCGTGACTCTTGATGCTGTGGGACTTTGGGGCTTGTTCAATCTCTGAGCTCCTGCCCTACCTGTCCACCCCAAACCCAGCATGGGCGCTTGGTGCCCTGCTCCTTCATTTGCCTGTTGGCCCTGCTGGAGAGGTTTGGGGTCTGGCTGCCTCTGAGATTGGCCCTGTGTTGAGCTGGGGCCATCGGGGATGTCAGCCACCCCCCAGCCTGTCCTGTTTCCCCAGGTGCTGCATGAGATCCAGGGAGAGCACATACCCCAAAGGTGGGCAAAAGCTGCCAGAGAGCTAGTAAAAATCATGCGGTCTTCCTGGAGCCTGAAGAACCTGGGCCCTTTGTACCAGCCACCTGCAGTGACAAGGGGGTGCAGGCTGAGGCATGAGGTGCTCTCGGTGCCCTGTGTCCCGGCTGCCTGCTCCTGCCTGTCCCTCCCCATACCATACTCCATCCTTCCTGCACAAGTGCTCTGCTGTCAACAGGGATGACCCTGTGTGTCTTCCTCTGCCCTGCTCCCAGCAGATCCACCTCCATCCCCTCAGAATGGGCACAGACCAAGGCATGGCTTCCACCATGGGACAGAGATGCTAGGCTGGAGCTGGTACCAGGGATGCAGACAAATCATGAAAGGGCTGGTTCACCCAAGCACAGACAGGGTGCCCACTGCTTGTGGCATAACCTTCCTCCCCCCACATTACCGTGCATATAGTCCGAGAGCAGGAAGGGGTCCGAGGTGTCAGGGCCCACCTCCTCCAGCAGCTGCTTGGGCACTGCAAGGAGAGCACACACCAAGCATCACCACCCTGCTCCTCCCCTGCAGCCCCTGCCCCCCTAGGGAGTCCCATGCCCCTGCCTGCCTGGCATGGGATGGGCAGAGCAGACACTCCACCAGTGGCCCCTGTGCCCCTGGCTCTGTGGGGAGCTCTCACCACAGGTGTAAGAGACTCGCAGCTGCTTCTTCATGCCGGGGAGGCACGGGTCCCCGAAGGTAGCCTTGTCGGCAGCCACGGTGCAGTTCCCCTTGCGGTGACACTTCTTGGAGACCCTGCGCAGAGCATCTGGAGCCACGCACTCTGCAGAGACATGAGGCATGGACCCATGGTCAAAGCTGCCTGCTCCTCCCTGCTGGGCATCAGCCAGCAGAGGCCAAGGGACACAGGTACAGCCCAGTGGTGGACTTGTGCCATACTCTCTGCATGATTCCTGCCTCATTCCTGCCCCATTTCTGCCCCATTCCTGCCTCAAACCATTCTGGCATACCTATATGGGGTCCTCCAGTGTTCAAGAAATCACACTCTGGTTTGCCCCGGAGGAATCGTCCATAACTTGCAGAATAAATGGCCAGGATGGATTTTGGTCGACACTGCAGCGTGAGCTTGTCATTCTCGCAAACGGTCTTGACCCGATGGTTCCCTAGGGAGTGATATTGCTGAGTGCCCCAATGCATCCTGAATCACCTGCAGCCCCTCTCTTAGGCCGAGGGGAGGGTTGAAAGAGGACTGCAAGGTACAGGAGCAGCCATACTCTCCTTCCTGCCCATTTCTGAGCAGCTGAGGTCAGGGAGAGCCCTTGCAGTGTTGCTCAGACTGTGTTCCACCTCACCTGGCTGGCACTTGTAGGAAGCGATGAGATACTTTTGTGTCCCAGGGCATGGGTCTGGCCCAAAGACCTGGCTGTACACTGAGAACTGGCACCACTGCTGGTCCTGGCACTCAGCCAGCAGCTTCTGGAGAGCAAAGTGGAACAGGTGTGAGCTGGGTGAGAAGTCCTGAGGCTGTTCTCACCTCCTGTCCAACAGTCCCATCAGCAGGCTCAGGGAAGTGGCCGCTCACCGCACAGAAGTGTCCCATAGCTGCTCCTGCTCACCCTTGATGTAGATATCCCAATTTCAGTGCCCGTTCCTGAATAGTTCTCCCCCTGCACCCACAGTGACCTGTGTGGCAGCACAGGTCTGCTACTACCTGTGCTGGCATCCCAGTACCATACCCCGCCACGCGTCTCTGACACCCGTGCAAGTGCGCACTGACACGACCCCCTGAGCTCGCGTCCCCGCGGTCCGTGCAATGTCCCCGCGCGGCCACACGGTGGGGACGAGGGGTTCACCCACGGGCCGGTCGGGCCCCGCCGGTGACCGAGGTGGCCGCGGCCTCTCTCCCCTCCTGCACATGCGGCCAGCCCGCGTGGCCCGAGTGGCCACGCCGGGCCCTCGGCTCTGGCAGGAGTACTTGGGTAGCCCGGCCTTGGGTGGCTGTGGGATACCCTGCCCCTATGTCCCCCTCTTTGCCCTCACAAGTCCCACAGCAGTGGGCCTACAGCGGAGCAGAGGCTGCGGGCAGAAGGGAGCAGTTTATTCTCTTGCTGCTGCCTCGTGACTCAGGCCCGGGGATCCCAGCATCCAAAATGGAGCCCCTTCTCATCTCTCCTTCCCCTCCTTTGTCCCTGTCCCTCCTGCCCAGCTCAGGTCTGAGCCTCCTCTTGGTCTTCACTGGCTGCTAGAAGGGAAATTCACTAAAGAAACACAAGCAATTTCTCTTCCCAGTTGCTGCCTAAACAGAGCTGAGCCTTGGCAGCAGCTCTACTCTCTGCTCTCCAGACATCCTTGCTCCTAAAGCAGCAGCGGGTATCCCAGCCCCGTACCAGCATGGCCACCCCACCATTCACCCAGTATGAACATGAGATACACAGACCTGCTCTCAGACTTACCCTTCAGTTTCCAAGCACCCGTGCCAGGCCATATTCTCCATCCTGAAGGGAGGGGGACCCTGACCTGTGTTTGCAGGATGGCTCATGGGGCCAGCCTGCTGTTGTGCCAACATGGTCTGGCTTGCAGACCTCCTGGAATGTGCAAGATCCCAGGGGATGATGTATGGTTGAAGCAGGACCACACAGGAAAGCCCTGTGAGCTCCTAAGCAGGGCACTGGCTCCTCAGCTCTTTTTCATCTTTGCCAGCTCATTCCCTCTTCTTGCAGGCAGCTGCAGTCACTGGTTTTGCAGCAGGTTTGCCCCAGCCCTAGCAAGGAGCAGGGGTCTTAGAAAAGCAGCATATGAAACAATGCTCCCATCGAGAGACCCAGGCATCAGCTTGGAGGAGGTTTCATCCCTTTTCTTCTTTCAGCCTCTGCTTTCCTACTCTTTCCCTGAACCAACTGCTGCCATCAAACAGGCACCCCTTTGGTCTGCTTCATTAATCCAGTCCCTGGGACCTGCCAGCATGGATGCGTGCTGCTTCTGGCTGGGGAAAAGCCAAGCTCTGTGCTAACCCCAGGGGATGCAGCCACAGGGGTGAGTGCAGCATCTCGGGGGGTCCTGTCTCACTTCATGAGCCCAACAGCCTGGCTACGGTACTGCCCCTCTCCCAGAAGCCAGTCTCAGATGCCAGGACTTTCTCTGACCCTCATGCTTCTGTGGGATTGCTCCAAAAGGCAGCTCAATACACAGCAGTGCCTCCTGCCGGGCTCTACTCTGCGATGCATAGCAGGACATCTCTTCCAACCGTAACTTCCAAAAACGGTCTAGGAAAAGGGCCTCACAGTGAATCACAGATGATACAAAACTGTGAGATACTGTTAACATCCTTGAAGGCAGAAAGGTCCCACAGAGAGACCTCGACATTTAGAGGACTGTGCAATCACCAGCCATAGTAAGTTCAACAAAGGAAAGTGCTGGATTCTGCACCTGGGATGGGGCAACCCTGGGTGTATGGAAAAACTGGGGAATTTGATGTTTGAAAGCAATGCCATAGCAAGGGACCTGCAGGTCCTGGTCAACAACAGCCTGAATATAAGTCAGCAGTGCCCTGGCAGCCAGGAGAGCCAACCATGTCCTGGAGAGCATCAGGCTCGGCCAGTGAGGGGATTGTACAGCTCTTCTCTGCATGGGGCAGCCTCACTTCGAAAATTGTGTGTAGTTTTGGTAACCATAATATAAAGATATTAAATTATTATTATATTAAACTATTAGAGAGCATCCAAAGGAGGGCAACAAACACTCTGAAGGGCCTTGAAGGGAAGCCTTACGAGCACTGGCTGAAGACACTTGGTCTGTTCAGCCTGGAGGAGTCTGAGGGAGACTTCATTTCAGTCTACAACTTCCTCATGAAGGGAAGAGAAGAGGCAAGCACTGATCTCTCCTCTGTTGTGACCAGTGACAGGATCCAAGGGAATGGGCTTAAGTTGTGTTAGGGCAGGTTTAGGCTGGAGTTAGAAAAAGGTTCCTCTCACAGAGGGTGGTTGGGAACAGGCTCCCCAGAGAAGTGGTCTCTGCACCAAGCTTAACAGAGTTCAAGAAGTGTTTGTGATTCTTTGATTCTGTAATCCTGATGCTGATGAAAACCTCCTCAGGGCATGGGGAGGCTGCATTGCCTGCAGCCCCACAGCCCAAGAAGGCGGCTCAGTGATGTGGAGCCAGAGGGCTGTGCAGCGTGGCCCCTGAGATCCCTCTCTTACCAGGTGGGCAGTGGCAGATGTGCATTCGGTGCTCTCCTGGGAGGCATTGTCGGGGCTGGGACAGAGGTTGGTGCTGGGCACTCGACGCCCATAGAAGGCCCCGAGGATGCTGATGGTGGTTTTGCGAGGGCAGACGATGAGGAGCTGCTCTCCATCACAGGTGTGGGCAGTGTGGTTCCTCAGCACTTTGCGCAGGTACCCTGAAAAGGGAAAGCAGGGATGGCATTGTCCAGAGGAGACATGGCAGTGGTGGCACTTGGGCACCCAAGTGCTGGTGGCAGTGAGGATATCTTGAGACGAGGCACTTATGGGGTGAACAAGATCAGAGCAGAACAGCAGCAGAGAAGATGGGCTTCTAGCAAACTTTGCATACAGCATTGCTACCAGGAGCCTGGAAAGCAGCACAGAATAGCTGATCTGGTTAGCAACAGGAAAGGAAAGCTGGAGGCAGTACAGCAGGTGGGAGAAGATGGGGAAATCACATAAGGAGTTGTCAAGTGTTTAGAGAAAATCAGGCTTGTTATGGAACCATGGTGGGGAGACAAGAAGAGTGAGCCAGAGATCGTCCCCCAGTGATGGAGTCAGGGTGAGGAGGATGCTCTCTGTCACAAGTCTGTCACAGGTTGAGCCATGAGCCAGATGAGAGAAGGGTCCAGGGGCTGCTGCAAGCTCCCACAGCTGGCTGGGTCAGTATGGATGAGTGTGAAAGTCAAAGTCATCACTTGAGTCCAGATGGCCTCAGGTCTCTACTGAAGAAGCCCAGTGTGTTGGTGCAAACTATTCCTGGCTCACATTTTCAATGGGCACTGGCCCTTCCGTCCTTGAATTCCCATCACAGAATGCTTCTTTCTTTCAATCCTGCCTAGTTTGTGTCCTAAACTACTGTTACTATATCAGGAGCGACACAGACAAAAGGATACGAGATGAATTTTAGGACAAAAGAAGAGAGCGTTTATTGTGAGTTTTAGTATTTATGGAATTCTGTAAAAGAAGTGTGATTGGAAGGTGAAATTATCACTTCTTTAACCACATTGGTTATAAAATCAATTATTCACAAAATTATTTATGATAGAAATATGTAAACAAAAGAGATTCAGTTAGAATAACAGAGGCTTATTTATAAAAGTTTAGCGTGAGAAGACTTCATTTAAAATGAAAACATCAGAAGGCTAAATAACAAGGCGACAAACTACTGCCCCTGTTGTTTTCCCTACAGGGGACAACAAAGTGGGACTGTCCTGCCCAGCCTCTCCAAGGGCTTAACATGCAGCATTGGCTCCAGTTGGCATTGGCTGTACTGGGTGGGCAAGGAAGCTGTTTTAGTGACAGCTCTTCAAGCTGCCAGGTGCTCTGAGCAGGCACCAGTTGCTGGAGAAGGCTGAGGAAGTAAGAAAAGCTGATGAAATGTGATGTGTAGGCCCTGAATGAAGCACTTTGCATCTTTGAATGAAACAAAAGCAAAGGGAAAGCATCATTTTGAGGCTTGGGAGACTGCAGCAGGGCAATATGGGGCTTCTGAGAAGATCACAGACCCCAAACCCCAGCTCTGGGGTCTTTGGCAGAACTTGCACCTCAGCCCCAGGCCAGTGCTGGGGCCCAGGGCAGGACATGCACCCTGTCCCCCAAACCCCAGTGTGTCAAACTCCCCCAAACCAAGACAGGAAGGTGGGAGCACTAGCTCCTCCCCCCACTCTGCAAAATGGTGCCAAGCTCAGCAGCACAAAGGGCCCCTTTCACCTTCAGTGCTGCCACTAACCCTTCAGCATCTGCAGTCAGCATCCCTCCCTGGGATGTCAGCGGGTGCAGCTGGAAGCTGCCTCATGCTGGTATGAGGAAGTGGGTGGCCACAGCATCCCAGAAGCAAGCCCTTGATTGCTTCTCTGCATGCTGGAGGAGAGAGGAAAGGAGAGGTACAGGAGGGTAGATGGCAGTAGACAAGGTGTTCTAGCCAGGTCAAAACTCCAGTGTGATGCAAAGATGCTCTTTGAATGGCACAGAGCTGGATCAGACCCTTGGGGTGCAGTGCTCATGAAGGACAAACCCTGTCCTTCCCCTCCTCTGGTTGCCCCATATCACTGGATGCTGGGGGCTGTGAGAGGCACAGGACCCTGCCCAATCTGCCAGCCCCCATCCACTTCCTCTGCATCCCCTGCAGCAGTTCCACACCTGCAGCATCAGTCCCACACCTGGCAGCAGTCAGACTCTCCTGGAGGTTTCAGAGCCTTGACCTCTGCCTAGCACTGACTCCAAACCCACCTGCCCATACCCAACACTGCTGGATGTAGGGCTGCCTAGACCCCCCCGTTGCTGGGCAGCCTTGGATGCAGAAGGCTCAGACAAATCCAAGGGACAGCAGGGAACTCAGGGGAGAAATATGACAAGAAATGGGTTTCTTGAAATCCATCCTTGAGGCAGGCACCTTGTTCTGCTGTTATGCCGACTGAAGGCACCAGTAGTTTGTATTTTAAGACTGAGGCTTGAACACTGCTATGGGTGCAGAGGTTTCTCCATCACACTATTTTGGGCCAGTGAGCAGTTGTGAAGAGGTTTTTTTTGGTGGAGCCATGTCAAGGAGGCTGTAGGCAGACTTTGTGAATGATTCGTGCTGGTACAGTTGACTCAGTCTCCAGTGCTGTGGTTGTGCTGTTAGCTCTACTCAGATGAAATCACACCCTCCTCACCACAACCCGCCCTGCAGCATCAGGCTTTCACCCACCTGGGCTCAGCTGAGCAGATGGAAGGTGTGCGTAGCTGTTTCCAGATGATCCCTGGGGAATGCATGTTGCCCAGCCTGCCTGCATCTCTTCTGACTGTTCAAAGAGCTGGGACAGAAGAGATCCCAAATTTCTGCCTTGTCTACATCTATAAGGCTCACTGGCATGGTCCTGGGGAGAGCTTCTGGCCCATGCTGTGTCTTGTGGCAGGGCACCCTGCAGCACTCTTACTCACCAGTGGCTCTAGCTGGGGCACAGCCACCAGCTCCATCTAGGGACCAGATACAGCTTCAACCCAACTCTTCCTTCCCCTTCTCAGAGCAGGGAAGGCTGGCAGGGCAGCCCTGGGTGCTCCTTCAGCTCTACACACTGCCCCGCACCAAGGACATGAGCATCGTGGCTGAGGGGATGCTCAGCAAAGCTCAGGGACTGGCATGATATATGTTTCTTTTCATTTCTGCCTGCAAACTATCCAAGAGAGCACAGCAGAACTGGGGAGCCACTCTCACACACACCAGGGCCGTGGGATGCGTGCAGTGTGTTTTCAGAGAACAGCCCTGTGTGGGAATAAAGAAATCCCAACATTTTGGGGAAACTCATTCTGGCCTGCCATAGTTTATACCTCACGAGTCCCTACCCCACCAAACTGCTGTTGCTTCACCCTCCCATCACAGCAGCGCAGTTCTCAGCATCCCCCTCCTCCCCGCCTTCGCCCTGACTCACCGGACAGCTCCGGGCTGGCCTCCAGACGCACAGCAAAGCAGAGGAGGACCGCGGTTACTGCTGGCCGGAGCAGCCCGGCCATGGCACAGCCGCTGGGTTCCACACAACAGCCTGTACCAGCCAGGGCCTCGGCGGCGGGTGGTGCCCGCGGGGCTGACACTGCGCGGGGACAATGGCTCGCTTCTCTGCCCTGCCGAAGTCCCGAGGCTGGGCGGGCACATGTGCACTTGCTCTTAGCCTGCTGCCCATGGCCGGAGGCTGCTCGGGACAGCTGGGTCACTCTTAGCACAGGAACACTTCCCCCAGGGCACCCTGTTACGGGTGAACCATGACTTGACATCCCATTGCTGGCAGAGAAACTGGCAGCCCCTTCCCTCCCACCTCTGTTCCCCCTGGGCAGAGGAACAGTGCTTGGCAAGGTTTCCAAAATACCCCTAGCTTTCTCCCAGACACGGTGAGACAGAAATCCAGATAAATGTGTGCTGTAATCTCAATCTCGGCGAATGTCCGGCTATTCACTCTGTGAGGAGGAAGGGAAAGGCTCCCTGAACTGCCTCCCAGACGGCTGTTCCTGCAGAAAAGACAAACACCCTTCCTGCATCCAACAGTGTGGGAAGGGACCTCCTTGCTGCCACGTTTCTGCCCCATAGCCTCTGTGGGGCCAGGTACTGGGCATTCCAGCACCTTGTGAGGAGGGCACTGTGTCATACTGTGCCTCCCACCTGCAGGACTTAAATCCCTGCTTGCTGCTTCAGCTGGAGGGAAATGCCATGGACTGGAGCTGCTGGCTCTGCATCCAGCTGAGATCAGCAGGGACAGCAGCAGCTGGCAGTGCCAGGAGCCATCACAGCTCCCAGAAGCTCAGCATTGCCGAGGGAGAGGCAGCTGGGGAGGCTGTGGCAGCAGCGGGTACTGGCACACATCACGTGGGATCCACAGCTGGGTGGGAGCTGGGTGGTGGGTGTCGAGTCTGTGATGAGGGTAATGCCATGGCCCTGTGGGGCACTCACAGTGCCATCAATACATACTTCTTGATCATGAGAGTGTGAGTCAGAGTGTCCTGACCCATCGAGTAGGGTTCCAAGTTCTCCCAAAGTTTTGATGGGCAGAAAAAAATTGCCCCCCCATCTCCCCACTCCTGCAACCCCCAGTGTTAGCACCACTCTGGGCTGTGTAGCAGGACCGGGGGAAACATCTTTGCTGGGGAGCCTCCTCCAGGGGTCTGCAAAATCATTTGCCATCCTAATTGCCTTGAGGAAGATTGCTGTCTCATCAGGGTTTGATTATTTGTGGAAAGTTGGAGCTTATCTGAGCTGGGGGCCAATAGCAGACCAGCTATGTGGTCTGGGGGTGCGAGACAGGTCTTGTCTAAGAGTTAAGCCCATGTGTGCTGGGAAGCTGTCTCTGCAGCCAGGGTGATCTGATAGCAAACAGTTCCCTCCCATCCTGGGGAGGAAAGCAAGCTATTCATCCTTCCTGCAAAACAGCTCAGTTCCAGGAATGGGGCCCTGCTGAAGGTCAGCCCTAAGGACATCCCATCCCACCATCCTGCCAAGCACCACTAGCTGGGTGGCTGCCAGGGACACTCTGGGGTTCCTCACTGCTCCCCGGCATGCTTCAGCATCTTTTAGCTCCTGCCTTAGCTTAGGATTTTGCAATCCTTCCCACTAAAGGGCTGTGCCCCAACTTCAAAAAGTCAGTGACATGCCCAGATTGCTCCACTCAGCTTTCCTGAGCACTTGCCCTGTGCAGCCCAGCTCCTTGCAGCAAGGGGTGCTCAGACAAGCCCACGCAGGGATCTCCCAAGGGTGGTGGGCTGGGAGAGGAGCTGTACCTTCCCTCCATGTGGCTGCCTGTCATAATGCAGCCTGAGGAGGTGGTGAAAGGTCAGCCAGGTTCACCCCAAATTGATAAAGAAGCCCTAGGGCATTGGACACCAGCATGAGGGTGGGAGACTGGCAAAGGGCCAAGACTGGAGCAGCAGAAGGAGCAACAGGCCAGACACTTCCTCTATAAACCCCTGCTCCCAGCTGGGAAGAGATAGCAGCAGTGCTGTGGACACCAGAGGTGCTGGGGATGCCAGCCCGCTGCTTGGAGGCACTGAAGGAGTGCCTGGGTGGGTGTGATAGACTCTGAATGTGACCAGATAGACCCATGCTGAGTCATGTCTGAGAGGCCCTGCAGCTTCCTCCCCTTGCTGGCGGGTCCTGGCGCACACCCCATTGCTCCTCCCTTCTTCAAAAGGAAGGAAAGCTCCAGCCCTCTGCGGAGTAAGAGGAGCCAAGAGGCCCAAGCCATCAGCCCTCTGAAAGCCTTTCCCCATCAGAGCTCTGCAGGGGACAGATCGACTCACCACAACCGTGTGCGGCCAGTGGTCCGTCCCCACACTGCTGGGATGGACAATCAGCAGCACAACACCACCAAGGAGCCTGAGATCGAGCTGTTCGTGAAGGTGGGTGTCGGGGACGAGGCAGGGACTCTGGCTCACTCTCACCAAGATCCAGCTGGGTGCAGGTGTCTTCATGTTCTGTGAGGCTGGAGATGGGTACCAATTTCAGTGTCACTTGCCACAAAGGCTGGCTAAACGGTTGCCCAAACGGGGGGACCATGCGGTGGTGTGGGGACTGTGGGGTGTCACATGCAGCAGTCTGAAAGATGCCCTGGTTTTGTGATTGTTGTGCACCCCAGAGAAGTGTCACTGCTGACAGCAGCATGATGAAGGAGTGGGAACACACATGCTTCTCAAAACCCAGATAAGACAAGCCCCAGCCTGGGAACAGCAAGCAGGAGGGCTGGGAGCAGCCACTTCATCTTCTGAGAGCAGGATTATGAAACAAGCATGGATGGCTTGGGAAATTGGTGTGGGAGTCCACGTGTGGGCGAGATGGGGCAGCATAACAGAGGGGTATTTGCTGGAAATGTTTTCTGTTTTTTTCCCTGTTAAGCAATTTTCCAAAGCCTTTCCTTGGAATATTTTAACACTCAAGTTGAAAATATCTGCAGTGGCCATAGGTGGTGCAAAAAGAGAGGAGCCAAAGCTGATTGCCTGTGTCTGCCCACAGCAATGCCAGGCGGGCCCCAGGACACACTGTCAAGTGACAATGACTAGGGGACAATGCTTCTCTGTGCCACCTCATTGAGGTTTTAAGGGTGGTTTCTCTATAGGCACTCAGGTCCATGGGCTTCATTGCTCTCCTTCTGGGGCAGTTCGGTGCCAAAAAGGACTGCGTCAGAGGCACTGGCTTCCCTGGCATGGGAACCCAACAGTTCTAGGCACTGAATGGTCCCTTCCTTGGGTAGTAGTTAGACATACTTGCTAGAAAGGATTATCTGAGCCTTCCTAGGAGAGATCCCCCTCATCCTCTTGCCAAAATTGTAGCCACAGCACTTCTTGATGGACACTGAGCTTTGCTGAGCTGGATCCAGATAAGTGTGTTCTTGGTAAAAGTAATCTGAGTCTTGAATTCTCTGCTTAACACTTCTCCTTGGGATGGCTGCAAAAGAAAACAATACATGAGGTGACTGCAATGGCAGCAGCACATTCTAGGGGGTTTTCAGAGGGAAGTGAAACAGAAAACCAGCAGCATCATCAGGACTTCCCCTGAGCTGTAATTTAGAGTGAAGAAATTGCATGTCCTGGCTTGTCTGTTACCAGAAAAGTTGATGCTGTGCCTCCCCATCCCAGCACTCAGGACCCAGCTTTAGCAAAGACACAGTGGCTCTAGTTGCTGATAGGCACCTTCCTGTGCCATCAGCACCTCCCCAGGCTGGGAACACCCCAGACATGGCTGTTGCAGTGACCAGTGACAGCTGTAAATCATGAGGAAGGCTGGTCCTCCCACAAGCGCCTACTGGTACAGCCTGGCATGGCATGGCATGGCATGGCACCCTGCCTGACTTTCACTTTGGCACATAGTGGAGTTACCATGGTAAGGACGGACAGGGTGCAGAGCAACTCCCACGTTACCCTGAGGTTGGCATGGGTGGTTCCCAAGGGGCTGGCAGCTTCTCACCCTGCCATGTCCCTGGCAAGAGCATCGTCTTGTCTGCTGGAAGGCTCTCCCTGCCTGGGAGGAGGCTCTGCTGTGCAGCTCCACCAGGCATTTAGGCGCTTCCTGGCTCTCAAGGTGGTTTTAGGAGCTGTGGCAGGTCCCATGGGGACTAAATATTTAGCAGTGCCCCAAGCAGGCAAAGCCGTTCCCTCTTCCCACTGCATTTAAAATTGTTTACCATGAGGAGACCACAGGAACTGCGAAGTAGCTTTGGTGTTTCAATGCCCTGTGCAGCCTAGAGATGCTGCAGAAAGTTGGGGCTAAAAGCCTGCAATGCTCCTAGAGATTCTGTGCTAGTCCACGCTGGGTTTCTCTATCATTTGAGGGCAAAAGATTGAGGAATTTCAGTCTGTACCTCCATCCCAGTTCCTGGTGCACCAGGAGGAGTAGCAGAGGCACTTTGAGGAAGGAAGTGAAGAGCAATGACTCCCCCCACTCCGTGCTGCTCTGTGTTTGCCAGGGAGGGAGGGCACATCGCTGCAAGCCTTCCGTGAGGGATTCTGACTCCCTGAGGTTCCCCCTTAGGCCAGTGGTTGCCAGCAAGGCCTTTCCAGAGCCTGATGCTGCCTCAGCAGTGCCCAGGTGCTGGTGGAGTTCCCCTCCAATTCCTCCAGATAAAGGTTTTGGCTCTGAACATCCTGGTATGGGCCTGATTCTTTCTCTCTGCAGAGGCCATTTTGATTTTCTTTTCACTCTAATCCAAAATTCCCCACCTCTCTATTTTTAAAAGATAAGGGGAGAGGCCAGTATGAACAGCTCAGGGACTGGAGCTACCAGACAAGCATGGAAAAACCTGAAGCAGATGAACAGAGTCTATGCCCAGGGCAGTCTGAGCAAGGGGCACTCCTTCCCTCACTGACCCCCTACCCCACCACGGTCCTGATGCAGCTCCACCAGAGCTATGTGTTACCATGGCTCAGTACAACAGCTCCTGGGGGACAACAGGACAAATTAAACCCTCCCATTCCCAGCTTCCCAGGCCAAGGAAGTCAAAGAGAGTGCAGCTGGCAGGGAGAGAGGGAGGAAAGCATTGGTCCTTCTGCTAAGCAGTCACAAAAACACTTGCTGAGCTGTTTATTCTGGAGATGCTCCAAAGAATGTCCAGTTCAGGGTCATAGGTGGCAGGGGTGCTGGGGAGGTGGAGCAGAGATGCCCTGTGCTCTTGCCCATGGGCAGCCCTCAAGGCTGTTCTCTGACTCTCCCCTCCAGCTCCTTCAAAGGAAGACGGAGACTCAGTTTCATCCCTTTCCAAAGAAGCCCTATTTGCTATTAATGACACAGGCTGTTCCTGAGCTGTAGCCCCTCTGGGAGTATTTGCTATTAATAGACACTGATCAGCCTCATGTGTAGATTCAGCTTCACTGTTGGGCACGTCCTAGGGAATCAATGTTTCTCAGTTCCCATTTCCTTCCTCAGATTTCATGGCATAATTTCATGACAGCTGAGCATAAAAAATACTTGTTAAAAGTAATTTTCATTCCTCTGGAAGGACTAAAAGGTTTTAGCATTGATGGAAAAACAGACCCCCTGCTCCAGCTTACTACCTGGAGTACTGGGAGGTTGTTTTGATCCTTTTACAGTCCTTTTAAGGTGAGTTTGATGCCAGTATTCTCTTCCTGGAGAAGCTGAGTACTCCAGATTCCACAGGATTTTGGCATCTTTGGTGACTTGTAGCATGTACCTCCAGCCCAGGAGAACCAGGCACAGGTCTCTGCCTCAGCCATCCTGTCTTTGGATCCCAAAAGAGGTGTGAGCTCTGGAGCCATGTCCAGCTGCCCATCCTGGAGGTTTTTGCTGCTACTTAACTCTGTCACATCCTCTTAAATCTCATCACCCTCCTGCTTAGCCTCAGGACTTCAGCTCACTATCAAATATCAACGTGCAGAGCTGTCCCACTAAGGCTCATGTCCCACCACACACTGCTCCATGGGAGCAGCATACCTCTCTGATGGTGCTGGTGTGAGCTGTGGTGCTCCTCCCTGCCAGGACAGGGTGGCCACATGAGCCGCAGCACCATGGTTCATGTGCAGCTTAGGAACCTGGAAATTCTCTTAAAGAAGTTGAGTTTCCTGTGAGCCGTTTTACCTCTTACCACAGCACAACTTCCGTCTCACAGCACCATCTCAGCCAATTTTTGTGAACTTGTTTTTTTGCCATATCCTCTTACCAAACTCCTCATAAGGTGTTTCAGTCGTTTTTGCAAAGGATATTTCCAGCTGTTACGTATTAGGGAAATGTGCTTCACTCTGCCTGTGGCTATGCTCATGCAGAGTGGCTGAAAGGGGTTCTTTTAGCAGCTGATAGTCATCTCTGTTTCCTCCCAATGCTGTGTGGGATGCCAGCACAAATTCTCTTCAGCACAACCGTCCTGCACCCAGCCTGGGGCAGGCTGCTGGGTGGTTCTTGGCCTGGGGACATCATGCCTGAGTTGTTAAACACACATGAGACCGGAGGCAGACATGACCAGCACATGAAAACAAATTGCTCTTTTCCAGGCAAACATGAGCTCATTTCCCTTCTCCCACCCTCTCCAGCCTGGCCTCCTGGCCAAGCAGACCCTCCCTTCCTCCCCATCCATTAGCAATCATTTTCACTCCCTGCCTCCTTCTCCACTTCCTCCTGGCTTTATCTCACGTTTTAGGGAAGGATCTGACCCCTGGCATCCCGAGTATGCACTTAGTGGCCTCAGAGCCATGGCTCAGGGTGGGTCCTACAGCTGGGCCCTCCCGGAGTTAGGAGGGGCCCCCTGCAGCGTGCTGTACCCAGTGGCTCTTCAGCTCTGGGCATCCTGTCTGTGGAAAGGTTAAATCCTCATTTTTCTGCTTTCCTGGCAGGCTGGCCTGGATGGAGAAAACATTGGAAACTGCCCCTTCTGCCAGCGCCTCTTCATGGTGCTCTGGCTCAAAGGGGTCAAGTTCAATGTCACCACGGTGGACATGACCAGGTGAGGTAGCACTGAAGCCTGGGCCAGCAATAGGGTGAGACATGCCCTGCTTAGCTCCCCCATCAGCACTTCTTCTCCCTGCCCTGCTCTGTAGTGTGTCACTGCACAGGGACAATCGCTGCCCACAAACCACTCACGTCTCTTGGGGTGCAAGTGTGGGCCAGCATGGAATTGGGCCACCTACCAATGTGCATGGCCCGGAGACTCACTGTCCTGCTGGATGTGAGTATGACCTGAAGGCAACACAGGGCAGATCCAGAGGCTGGGGAGCACTTGTCAGCTCCCCAAAGCCAGCAGACCTGGGAATGTTCCCAGTGCTGTGCTCCCTCCTCACCCCCACCTCTGCCATGGCCACTTTCCTTGGGAGCTAGTGGAGGCAGATGTGCTACAGGCTCTGAGCCAGCTTGTTTTCTCTGCTCCAGGAAACCTGAAGAGTTGAAAGATTTAGCACCGGGCACCAACCCACCCTTCTTGCTGTTCAACAAGGAGCTGAAAACAGACTTCATCAAGATTGAGGAGTTCCTGGAGCAGACCCTGGGTCCACCCATGTAACTACAAACTCACTCCTTCCCCATTTTGGGGCCTGTCACAGTGTTGTCCAGGGCTTGGCAGATTGGGAAACCGAGGCAGGGTGCCAGGAGGTGCCCCAGCCAGGGCAGCCCAGGCAGGTGGATTCTGCCCCCAGCCCCTGAGCCTGCTCTGCAGGCCAGGGCCTTTGATGCTGAGGGGCTGGGTCTACCAGGGAGGGCATGGGGACAACAAGAATGGAAAACAATGGGAAGAAATGCACCAGCGATTGCACTCCCACACTGGGGGCAGAGGGGGAACATGGGGAGGTCCCTGCAGGGACCCTGGCACTGGTGGGTTTGCCACTGGCTGTGGCAGCTGGTGTTGAGGTAGAGGGGAATGCGAGACCCTTTTTCTTGTTTATATTCAGTGCACTCAGCTGAGTGAAAGCAAATGGCCTTGTTTGACAGCAGCAATGGAGGTGGCCCATAGGGTGGTCGAGGGGGTTGTCTTCCCTGAGCTCACTGGGGAGCCCCCACAACCAGCCTCCCTCATGCTCTGTGTGGCTGCAGCCCCCCCCACTGCTGCAGAAGAGGAACCTTAAATGCATTTGTCACCTGCCTCCTTGAATGTGTCTGTCCTTGCAGCACACCCTGGAACATGTCAGCAAACAGAATACAGTTCCTGAGGAAGTCATGGGTGCTTCTGGCTTCCTGAGACCCCTCTGTGCCAATGTGCATCCTCTGGGCTGGGCCAGAACTGCCTGCAAGCAGAGCTCTGCTCTGCGGTTCTATTGCCACCAGTGTCCCCAAACTGTGGAGTATCTGCCCTGAGATTATCTCCTGGCAAACACCCAGGATAGAAGACACAGCTCACAGGGTGGCAGCTGCAGTGATTGACATCATCATGATTCTCCCACAGCCAGCTGAACATCCCCTGCATCCTCAGCCCCAGGCTCTATGGCCCAGGAACTGACACCGCTGCATCCCTGATGCATCCCTGCTGCATCCCTGCTCCATCCCTGCCTGCACTGACATAAATGTCTTTTTCAAGGTATCCACACCTGAGCCCCAAGTACAAGGAGTCCTTTGATGTGGGCAGTGACATCTTTGCCAAGTTCTCGGCATACATCAAGAACCCACGCAAAGAAGCAAATATCAGTAAGGATTGTGGGTTGCTGGACTCTAGTCAACCACGCTGCAGCAGAAGAAATGCTTTTGTCTGCTGGCAAATTCTGCCATCAGGTTAAGGTTCCTGCTACCTGCCTCACCAAAGCCTCCTTGGGAAGTGGAGGGGCAGGGGGAAAGGATAAAGGCAGTTCTCTACTTCCTCCATAGTGATCACAGCAGAGCATGGGGTGATGCTGCTGTAGTCCCCTGGGAACAGAGACTGGCCAGGGTCAATGTTATGTCCCGATGGTGTGGCTCTGAGGGCTTTTTCCCTCTCTGCAAAAACCTGTGGGAGGCTTAGCCAGCCCAGCCCAGCCTAAAGCTTGCCTGGGAGCCCAGGGCACACACTCAGTACTCTTGGTTTCACACCCTCCCAGATTTTGAGAAGGCCCTGCTGCGGGAGTTTCAGCGCCTGGATATCTACCTGAACACTCCTCTCCCAGAGGAGATTGACCAGGATAGTGTGGAGGACATCACCATCTCCAAGAGGAAATTCCTGGATGGGGACCATCTGACTCTGGCTGACTGCAACCTCCTGCCCAAATTGCATATCATCAAGGTAATGGCACTAGCCCTCAGGGCCAGGGTGGGGGGGCACCTGCTCTAAGAGGAGTGGACAGGGAGTCCCCCTGCCCCCCCAGAGAGTGAGTCTCCCCCAGATCTTAGAAGTTTTCAGCCTCTTCCTCCTCCTTCCCTCTCCTCTAGATTGCAGCCAAAAAGTACCGTGACTTCGAGATCCCAGAGGACATGACGGGCGTCTGGCGCTACCTCAACAATGCCTATGCCTGCGATGAGTTCAATCACACCTGTCCTGCAGATGAGGAGATCGAGCACACATATGCCAGCGTTGCCAGGAAGATGACCTAACAATAGGGTGGGATGGGCTGGCAGCATTGCCCTGGCTGAGCTCTCCAACTCTGCAGTCCTGACACAACCAAAACCAGCCAATGGAGAGACTTGAGAGGGTTTACAGCACCGCTAGCTCCTGCCTTTCAGAAACAGCACCTTGCTTCACAGCCCCTGCTGCTGCCTTCTCCTTCCATTATCCTGGCTGCAGCCCCTGGGCACCAGCAGTGCTGACCACATGTATACACTGCTCCCACCTGGATGTAGCTGCATCCCTACTCCCTGAAAATGTTTCTCACAGACTGTGACTATGTGTCATGGGAAAAGCTGAGCACTAGCCTCCTGCAGTGGCGCTTTCTTGGAAGAGATGAGACCCCCAAATGGCTAGGTCAGCCCAGCCTCCCCATTCCCATCTGTCAGCCCTGTGTGGTCCCAGCCATCCTGTGCTTGTTGTGGGATCCCAGTGCTTTCTCTGGGCTGGAGCTGTTTGCATTTGTCTGTTGCTGACCAGCTCAGCACCTGAGGGTAGCATTTGGGCAGCCCTCTCTTCCGAGACATCAGATCCCTCTGAAGATATGGAAAGGCTCTGCCCTGGCAGTTCATTGAAGTGAAAAATTGTGCTCACTGTTGAGGGCTGTGACATGGATCTGACTCCCCATGGGACATGGGGGTAAGGTGGTGCTGGAGGTGGTGCCTGGTGCAACAGTGCCAGCTATGGGAAGAAACAAAGGGTCAGGGGACCTGCAGAGGGCCTGAGGGTGGAGGGCTGAGGATCAGGGCATCCCTCCCACGATTGCCAGTGCCCAGGGCCACATGCTGCTAGCTGCAAGGTCCTTCCAGCTCAGAAGGCTCTGTGCCTTGGAGAACCCTGCAGAGGGTGCCATGCTCTAGCTCCATGCCCCTTAGTTCCCACCAACACTTCTGGCACCTGAGTCTGGGAGCAACCACAGGGTAGGGCACACGTTTAGTTTCCACACTGGAAAGCCCAGGAGAACAGACAGCAACTGTTTGACAAAGTGCTGTGTCTGTGGAAAGGTGTGGGCAGTGCCCCTTGGCTCAGTATGCCTTCACGTCCTGTGTTGCTGACACGAGGCATCAAAGCTGCTCTGCACAGCCATGACATCCTATGTTCCCCCTCTGACAGCTCCCCCAGGACTCCCACCAAAGCTTGAGAATTTGGCCAGCCCTCCCTAACCAGCCCCAGGGCAAATCGATACTGTACAGTGGGCATGGTAGGTTCTGTGGAAACTGAAGGAAGCAGAGTCCCCTCAGCCCTCACTGCCACTTTCCTCTTTGCACTAAAGGTGTGTCATCCTGGCAAGCCTGCCTTAGATAATGCAGGGTTTGTGGACTGGGTTTGTTATGAATGGGTTTTGGTTTGTTGGTTTTTATAAACTAAGAACGGCAATAAACTATGTTTTAATATGCCTTTCTGGTGTGCTGTCAACCAAGCATGAAGGCTACTGGCATAGAGGGTGCTGTGGAGAGGAGGGGGCTTTCGTGCAGTGGAAACTCCTCTGAGATTTAGCAGAAGTGAAGCTGTAGCTGCAGTCTCTGCTGGCCTGGATCACTGGCTCATAGTCAGCCCAAAATGCCCTGATGCCTGGGGCTGTTCCTCCCTGGAGACAGGACTTTGCACTTCGCCTTGCTGACTAGCACAAGGCCTGGCTTCTCAGAAGCTCTGCTGTGTTCACTGTGGCTGTGTTGTGTCAAGGGGAAATGCTGTGTAAGGCTGGGCAGGTTAACCCTGGCTCTAGTGGGGTTTGGAGGTTGATCAGAAGAGAACATGAGGCCAAGATTTGGACAAAAAACGTGGATCCATGCTTCCTTTTTGCATGATCTTCCTCCCTGAGGGCTACCATGTGTCTTCTGCTCCTTTCACATCTCATGGCAGCAAGAGGGCAGTGGCAAAGCCTTTGGGCATCCCAAGCTGATTCTCAGTGCATGCTCTGGACCCTGGAGACAGGACTCAGCCAGTGACAAGGCTTATCCTCTGCTGCCAAGAGCTTCCTTGCTGGAGCAGTATTTGACCTTGCTGGCATTTGGAGGAGCCTCTCCCTTTCATCCCAGAAGCTGGCCATGCAGTTCCCCATTCTGGAGGATCTGTCTATGAGCTCCAGGTGGCTGATGTACTCCTAGACTCCTTGGTTGGGGTCATCCAGGGGACATTCCTGGGGGCATCCAGGCCAACAAGCCGCTACAGACTGGAGAGATCAGTCTGGGCTTCACAGCAACAGGAAAGTGGTGCAATTCAGAGCAAGTGCTGGGGTCTGGGGAGTTTTGGAGAGGGAAATACCCATCCTCGCTCTCTGGAAAAAAGGCAGACAGTGATGGAGACCAGTCCACCAGTGTCCCAAAGCACCATCAATGAGACAGGGTCATGAAAGATGGCTTTTCTGAGAGAACAGCACTGAGGTGGTCCACATTCTTCCCAAAGCTACAGATACAGAGGCAGCCCCCACTGGCTATGTCAGCTGGGACCTGGCACAGCTCTCCTGTGTTGTGGTTTTTCCAACTCCCATTAGAGAACTTGGTTTTTTCCCCTGACTTCAGTTTCAAACTACTGTGCTACCAGCCAACTGGAATTGCTTCTAATTACTTCTATTCCCCTAGAAGGCTTTAATTCAGAGAAATCCAGCTGGAATGGGTCCCTCTGGTGACCTCAGCCAGGCCCTTCTTGCTGTGACTGCAGCTCAAGCCCTACCTCACTGAGCACCACATTTCCTGAGGGCAGTGGAGAAGTGACTGACAGGCACAAGAGGATTTTAAGCTTTCAGGAACTTAAAATCCTGAGGTGTTATTCATGGAGGAGAGGAGACAACTTGTTCTGTGCCTTTCCCTACTGGCACCAAGGCTGGGGCTCAGACAGGTTGAACAGTGCTTGCTTCAAAGTGCCACATAGAAAGTCCCTCTGAAGTCTTGGCATGAGATCCATGTTTCTCAGTCTCTTGTGTCCTCTCATCTTGTGGGGTGGGACATCACACTTTCTTGAGGAAGATGGTTGTCATAGGTTTGGAAATGCAAGATGTGGCTGGGGTGTGTATTCTATTCCCATCTGTTAGAGGTGGAGCAGTTATCTTCTGTTAATTGGGCAGTCTTCTTTATCTCTTCCGCAACCAATCCTTCCTCTGGGAAATATCCTCTGCTAATGGGCCATTGAATCTCACTGCATGATGTAAAATTACATCACCCCGTTGTGAGCTGCTCCGCCGAGGGGGAGGAGCCAAGCTTTCTTACCTAGATATAATCTGAGATTTGAAGCACCACTGTCAGCCTTTTCCCACTGGATTCCCAGAGGAAGACCAGGCCCATCTATGCCACCACTGGACCTTCAGAGGAAAACCACACCCTTCTATAGGTGTAGGTGTTCTACAGGTGCTTCAACAGAACCACATCTGTCACTCCAGGAGGAGCAGCCACCTTTAATGGGACTGTGACCAACAACCTGACCAACAGGGTGTCGGGTCATATTCTGACTCTGTCAGTATTGTTTTGTATTACTGCATTTACTTTTATCTTTACTTTTTTTATTCCTATTAAAGAACTGTTATTCCTACTCCCATATCTTTGCTTGCGAACCCCCTTAATTTCAAAATTATAATAGTTCGGAGGGAGAGGGTTTGCATTTTCATTCCAAGGGAGGCTCCTGCCTTCCTTAACAAATACCTGTCTTTTTAAACCAAAACAATGGGACATTATGCTGAGCAGCCTGAGCCTCTATTGCTCAATCACGAGGCTGACCATGACCCTGCTGACCACAAAACAGAAGCTCTTATTTCTCATGGAGTGGTTTAAGGTGCATTATCCAGAGATCATTGATTACCTCTGTTTGCCAGTCCACATCTGTCAGGGATGGATACAACTGGGAGATAGCTGAGATGAAGCTATCATCCATTTCAAGCAGGCACACCACCTAGCTGGGACTTTTCTCCTAACAAAAATCTGTATCTAGCCTGTTTCAGAATCCTGCCAGGTTTCATGTCACAGAATGAAAAATCCTGGAGACAGGCTCATGATATCTGCTGCAGTGCCATGAGGAGGAAGCACACAACCCCCCCCAAAACTCAGAGTGCATCATGAGTCAATATGCACCCAACTCAGAGGGCAGCTTGCTGGTCCTGTCTGTCACAGGGAGTATGAATAATCCTAGAGGGCAGAGCTACTGGAGCAGTGCCAGGAAGTGGGAAAGTGTTGAGCTGAGCTACCATTCCTACAGGCTGCAGGGCCAGAAATCCCCTATCATGCATCTGAAGGATGGGAATCACAGGAACTGGCTGTATGTCACAGATCCTGAGAAGAGCAGGGGTGAGCGGTGAGGACAACACAGAGGAGGTTGTCCTGCGGAGGAAGGGGACCTGGTGACCAAGCTGGGTGGTATGTGACTCTGTCGGGGTGCCCATGGCACCTTCCGGCACTTGTCACGCATCCCCAGGTGAGGGCTCTCCCAGACCAGCACATGAAGTAGGATCAATTTTGTTCTACAGTCCCCTGGAGTGACCTGAACGTACCAATCACCCTGCTTGAGTCCCAATCCACTGAACTGCAGAAAAGCTCCTGCCTGGAGAGAAGCCACACAGGTATGAGCCACCAAGTTCACTTCTCTGCAGCCTGTCATCTCTGCAGCCCTCTTCATTCACATCCTCTAAACACACCACACTCAGGCTCCAGCTTTTGGGGCTCTCACAGTCCCCATCCACAATCTGATGGGCTTCCCGACCAAGCCAAGTAGTTAAGACCACTGGGAGGGAGGTGCAACAGGAGTCAGTGGCCTGGATGTTACAGCTCAGACCTTTCAACCCACAAAGCCTTTTTGGGCTGAAGGATGGGGTCCAGCAGGACAGCTGTGATGCTGCTGCTCTGTGCAGCTTCAGGGACCAACCTAGAGCTACAGACCCATCACAAAGGCAACTTGCACATGGAGGCTGAGGCACAGGGCGTCAGTGAGGTCACAGGTCTTTGCCATATACACAATGTGCTGGACAGTGTTTGAGGTGGCTGTGAGGATTTGGGGTGGCTCTGGGTTGTCCCAGAGAGGTGACAGGACAGCTGCAGTGAAAGGCAGGAGAGAGAGCAGGCAGAGCAGAGTGGGCACAGGGTAGAGCAGACCCTACCGTTTGTAGCTCTGCCTCCCAGGGTTTTCAAAGGCAAAGGGGATGTTCCTGGGTACTGGCAGCCTGCAAAATATAAGAGCTTGATTTTCCCCCATCATTTCAGGGGCCACCACATCTCTCATGGTTGTCAGGCACAATGGTACCCACTCAGTGACTGTAAAAGCCCATTAGCCCCCAAAGAGCAATTTTCCACTGTGCACCACTTTCATAGGCTGGCAGCTCCGCTCTCTGAGAATTGGTAATAAGAAATATCCTCTTGCACAGTCCTAAATCTGCTATTTCTAATAAAGAGCTGTTTGCAGCAGCATCCTTCTTGTTGCTTTGATCTGGCAGCAGCAGAATCTGAAAACACCACAGAGAGAAGGCAGGAAGAGCAGATAGATGGTGGTGAGTAAGAGCTTTCACCACCCCCGCACCAGTATTTGCAGGCACAGGACTGTGTCATGGGCCTGAGGCCAGCACCAGAGATGGCATCTGATCTCCATGATGATGGTGCTGTAGGGTGGGCTGGGTGCCTAAGGCCCAGTTGCTGCTTCAGCCCTTTCCAGGCTGTGGAGGGAGCATGGAATGCTGAGGGAGGACCTGGCTGAATGCACTTGACAGAGGCTGCAGTGGTGATGGAGGGACTGGTCTCGTGTCCTGCGCAGACCTGCCAGGGGCTTACCCCTGACCCAGGTCCATCCTCCAGCACAGTCCAGTCCTGTCCAGCACATAACAACCTTCAGGTAGACCAAAGTGGGATCTAATTCACACTCCACTCCCGCGCTGCACATAGTGGTGACAGGTCTATCTTGGGACATGCTGGGACCTTACCCTGCAGTGAATGTTGCACTTTCTCTCTGTGGTTCTGCAGAAACCTGCATGCTGCTTGCACCTCTGAGGCGAAGCAGAAATCCCCTCTCGCATCCACTTGGAAACTTCAGCTGCTGATGGCGTCTCGAAATGTCACAAGCCTTCTGTCTTTTTCCACTCCCCATGAACAACTCTTTCATATGAGTGGGAACATTCCACCCATGGAGATTCCAGCACCCTTGTCCTGCCACAGACTCAGGCAAGAACTGGTCCTCTTCTGACCTGCAGAGAACTGGCCAGCTGTGATCAGAGCACCAGTTGTGCCCCAGTGCAAGCCCAGCTCCCATAACACAGCAGCTGTGGGAGCCAGTTTGGTCCCATTGCACTGGTCCCATGTCCTGGCAAACCACCCAGGACTGGGCTGGAGCAGCACAATGGACACTCTGCAGGGCCTGGACAAGCTCCTGCCTGGGATGTGGCTCCTGCCTAGAGCCTGTGATGCAAAAAGCAGCTCTGACTGATGCTCCTGCTGAGAGGTGCCTTACAGGTGGCTGGGACCATGCAGTGACCTTCCAGAGTGGCATGGGGTTGGAGGCCCTGTGGGCTATGGGGATGAGGCAATTGATCAAACAGGGCTGCAGGCACATAGGACTTGACCATGACCTTGAGGCAGATCAGAGACTGTGAGGGACAAAGGAGATGGCAACTGGACACCAACTTCATAGGTAGCAAAAAGCATATGGTTAATAGTTGTGCTCTTCAAGCAGCTCTTGGGACTGTTTATTTCTTTTGTTGTTGTTGTTGTTGTTTTGTTTATTCCGCTCAATTTCTTCAATACATGACGTGTCCTCATATTGTCTCTGAGGGATTGACCTGGGCTGGATGCCAGACACACCCCAAAGCTGCTCTATCACTCTCCCAACAAGGTCCCAATTAATTCTCATTAGCAAACCTGTTTCAGCTTGGGCTCCTCTCTCCATGGGGCCACAGGTCCTGCCTGCCAGGAGCTTGCTCCAGTCATGATCTTCCCATGGAGTCATGGTCTCCTTTGGGCATCTGGTATGGATGCCCTGCAGGTGGATCTCTGCTCCCTCAGGAACCCCTTGTGGGCTACAGGGGTGAGCCTGTAGTACAAGGCAGGGATGGAACATGGCTGGGGTGTCAGGGGTGACTCACAGGGTTGGAGTATGGCTCTGCACAGCTCCAAAGGCTCCCCAAGACTGGCAGCACTGTACCTCCATCCCCTCCACCAGCTGCCTGGACACTAGACACCAGTTTCTCACCTGTTCCCAGATCCAGAGTAATATTTGTGAGTCCAAGAGCCTGGATTTGTCACTGCATTTTGACTCCACTGATCCCAGCCTGTGACACCGCACAAGGTTTCCCCTCACCTCTGCAGCATCAGGCACAGCCTCAAAACACATCCCAAGGAACAACCACAGGGCAGGCCTTCTCAGCCATAAATCACCCTGGTGCTGGCAGCAGGAATAATAGATGTATCCCATGGTGCTAAAAACCAGTGTTTTCCCACAGGAGAGCAAGACAGAGATTGTGGGTGCAATTTTCTGCCTGGAAAACCCCAAGTTTACCCCATGTATTTCCTGACTGCTGCACAGGGAAGGGCCATGCTGGGTCTGTAACACAGAAACAATTAACAGAGAAGCGAGTTTTCTATAATAAATTAGTGATATTTAAAAACAATTCCAGCACACAATCAACATTTCCACAGAAGTAAAAACTCCAACATTTTTTCATTAAAGAGCTTTATAAGAATATATATGTATATATGTTACATGTGTGATATAGGGGACAGACAAAGATGACATATTGACTCAGTGATTCAGAAGGAATAAAAAGCATTTATTGATAAAAAAATCACTCTTATAGAAAGCATCGCGAACCTAAGACCTGATTGGTCTTTAGGAGACTTCTCTCATACTATTGGTCAAACAGGGAACAACTCCTTTTTGTAAACATCCTGCACAACACCAGGTACAAGGGATAAGATAATAATTGTTTTAATTCTTTTCTCGAAGTTTCCCAGGCCAAGCCTGTAAGAAGCTACATCTCTCTGTTACCAGAGAGTGTGAGAATACCACATATATATGAGTGTTACATTAGTATAGATACTGTAACATACATACACACATATAGACAGATAAATAGATAAGAGTTTGGGTGTTCAGCTTTGGTCCACGCTCCTTATGCTGTGTCTCAAGAGCACCAAACCCCCAGAGGAAAGCTCTGGATCCCACCCATCCTTGGCAGGTCCTTGGCAGCTGTACCCAGACTATGCCTCTACCTGCCCGTGGGAGCCTGCCCCAGTCCCATTCCCAGCCCTGCACCAACAGGTTAGGACAAGCAGCCTTCATGGCTCCGGGAGGCGCCCTGGGTTCTGCCGGGAGCTGGAGACTGCCGGGGTGCCCCACTCACTATGGCTCACTGCCAGATGGGGCATGTGGCTCGTAGCCGGATAAGGCAACTGCCTGCAGGACGCTGCCGGGCGAGGGGGACAGCTGGCAGGGGCTGGAGACACACGGTTCTGCCTGCTCCGAGTAGCCTCGCCGCACGGTGCTCTCACCTTGGTCTGGCTCAGTCCTGCCGCCATGCAGGGGTTGGGGACAGAGGGGCTGCCCTCCCTCTGCCTCCACACTGGCCAGGAGCTTCACGGAGCTGAGCCGGATCCAGTGCCCAGCCGTGCTGAGACTCTCCTGCAGGTACTCCTGGCTGCAGCTTCTGCTTGGCACGGGCAGAGGAAGGTGGCTTCCTTCTCCCAGGACTGAGCACTGGCATTTAGAATAAAGCTGGAGGTGCAGAGGAAGCCATATCTCAGGTATCTGGCTGTCCCTGTCACCTATGTCGCTGTGTCTAGTCAGTCCCACTAGCACCAGCTGCTCTGGCAAATCATCCCCATCACCTGCCTCCCCATCTTTCTCCAGCTGTGAGGGGATCTGGGAACCTAAAGCATGCCCCAGCTGGCTGTGGGTGCAGGATGGGTCCCTTCCCTCGGGGCAATCTGGGCCAAACCCATTGGCACAGTAGCCACTCACATCCTGGGCAAGGCCTCGGAGGAGCTGTGGGACCGTGGCTGATGCCTGCACAGCTGTGAATGGCCTGTGGGAGGGGAGCACAGTCTGCAGGAGCAGGGCCAGTGGGTCCTCCTCAAGCTGGAGGGGAGGGACCTGTATGGCCACACTCAGCTCACTGTTCTGGAGAGCCTGCAAGGACAAAAGCAGTGACATGGTCAGCCTCAGCTGGGCAAAGGCCTGCTAGCTTGGATGTGACAAACTACGCTGAACGCCAAGGGCTGCGCTGCCTGAGACCCCATCCCCTGCTGTGACCCATGGCTGGCCGATGCCCTCCACCAGTACCTTCTTCTTGGAGGACAGTGGTTCAGACAGCACGGGAAGCACCTGGGTACCAAAACAGGCTTGGTAGTGTGAGAGTTGGAGGAAAGGAGGTGCTGAGCCCCTGCAAACGCAGGGAACCCTGGCTTGGCTATGGCTACACAGAAGGTGGAGGCTGGAGGAGGATTGTCACTCACCAGTGCTTTTGGGAGGCGTGTCTCTGGAGGATCAGGAAAGACATGCAGCTGCATGAAGCAAATCCCGGCTACACTTAGTAGCAGCAGCAGGAAGAAGGCACTCAGCACAGCAAGGATCCATGGAAAGCCTGTCAAGACATCAGAGCAGGCTGAGGGGTCACTCAAGCACATCCCTCCCACCCCACCCTTGTCAATATTTCCCATCCATGTCATGCTAGGATGTTACAGGAGGCAAGCCCAAGGGAGATAACAAGAAAGCATTGCCATGAGAGGTCCCCACTGGGCAGCACTGGGCCACAACCCTCACCACAGTGGCTGGGGGTGAGGTACCCACACCTCCATACAAGTTTGTGCTGTGAGCAGGACCGGAGATGCAAGCGTGCCAGCTGAGCTGGTGAGAGTGCTCCCACCTGCAGGGCCTGCCGGAGTCACCAGGCACTGCTCAGCCTCCTGGCTCCGCTCCCTGGCAATGTCTGCAGCCACTGTCCGGACACAGTACTGTGTGCTGGGCTTCAGGTGCCCAAAGGTGCAAGGCACTTCCTCACTGCTCCGTTTGCAGGGCACCTGAAAGCAGATAGGACACATGGCCACAGAAACTAGAGGTGGGGTTTGTGCATGGCTCCACTGCTCTCTGCAGCCTCAACATCCCACTTGCCCCATGGTCCCTCCTCCCAGGCACTTCCAACACTCAGTTCTTTGCCCCAGGATGTGTTCAGGTCCCAGAGCATCTCTTGAAACATCTGTGGCATCACCCTTCATCTGAACGGAACCAGTCCAATTCTTCTTACCCAGGGGAGGGAAGGGATCCCCTGCCTCGCTGAGGTGGGAGACCCAGACTGGGGGTGCAGAGCACCTCACACCTGCATGCACAGCCAGGTGTGGGCAGGGCTGCAGCACAGGCACCCCCACACCACTGCAACCTGAGATGGTGGCTTTGCTGCACCAGGAAAGCTTGTACAAGCCCAGCACCTCTGGGCCCCGCCCAGCTACCACACACACCTGCTGGACAAGCAGGTCCCCCTCATACAGGTGCAGCCAGTACCACAGCTTCAGCAGCACTCGGTTGACTGGCTTGTAGGAACCAGTTCTTCTCTGGTAGGGAGTTAGTGGTGTGATGATGTTTATGCTGAGGATTTGGTCCTGGAGCAGCCAGGACAACTTGGGGGGGCCAACAATTGCTGTAGGGAAGGGGGAAAAAGAGAAAATTAAGGCCTTCAAAGGAAGGCAGACATCTTGTTTCTCTAGAAATGATATTTTTCTGTCTGACAGTCCCCTCCCAGAACACGGAAGCTCCTCGGGTCTTCCCTGATGGCCCTTTATGCTCTGAAACCAGCTCTAGGAATGGCAGTCACCATGTCTTCATGACAGCTGGCACTGCTTCTGCCTCCTCTTCACACCAACAGACCTGTGGCACCACTGGCTCCCGCTGCTGAGACGTTCACCCCTAAGCCATCCACCAGGGCCTGGAGACCCACTGCCAAGGCCAGCAATCACTTTCTCACTGAATGCCTCCACTTCCATGCCAGTTGGATGCAGAGGGAATGAACAAGGGAACACAAATCACCAACACAGAACCCATTTAGCTGCTCACATATGCAGTTTATTGCAACAACCCCTGTGATGGAGGTCAGAGGAGGGTCCTGAAAATTTTCTAGCTCCAAGAGAGCACTAGGTTTTTTGGACAGAACAGCCAGTCTGTGACTGAGAAAAGGCACATTCCCACACCTGGCAAACACAATAGTCAGGGTGAATGGATCACCAGAGGGTCTGCCCCTGCCTGCGCCAGCTTCATCCCAGACCATTACAGGGGAGGAAGGTGAGCCTTTCAAAAGCCACGTCCAGAGGCATATGCTCTTTCCTGCCCCATCTCACTGCATTCCCCAGACACCCAAATTCTCGCGGTGCCTTGCTGGTCTGAAGCCTCCTGCCCATTGCCTCACTGTGTCTCCTGTCCTTTTGCTCTTCACCCAGCCCTCCTCCAGCAGCTCTGCCTCATCCCCTTCCTCTGGTTAGGGCTCTTGACTCTTTTCCCTCCAGTATCCTAATATGCTTTCCCACTGTATCCCGTCAGATCTCCCCAAGGTCCTCTCCCCTCTTCCTGGGCCACCCCATGAAGAGCCCAACTGGAGGAGCTCCCCAGTCCTTACTGTCTCTGTACAGCTGCAGCTCGCTGGAACTGGCCCACTCGGACTGCTCACCTCCGGCCACCACTCTCACCCGTGCCCAGTAGATATCATGAATCCTGTCAAAATACAGCTCACACACCCAGGAGTTTCTGCTGTTCCCCCGGTAGGCACCTGCCTTGGTCCAGTTCGAGGTTCTGCCCATAGAGAAAGCACAGGGATTGCTTCTTTTCAGCATCTTCCCAGCCCAAAGGGAGGGCTACCCATCCACCACCATCCTACCCAGGTGGAAAGTGTAGGAAAGCCCAGGTATCAGCCAACAGCATCTGGAGATGTGTGAGGAGGAGGGTCACCAGCAAGTTGACTCTCTTCTGGCACCAGGCACTGTGCCCTGACCTGTGCTCTCCACAATGAGAAAACACACAGCCATGGCAGGGAGAACCCACCGAGGAGTTGAGGCTGTTGAGGTTCTGTGGTACAAAGGAAACTGAGCGAGTGATGACAACTTCAGCCTCAGAGGAAGGTGACTTGGGTGGGGGGGGATCTTATTAACACCCGAAGAAGATAGACCCTTCCTCTCAGTGGTGCCTGGCAAAAGGACAAGAGGCAGTGGGCACAAGTTGAAATACAGGAAATCCCATTTAGCATAATGGAAAAAAATCCAAATCCAAAATCCCAGTCCAAAAGCAACCCCCTAGTTTGTTACTGGGAGAGTGACCAGGAAAGGGACCAAGCTGACCAGGGAGGTTGTCTTGAAGTTGTTCAAAACCCACAAGGACACAGTCCTGAGCTGAGCTTGCATGTGCAGGGGTAGGACAAGCCAATCCCTGCCAATTCCACTGCTCTGTTACTCTGTGGCATTTACTGCCAGACAACAGTCCTCTGGTTGCCAGGGGTCCCCAGCAGTCTCTGCCAGGGTATAAGAGGACTAGACCCCTTCACCCCCTCCTCCCTACCTACCTGTTCCTCCACTCCACCTCATAGGTGGCATAGCTGGGTGAGCTGGGGTCTGGCTCCCAGCGCAGCCAGACATGGAAGTTCTGTGCCTCCAGTCTCACGTGCCGTGGCCTCAGTAGCGTCCCTGTGGAAGGAGCAGAGGGGTATGAGGCAGTGTCCTGCAGGGTCATCTTGTGGCCTGGTGCACAAGTTCCCCAGCTTCAGCCCAGCATGGGCAAACACTAACTTCAAAGCAAGTGCTCAGCACCTGTATCCCCCCAGTCTGTCGCACACTGAGAACACCCTCTCCACACTTTTGCCAAAGCAGAGACACAGCTGACAAAATGGGAGAGACAGCACCCTGACACAGCTGCTGCTGACCTTGGGGTTTTCTTTCTCATCATACCTTGATGACTACTTGGAACTCTCCTCTTCACAGGTACCTTCAGTAGATCTGAAAGGTGTCCCTGTGCCNCCCCCCCCCAGACTGTGGTGACAGCTTCAGCACTGGCTTACCCTGGAGCAGGCAGCAGCTGGCCAGGGACAGCAGCAGGAGCAGGGCAGGGTTCATCCTACCACAGCCCATCCATCTGCCCCCACACTACTCTACCATGCCGGAGGCCATGGAAAGGGATGGGTGTGCTGGAGCTGTTCTGCTACCCACAGACATGACGGGCTGCTGGGACCTGGGATTAAAAACAGGATATTATTCCCAGAAGCTTCAGCCACTGAGACTGCCCCATGGAGTCCACATGCATATTGTGGCACATAGGTGTCCACTATGGAGGGGCAGGGGACCTTCTGCTGCACTCTGGGGGTGCAGCAGGGCAGATACCCTCAGGGCTGTGGTGGTAGTGGACCCACAGGGACAGCGAGCAGCTGCCACACTGCTATAGCACTATGCACGTGCTGCAGCAACCTTCTGTTGCACCCACCTCTGGCACCTCATGGTGAGAAGCCACGCTGCCTCTGTCACTAGGATGTGGGTCTGAGAAAGCTCCTCACCTGATGCTCACACCACTGTAGAGGTGACTCAGCCTGTGACACCACTGCCAGGACACCCCCAGCCAGCCCACAGCCTCCTCGGTATGGGGAGGGCACTTTGTGTGACAGCACCCACAAGGCAAAATGGGGCACAATGAGGGACCTTCTTGGGCTGTAAGCAGAGACCTCAGACTGTGAACCAAAGCAAAGGCAGGTCCCGCTGGGCACGGCACCTGACCAGTACCTTCTTACGTTGGCCTTGCCCCACCATTCAGCCACCAGGAATCTTTCCCTGCTTTTTCTGGTCATGGAGGTAACCCTCCTCTCCTGGAGCAGACATACAAGGGCTTTGCAGCCACCAACACCAACCTTGTGGTTGTGGGGACACATTTCCCCGTGAAGGTAGGGAACCCAGGGCCACCGCCAGAGGCAGAGGGGTGAGAGCGCTCCTGGCCAGCTGGGACACCCGTGGGGCTGGCTCACCACTGCCACTGCTTCTCACTCTTCCCATTTCACACTGACTCTGCACTGTTACTAGTGCAACCACCTCAGCACGTGGGTACAAAACACTAACCCTATGTTTTCTCTGTCCCTTGCAGCATTAAGAGCTTGAAAGAAGGAGGAACAGTCAACAACAAGCAGGGGCGTGCAGCTGTATACTATGGGCGAGGGCTGAGGTGAGACCTCTGAAACACCAGAGCTGAAGCACAGGCAGTCGGTCTAGGTATTCCCCCCACCCTGAGACCAGCAAGAACCCTCCCGGTTTTGCAACAGAGCCCATTGAAGTAGGCAGCATTTCTGCCTGGGGGGAGAAAGAGCCTCCAGGATTGTTCCTGGGGCTTATGGAGGCACAGAGCTGGGGAACTTATGGAGACCTTAGGACCGGCTGCCCATGCAGGCAGGGACAGGGCTGCTCTCACTGCAGAAGGCAGCACAAAGGGGCAATACTTCTCTGAAGCGGCAAGGGTGACTGCAGGCCAGTCCCTGCCAGCCCCTCCTCTGAACACCAGCACATCCATTCCCCTTCTGCCACGGCCAGAGGAAAAATCCCAGCAACTCTCCCTGTGTCGTGGCAATAACTGAGATGGTGGGGATTAACCCCCTCTGCTCTGCACAACCTCTCCTTTGTCTGCATCCCCATCACACCACCCTGAAGCACCAGCACTCCCCCCAACCTTGATCGAGCATTTCCTCTCTGCCCCTCTGCCATATCAGGAGCTCACCTTCTTGACCACACTGTTAAACGCAATACCCTCAGCTCAGCAACGTCACGTTTGGTTCCGAGTGTTCACTGGAAGCGTTACCACGGTCTGCTCAGCTGCCAGGCTTCCTCCAGATGGGGGGCACTCCGTGTTGTCTGTGCCACCACGCTGGGAAACATGATTTGACTTGGGTGGTTTGTACCTCCTCTGCTGAGCCAGGGTTTGTTTTTTTTCCTTCCTTGCTTCCTTGTTAGACACGTCCCAGCTGGGCACGGGCGCTCAACAGTGCCCTCTGCACACCAGAGCTGAGGCACAGCCTGTCCCAGCATGCCATCCCAGCATCCTGCGCTACCCCTGCAAGGACCATCAGTGGCGTGGGGACAGAAAGGAGCATAGGGCTCAGGCCAGGGGCGACACATGGCGGTGCAGACACAGGCCAGGACATCTCAGCAAAACCAGTAGCAGGTTTTATCCTTGCCAAGACCAGTGCTACTGGCTGGGCACACAGGGCTGGGGCCCCTCATTTTGCCCCAGAGACCACAAGGGACCTGTACGTGGCTCTGCATCACCTCAAGAACTCCAGGCCTCTGGAAGCTCACTGGGACAAAACACAGCAGAACTTGTGCTTCCCAAGAACTGTGCAACCATTACAAGACTAACAGAGCCATTGATGGCAGCATTGTAGGGCTCATAAGCACCATTCAGCTCTGCCCAGAGCCCAGCAGTCACTGTCAGCCTGGGCATTCCAAAACAAGAACCCTGGAGTGGCCAAGTGCCACCCTGGGTGCCAATACCAGCATCTCCACTGTTGTCCCTGCACCACTCCAATGGCCAGCAATGCTGGGTAGCCCTGACACATTCCTGGCAGAGATGGGGCTGGGGCCTGGCAGGAGCTGGAAGGGAGACAGCCACAAGGAAAAGGACACACAGCCACAGTAGACTGAACAGGCTCTTTAATACCTCCCTCGATGGAAACACCTTGTGCTTGCTGCCTGCTCAGATGAATCACTCACATTGCTGTGCATGTCTGCTCCTGGGGCAGAGGCTAGGCAGCTCAGCAGGACAGGTAGCAGGGGACACCAGTCAGGCAGGATGATCTCTCCCCACCCCCATCCAAAGAGAAAACACAAGCAGGAGATGCTTTAGCCAGTGCTGAAACGCGCTCAGCTGTGCCTGACAGCTGCACACACTGCAGAGCCCAGCATCCACCACCCCACAAAATGCTGTTGGTGAGGCAGGCCTATGGCTCCTCCAGCCCCCTCAACCCCTCTCCCTATTTGTGGTGGGGGAAAGCCTGCAGGAGCTTGGGAGTACTGTGGGGGCTGGCAAGCCTGGGTGCACCATGCACAGTCCAGCCCTGTGGGTAGGGTCAGGCCAAGGAGGACTCCCATAGGCCCAGGTAGCCCTGAGGGATGCTGCGCAGCTGCCCCCAGCAGTCTGGAAGCACATCCTCTGCCCAGCTCTCACTCAGCACTTTGAAAGCAGAAGGGTTAGAGCTGGCCAATTCCACGGTCTGGAAAAGGTGGGTGGGTGCCCATTGCAGGCACTGAGGGGTTTGGGAAAGGCAGATCCCTCCCTGACAGAGGGTACCACAGGAATGAGGACTCCAGTGGCAATGGCCCAGCTGTTCCTGGGCTGGAGGCACCACCAACCACTCCCAACAGGGTGCAAGGGGATGCAGAGGGAGCAGGCAGTGCCATGGTGGGATCAAGCATCAGCATTTGTCACTGCCTCTGTCCCTGCCTCCCAAGGTTAAACTTTCCCTGGTAAAACCCATCCTCCAAAGGCTTTCTCCAGGTACCGGGCCACTGCCAGCGTCAAGTGGTCATTGTAGGCGGCTGCCACCAGCTGGATGCCCAGTGGCAGCCCCTCGCTGCTCAGCCCCAGCGGGCACTGTGTCACAGGCAGGCCCAGAACATTGAAGATGGCTGCAAGAGAGAAGGTTGGATGGATCAGAGTGAGCACGAGTGGGATACATCACTGCCTGGCTGTCTCACCCTGGACAGGCAGCTCTGCCATACACAGCACCAAGATCCTGGGAGCCGGTGCTTCATGCAGCAGTGCAGAGACATGGCAACAAGGGACATCATGTGTATAAACAGCACCCATGAGGGATGGCACACACTGTGGCATGCCAAATATGGGACATTCATGCCCCAGGCACCAGCCCTCCATCACTCCAAAGCAAGGCAGCACTGACACTGGCACTGAGGTGTTCAGATCACAGGGGAATGGCACAGGGAGCCCCAGGCTGTACCCCAAGAGATGGCAGGTCTCAGGTTTCTGCTAAACCCCAATAACACACACTAAGTCAGACCTGCCCTGCTGTGGACAGGCACCTTCGGCAAAAAGTAAAAGATGCCACACAGTATGAAGCATGACAACCGTTGCCTCACTCTCTGGAGCAGCAAGACGCCTCTCTTTGCTGCACAGCCTGCCATCAGCAATGCAAACACTCTGGATGGAACACCCCAGCTGCCAGCCCACACTGCTGCCACAGGGAGACCATCTTGGCATCCTTTCCTGCAACCCCACAGAAGCCAGGGCTGCTCACCTGTGTAGGCAAAATTGAAGGGCATGCAGATGGGGGAGTGGTGCTTGGGGGCGATGGTGGGGTGTGAGGGGTAAAGGAGCACCCCATCCGGCCCCAGCAGTGCCTCCATCTCCTCCTGTAGGCTCTTCCCCATGCTCACCAGCTTGGCCTTCCCACTGAGGTTGAGGTTCACCAGCTTCTCTGTCAATCCCAGGGCTGCAGCAAAAGGTAGAAATGAGGACAAGAGCATATGAGAGGACTGTGGGCTGTGTGAGGCAGAAACACAATGCCCAGCCACATGCAACTTCCCGTGCTTCTGGGGTGGCCCTCCAAGTACCCTTTCCTGCCAGTAGCCACAAAAGATTGCCCCAGCACAGCTTTATGGGCAGCATCCCCCAGCTCTGCTAAGGGAAAAGCATTCAGCCTCTGCCCCTTCCTTCCAGCTTTTCCAGGCAGTGGGGTTAAACAGAGCTGGCAGAACGATCCTAGCACTCATTAGACAGCAGCACGACGGCACTAATTAGGGTTCTCTAGTACCTGCTGCTATGAAACAAGCTTGGTGCAGACCCTGATTCCTCTGAGCCCCTAGCAGTTCTGGCAGGGCTCCCGGCAGAAGTGAACCCTGCCCCCAGCTTCACCATCCTCACTTCTTCCCCCAAGGTACCTACTCCCATTTATCAAAGATCCACACTCTTGAGCTTGCATGTGACTCAAAGACACAGTGTTATTACAAAAATAGGGTGAAGCTGCTCAGGGCAAACCCCGAGTTCCTTCACTGGGCATTGGAAGGGTAATACCTGCATTTAACAACTTGCTCACCCCACCACTGCCTCTGCACTTCCTGGAGCCCCTGCCAGCATTACCGATAGCCGGGAGTGTGTGAGAAGACATCCCCATGAGCCACTTCATCAGCTCCCACAGCGGCCACACTGGCTTCCCGTGGTCCCCCAGCAGGTCCGTGAATCTTTCTGCCTCCTGTAACACACCCACTCCCCCTGTCAGCACAGCCAACATGCAGCAGGGAGGCACAGGCTGGCAATGGACAGTGAAATTCCGGTTATCCCATTATCACAATGTGAGGCATTTCTGCTTTCACACAGGAGACGCCCATCAGGAGCTCCACAGCTCTGACACTGATCTAGGGCAGCAGCAGGAGCATCTTTCCCTTCCAGAGACAGCAAGGAGAAGGGAGAGCCCCCCAAAACAGCAGCCAACTGACACAATATAAGGGATAATGTCCAGAGTTATTTCCTCCTGTGATACGACGATGGGACCCGGAAGGCGGAGGCAGAGAAGCCAGACAAGCCCTCCTTAGTGTGGGGTTGGGCTGTTTCATCACTGCCTCTGTGCCAGGAATGTACATGTTATGACACTCCCAGAAGTTTATTTTATTACAAAATACTTTCCTGCATGCACAGAGCATAGCACAGCAGCTGCAATTCCAGGGAAAAATAACACAAGCAGGCCTCCTGCTGGAAAGCTGCTAGTCGCCTGCCTGTCCTGGCATCCCAAAGGGTGTTAATCCCAGCCTACGAGTCAGAAGACACAGCATGGGGCAAAGAGCAAGGCAGATGCCCCTGCTTGGCTGACTTACCACTCTGCATGGAAAAGGTCAATGTGCCAAAACAACCTCCCCCTCCCCATTACCACACTGCTCCTCTGCTGAGAGCAATGGCCTCAACCCACAGGAAAGCAAGGGAGAAGGGGCTGTGCAACTTTAGGAAGAGATGAAATGAGGATTGGGGAGGCACATGGAGCAGGGAAAACCCCCGGATAGGTTTGGGAAGCCTATAGCTCTCCATAGCTAGCCCCGAACAGCTGGTTCTTCCCTGATGCCTCCAAAGCTGTGTCTTTGCCAACTCACTCTGACACACCTGCCCCTTGCTGTCCTTGGATGACATCATGGCTGACCAGATCTGGAAAGAATACTTCATCTTGTGGATTGCCACACGCTGAACCTGGATCCCGAGGTCACTTTCGAGGTGCTCCACCACCTGAAGTGAAGAGCAAGGACAGGTTTGTTTCCACAAAGATGTGATGCACTGCCATCAGCCCGTGGAAACTACAGAGAAGAGAGTAAGGGGACCTACTCACAAGATCTTCCCCTTGTGTCTTCTTTAGCCCTGAAGAAGAAAAAGTTCTTTCCACTTTTTAACCCCTGAAAGCACAAGACTGGGATGCAAGGCTGCCTCCCCAGCCCTTCATTTCACCAGCCCCTGCAGGAGCCACAAAGCAGCTCTTTCTCCCTCCCAGGGCTCCTCTGACTGGTCTCCCCAGGTTCAAGCCAGTGAGTACCATCCTCTGCTGTTTCCTACCTTCTTTTGGGCCTGCAAGATCTCCTTGTCCACAGGTGATACAAAAATGGACCCGCCATCATGATCCATGCAGTGGAATTTGATTTTCTCTAGCGACACTTTCTCATTCAGTTTCAGCCTGAGAAAGGAATGGTGCTTTGTCACAAATCCATCCCCAGCCCCTCTGCAGCCGTGAGAGGTTTTCACATGCCTGTTGTGTGTCTTCAGGACACCCTGCTCTGTCCCCCAGAGTGGCAAGGTGACACCCTGAAGACACAGACACCTACTGCCCACAATGTATCCAGCTGCTCACCTGCCCCCCTCAGTCCCAGCAAGTTTCTGTTGGGAAAGTTCTCATGTCTCCAGAAGCACCTTGTGATTACAAACCCTGGCTGCAGCCAAGGCTCCCTGCACAGGAGCCAGGGAAAAAGTGAAGTGGTAATGCAGAGAGCAACTGTGTGCAGGCTGTGGCAAAAAGGAGGGCTGCCCCATGTGCTCCATCTCCACTCTGCTCCTCACTGGCACACAGCATGGTTGCTCTTGGTTACATGGACCAAGAACTGAAGGAACGGAACTCGCCATGGAGTGGGATGGAAAACTTCTCATGCAACAACAGGAACAAAGGCCCTATAATACCACCAGGAGCAAGGCCAGCCCTGGGAGGGGTGTGTGGGACAGAGCTGGGAAGCAGCTCACTGGTGAAGGGGGACCTATCAGTCTGCCAATGGCTGCTGGTTCCCAGGAGCATGTGGGTGGTGGGAAGGGCAGTCCCAGCAGCCAAGGTCCTGCTGAAGCCAGTAGCAGAGGAAGGAAATAGGTAACAAGCAAACTAGGTGGGGCGCAGACCTGTCTTGTACAAAGGACCAATACATTGTGAGGATCAGAAAGCTGCTGACTCCAGCTCAGCAGCTGGGAGCAGTGGGGACAACTCACTTGCTGACCCCAGGACCGGCCATGACTCTCAACACAGGCTCCAGGTCCTCCGCGTAGCGGCACATGGGCCCCGTGCACAGGTAGCTGGTCCGCACCCCGTGAGCGTTTGGGAACTGGCCATCGTTGGGCACCACTCCTGAGAGCAGAGATGTCAGCTACTACCCTGAGTATCACCTGCAGATGGGGACAATTCTGCTTTGGGTGCAGGGAGATATGGTTCCCCAGGGACTGTACACCCTACAGGTGTTGATGGCAAGGTGCATGGGGTGGGGATGGGAGGAAAAGCACCCAGTCAGAACACTGAAAGCCAGAGAAACATCCCAGCAGATCCCAACCCTGTGAAAACATCCCATGTTGAGGATGCAATACTTGGGTAAATCCCCACCCGTCTCCCATATGCCTGGCATTCTGCCACCAAAAGCTTCCCAACTGCCAACCTCAACCCCAGCTGTGCTCCCTCAACAGGCTTATGCCATGCAAGAGGTTACCTGATTCCTTACAGCAATCCCACCAGTGACCAGCACAGGGTGTCCTGAAGGGGTTCATCCCACAGCCCCCATTCCACCTCATGGCATTTTGCTGGTGAGGAAGAGGAGGAGATCCCAACATCCACCTTACCTGTTGTGGGTTTATGGCCAAAGACTCCATTGAAGAAGGCAGGCATTCGGATACTGCCGCCGATGTCAGAGCCCACACCTATGACTGAGCCGGCAGCTGCCAGGACACTGCCCTCCCCACCTGCATAGGAGAAAATACGGGGAAAATCCACAGATTTATGGTGCAAATCATCCAGCAAAGCAGGAACACCTCACAGGGAGGGCGGGAGCCTACAAAGCAAGAGGGGTGGGGGGCACCTTGGCTTTAGTGATGGCTGGGGGATAGCTGGGGAACGTGGGCCAAAGGGATTTTCCTGCTGAAGTACAACAGAGCAAACTGAAGCAATGCCAAATGAAACACCCAGAAGAGGCAAAGCAGCTGGACCTCCCAATAGCCTACAGCAGTGCCCAGGAAAGAGGCCTGTAAGCTCTTCAAAAGCCCAGGGACACGTTAATAGCTGTGTGCAGAGACTTGGAACTCTTCCCTTGCTGCATTTTAACCTGCCACTCATGCAGGACCATGCCGAGGTGCTGGGGTTCACCTGAGCTGCCGCCCACAATCCTCTGCAGGTCGTAGGGGTTATTGGTCCGCCCGTAGACCCTGTTGCTGGACTCGTACCACATGCAGAGCTCACTGCAGTTGGTGACACCCAGCGGGATGGCACCTGCCTGCTTCAGCCGTGACACCACTGTGGCATCCGAGGTGGCAATCACGTTGCGGCGGTTGACCAATCCAGAGGTGTTGGGCATCCCTATGGTGCCAAGGTCAACAGGAGAGAGGCATCAGGGCCAGTGCCCTGAGACGACCCAGAACTGCACGAAGCAGGTTTCCAGTGAGGGCTGCTTCTCTGAGGCACCACAAGCTCTGTAGCAGCTGTGTGTGACAAATGAACACAAACACAGAAGCCCGGGCAGAGCTTGGTGCAATCCAGGGAAAGGGGGACTACTTCCCTCCAAGCACCTGCCACAGCTACCCACCACTCTGGGGAGCACATCAAGACCTGGAGAAGCACAAAGACAAACCCACCATAGAGAGAAAAGGCCTCCTTAACGGTGATGGGAACTCCCAACAAAGGGAACTTCTCCTCCAGGCAGTCATCGCCAGGACCCTCTAAAAGCAGCTTATCGACCTGCCGGGCTTCCCGCAGGGCCTCTTCAAACCTGCAACAAAGCACCTGGCGATGTTCTGGTGCTTGATCAGAGAGGAGTGGGATCCCCGCAGAGCAGGCGGAGCCCAAATGCGGCAGAAGCTGGTGAGGAGAAGTGAGACTGTCTGGTCTTTGCCGGAGCCGGGAGCGGCATCCTGACCAAGCCGCCGCCGGGCGCTCAGCACGGTGCCGTTCCGGCGGCACGGGGATCCCCGTGCCCCTGGCGTTGCGCAGTGGGCCCGAAGGGAGGCAGGCGGGGAGCCGCCGTCTCCTCGAGCGTGCCCTCTGCTCCTAGCTCACCTGTCCTTAACTACGGCATTGATGAGGGGATTCACCTCCTTGATCCTCTCCACGTACGCCTCCACCACCTCGATGCACGCCACCTGGGCACGGGGCACAGCGGGATCCGCCGTCAGGCGCGGGCGCTGGGCGGCCTGAGACCCGCTGCCCCTCCCCGGGGCGCGGGTGGTACCTGCTGCCCGCGGAGAGCGGCACACCCGCTGCCCTGGCTCCCCCCGCGCAGGCCGCGGGCGGTACCTGCCGCGCGCGGAGCAGCTCCGCGAGGCGCCGCGCCGACAGCAGCAGGAG
>VWZP01000126.1:0-67606 GCA_013396995.1 Dicaeum eximium | reverse complement strand
AACGTCAGAGAGACGCTCCGCCCGCGTTGCCGTGGCGACCGTCCGCCGCGGCCTGTGCCCGGGCTCGTCCTGGTGCCGCCCGCCCGGGGGCCGCGTTGGCTCCGACCTCCCTGGGAACGCAGCGATGCCCGGGGTACCGGGGAGAAAGGCGGGCTCGCCCACCGTCTCTCTCGCTGCGCGGCGCTCTGCCCGCCCCGGGCCGGCCCGCTCCTTTGCTCTGGGACAAAGGCCAGGGTCGGGGGCGCACGCGGCAGGGGAGCTGTGCTGCCGCGAGTCGACAGAGGCGTTCCCGACGTGCGCCGTGTGCAGGTTAGCGAAACGCGCCCCGAGCAGGGGCTGCGCTGACGGCCTCACCTGGACAGGTGCAGCGGCAGCCTGAGGCGCCGGGCTGAGCCCAGCAGCCGCAATGCCTCTGAGGTGCCCCCGAGAACGTACCGCGCTGGACTGTGAAGGAGACGCTTCCCTTTCCGGCAGAGGTTGCCCGTCCCCATCTAAAAGTCTGTCCTCTGGGTCAGATTGTGCACACAAACGCACTGTTGGGTGTCTAACGTAACTATGGGACATTAAGAACGATCAGTTTAAGGTTGACATCAAATTATAATGTTCTTTAGCATTATAAACACCAGCCTCATTCTTGAGCTTTTTCCTTATAAAATATAGTTATTATCACACTTTTTTAAAAAACATGCTCTGAAGTGTTCAGGTGCTTGATATGGAAACAGGAAGAGCACTGTATAATCCTCAACCCTCAAGGTAAAAAAATTGGTAATGCTGGGGGAAAAAATCGTGTCTTTCAAAGCAAGGATCTAAGCAGCATGTGAGCAGGCCTTACTGCATCTCTTCCCTTCCACATAGTTGGCAATTGAATTATCAGTGCAAAGCAAGGCTACAAAGGGATAAATTTCTTGTGAAAATCTTTCATGACCCCAGAGTCAACACGTCAGCATTTATAGAACAATCTGCAGCACACATACCCTAGAAGGCCATCAGCCAACCTCTGTCCCCTAAAACATAAGCTGACATCAAAGTCATTGTCTACTATCACTTGATAGTAGTTCTTTTTTCACAATCTTATCGAAGATACTTTTTTTCTCCCGGGGAGGGGAGGGGGGCAGAGCAGAGCAGAGAGGAGAGCTCAGGTGTCCTCTGTCTTCCAGAGCTAAAATAGTAAAACTCCTCTGAACTACCCTCCTAAATGTAATGTCAGCAGTGCTTTTGTCACTTTTTTCCCCCAATCTCTTGGTGGATTTGCTGGTCCCCCCCTTCAAATCCTGCTCAAATATTGGCAGAAAGGGGTACAAACTAAAACATTTCTGTCCTGGGTCTCTGCTTCTGTTGCTGCTCAGCAGAAACCTTCCCTAAGCTCTGGCATTTTGTTTGCCATGGAGTGTCCTCCTTAACCTTTGCCTTTTAACATTTCAAGAACAGAGCTTTGGAATTCACACTGGATCAGCTGCTGCGTTGCTCTCTGTGAGCTCTCCTTGCCCCTGCTCTTCCTGTTGCACACCAGCACTGTCCCAGATAGCAGCTCAGGCTGCTCCGCCATTAGGTCAAGCTGAGGAGCATCCTGGGAGCCAAGCAAAAAGAACAGCTGCCAGAGCTCATGGTAGCCCAGCGGAGCTTTGTTTCTATGAACAATGGAAAAAATAGGATACAAGGTGCTCTAGAAATAAAGCAGTAAGGTTGAAATGATCTGGACTGTTTCTCAGTTACCATAACCAGCCAACCAAGCAGACACCACCCTGGATGCACACTAAGAAGCCAGTTAATTCCCGTCTTGTGGATATGTGGACGGTCGGTGATGGGACAAATGGAGATCACAGATCTCTGGAGTCCAGGCTAGTCTTGGAGCGTGCAGTTTATTGCTCAGGGTGTGGGTGTAGGGGCCCTGCTGAGAGCTGCTAGCCGCAGCTCAGAGCAGGACCGAGAGAAAGAGAAAGAGTAGAGCAAGAGAGTAAGAGTGTAAGAGCAAGATAGTAAGAGAGTGAAGTTCCCGTTACAATGCGTTAAATCTTCTTCTATACTGAATATTCTAATTTACACTAACCAATCTAGTACAAGATACAAATCCTATAGCATTTACATACAGCCTATAAGAATCATTACATTACCATACTGTGTTACATTTTAAACCCTAAAAACTACTCTTTGGACCCCTCTTGCCAAGCAGGTAGGGTCTGCTCTGACCCGTGGACTCTTGGTAAGGAGAAGGGCATTGTTTCATCAAGAGGGGACTACCTTCTGCTGGCCATTCTATTGTTTTCTAGTTGTTCAGTAACTGAGGCTTGGCATCTTAGGCATTGAAACTTGCTTTCAATTCTATTTCACTTATGTTTCATATTCTCAAAGTCTAAACAGTCATATTTAAAAGGCTTTTCTATTTCATCTTTCCCAACACAGTCTGATTGCCAAGAGCATTGGGGGCTCAACATACAGGGTGAAGCTCACCCATTCAGACCTGTCCCACCAAGGGACGCCAGCTGCTTAGAAGAAAAACATGTTTCCAGGTCTTCTGCTCTGGAAGTTTATGCTTGTCATTATCCTCAGTCATTTCATTACTACCAAAGGCTTAAAAAACCACAAGAGGTTATCAAGGACACATGGAAAGCTGGAGTGGTTCTGCCAGCTGTGGATGTGTGTTGTAACCACTAATTGCCTGGGAAGCCATGGAACAGGCTTGGCAACCGAATGTGAGGCTTGTGGGAAGAAGAGGCGTGCACTGATTGTCAATACCACAGTCTGGCTGCTTTCACAGTGTTCTCCAAGCTCTTTTCGATCTAGTCCCCAATGCACAAAAAAATACTTTTGGAACTTAAAAGAAAAAGAACCTGATAGCACAATTCATTGTGAAAGTAGTCCTTTAAATCTTATCCTTAAAATACTGCTTCCNGGGGGTGGGAAGGGACGTTTAAAGGTTCAGGTTTAAACACAGCAACTCAGATGCTTAATTCCTAACTGATCCCAGAAAAAAACACCTGAATTTGATGGCAGTTCTCCAAGCCTGGCCTTAGCCACCACGGAGGGATACTGTGCTCTGCGTTTCCATCAGCTGTTCTTGCGTGCTGGCCCGGGATCCATCAGCAGATGTTGCATGCCCGTGCTGCTCACTCGGGGCTTGCAGAGAAAGAGCTCTGACCTCGCCTTGCTCTCACTGAGTAGGGGCCCTGGTGGGGCACAGGAGGTCCCCAGCCCCAACATCTCCTTCCTGGAAGGGCAGGAGGGTGCGGAGAGGATCCCATCCTGCCTGTGTGAGAGCACCGCAGCTGGCACTGCCAAGGTCTCGGGCTCTCTTAATACAACACTGCCATGAGATCACCACCCACAGACCCACGGGCAGGGCAGCTCTGGGCTCTCCCAGCTCGCCCTCGGTTCCGGCACGGCTGCAGCAGGACTGGGCCTAACCAAGCCTTGTATCGCACAGCTGCCAGACACATTGCCCTGGAAGCAGCCAGAGTCCCCTGCAGCCGGGGGACAGCCTCCCTTCAGAGCAGCGTGCGGTGACAGGGAACACGGGTGTCATGGGGCTTCCTTCTGCTGCCGCCGCAGCGACGGTGCTGAGCACCCCGGGGTGGGGACCCTGCCACGGGAGGTCGCTCTGCCACCGCCAATCGGCGTCCCTGACGCTGCCCCGCAGGGCCGCAGCTGTTCCCTCTGCATGGAGCTAGGGTACACTGTGTTCACTTCGAGTCCTCGATTAAACAAAATGTTTATGCGTGCCTCTACCCCAGCAAACGTCTTGGCGGCTGCACGAAGCCTGTTCGCTGGTGCTGCTCCGGCTGCACTGGAATTGGGGCAGGGTCTGTGCGCTGCTTCAGGAGCCAGCTGGCCTTCCTGGGATGGTCTCCACTCCAGGAACACCTCATCTGCCCCTGGTCCCTGCACCCTCAGTTCCATTGGAGGGACCTTGTCTGCTGGGGAAGGCTGTACCCCGCATCCCCTTGGTGCCAAATGGAGCTACTGCCCCTTTGGAAAAGCTGGGTGGCGGCATGCTTTGCTTCTTTGCCCTCAGGGAGTAACACCCACCTCACAAACCCACCACCCATTTCCCACTTAAGCAGGGCTTTGAGGTGCGTCTTGGAATCTCAGGAGCAGCTAAGACGTTTCTTGGGCTCCACAGTGCCTCCAGCGGAGCAGAACACTGACGCTGTGTCTTCTCGACAACTGCCTGCTGCACCCACAGATGATGGCCGTGTACAGCACCATGGAGTAGCGTGGGCATAGCCAGCCCTGGCCAGGGCAACCACAGGGCTCCCAGGGCCTGATTGCAACTCCATATCCCCTGTCTATTCAGCCAGTGACATCGAGAATGTGCCTGCTTTCTTCCCTGACTGAGGGGATTGTGTCAGTTGTGCACATCTGGAGTTAACTGGGGACAGGCTGGCCCTGCTGTGTCATTTCTAAGGCATCATGCAGCCACTGGTCTATGCCTGGAGGGCAGCCCTCAGCCAGATGTGCTGTCACAATTATTCTGTTGCTCCAGCTGATACCTCCAAACCCCTTGGAGGGAGTGGGGTACCTCCCTCCCCAAGCCATATACCCCGTGAAGATGGAGGAGCATACCCTGGGTGAGTGGGGAACCAGTATGTTGAGGTCATTTACAACTCTGCTAGGTGAGACCAAGGGAAGAAATCTACAGGACTGAGAGAGGGTCAAGACCAAAGCTCCATCCTTGAACTCAGGAGGCTAGAAAGGAGAAGGTGCTGATGGCCACTCAGATTACATCTATCCACACCAGACTCCCAGCCCAGAGTGTTTTGCAAGAGCATGGGCTTTCAGCAGAGCCAGTTGCCCAAGCGGCTTGCATGCCCCTGCCAGGCTGTGTGCCATGGCTCTTGTGAAACTGTGTTGATAAACACTCTAGGGCATGCCAAGTCCTGCAGGATGACAGCTGATGTGCCTGGGCTGAAGTGAGTGCCTGCACAGTGAGAGGAATTTTCCACTCCTCTGTGGCAAGCATGCCTGACCCTGCTGGGGGACTGTCCCCAGCAAGACAGAGATTATCTGGTGTCCCAGCTGGCTTGTCAGGCCAAATAAACCCCCCATGCAAGGGCTGTCCTTAGGCACACAGCAAAGCAAGGGGTGGTTGGGTTGCCTGGGGCATGGTGGCACCCTACAGGGCTGGGTTAGGGTCCCACCATGCCTAAGGAGACCCCACCAACCCCATTTCACCATGGGGCTATTCTTGTGTCCTGGCATTAACTGTCCCTTAGCTTCCCCTTTCTAAGCACATGGGCCAAGTTTGGATGAGACATATGCTTCTCCATTCCCTGTCCCTGTCCCCTTCCTGTGATTCTGGTCCTATTTCCGTATTCCCTGAGGGTAGTGGGTGACCCTTGACAGGGCCCTGCACCCAGGCCCTCCAGGCTGCCTGGGTAAGTTCTGCCAGGTGTGTCTTCTAGCAAGTTGGAAATGCCTCAAAGACCAGCAGATTTGTGGTATGGTGTGCTCAGTCCTGTGCTGGCCAATGTTTGGTAATTAGCATGTGAAAGCCCAATTTGATTTGACTGGTGTGTCGTGGAGCTGCAGTTCCTTTTGTCCACCCTGCCATCCCACTGTGCTCTCAACAGAAGCATGAAAAGCTCGTGCCAAGCAGCATAGACCTGGACAATGCACCTGTGCACAGTGCCACATGTGGCCCTGTTCCCCAGTGCAGCCTGGCACATGCTGTGCCATCAATGGCAAAGTAGCTAAACATCAGCGAACACCTGGAGTGAATGGGGGGTGGGGCAGATCACAGGTCTCCTGTGAGGATGGTATGTTGGGAATGAGAGCTCTGGGAAGATCCTTCCATCTTTCCTTCTTTCCTTCTTTCCTTCTTTCCTTCTTTCCTTCTTTCCTTCTTTCCTTCTTTCCTTCTTTCCTTCTTTCCTTCCTTCCTTCCTTCCTTCCTTCCTTCCTTCCTTCCTTCCGTCCGTCCGTCCGTCCGTCCGTCCTGTTTCTCTTTCCTCCCTTTCTTTTTCTCTTTTGCTGCCACCTGGACATGCCCCTGCTGCCACCCTGATGCTCCCTTGCTTATCCTTCTGGTATCTGGGCTAGCAGCAGCAGAGATACTTGCAACTCAGGGCTGCTCACACCATTTCACATCTGGCTGCTGCCCTGTGCTATGCATGGTGGCTGTCCGAGCCCAGTTGGGCTGTGATAGCACAGCACCACTGCTCTGACTGATCAGGGTCCCCTTCCCATGTCCCTGCAGCCTCCAGGTCAGTGGGTGCTGGACCAAGGCACTGTGGGAGCCGAGACAGTGACAGAGTGACGGGATACACTTGCTGATGGTCCTGTTGGGAGCACATCCTGGGAAAGGGCACATGCAGGGGTCTGTTGCTATGTGGGAAACTGCGCTTAGGATGGAGACAGTGGCAAGAGGATGAGAGTCTTAAGGCAGCAGACACAGGAACACTGCTGTCTCTTGGCCCCAGCTTGTGGCATCGTGGCTTGTGCATGTGGGCAGAGGTGACAGTGGCAGCGCAGCTTTTGGTGCCTGCACCTCTCCACTGGGGAGAGACAGAGCTTGGGCAAAAGGCAGCAGCAGCAGCAGCAGTGAGCCCCGTTCTGCCCCTGGGTGTTTGGGACATGCTGTTCTCTCAAGCGATGATAAGGACAATCAATAATAAAAGCAGGCAGATGGAACGCGAGCCCGGCCTCCAGCCAGCGACCTTCAGGAGCTGGGTTACTGGAGCAGGCGCAGGCGTTTTGGCAGTGGCCAGAGTCGCATCGCGTTGGGAGCCAGTGCAGGGTTAATACAGCGCTGCCCGAGTGCATGGCTCGGCCACCAGCCCTCCTGGCATGCAGCCTGGTAGCACAGGGCATCGCGGCAGCTCAGGCACATACTGTGCACCTTCCTAAGAGCTGGGACAGTGTCAAAACTCGACAGAGCATAGGGCTGCGTGTGCTGCCGTCCCCGATCACCGCGGCGGCGTGTGACCCGACAGCCGTGCACATGCGCTGGGGAGGCACAGCCAGCCAAGCCCTGGAGTAACCCTGAGCACTTACATAACCATAAGCCTGCACAAACATGACCCACTCACCGCCAATCTCAGCAAGATTCTGATAAAACAGAAAAACAGCAATTCCAGCCCAATGTCTGGACACAGCTGGCCCAGGCTGCTTGGTGCTGTGACGTGGGAGGGTCGGCAATGTCCTTGCCAAGCGGCTGTGGGGCTGTGTAACAGCCTGGAAGGTTCGAGCTGGCCCAGTGCTGACATGGTCTGTGTTCCAGCAGCTTCTGTCTCTTTCTGAGCTTCTTGGAGCTGCAGCGAAGCTCAGGGTTTTGCAATTTTCTAGGAGACAAAGGGCTGTGGGGCCACACAAAGTAACACCTCCTGCCCCAAGTGGAGAGTAGTTTTGCCCCTGGTGATAAAATAGCCTTTGCAGAGGAGATGCAGAGGATCTCAGCCTTAGACTGGAATGTCCCTGCCTGGTGAAAACACAGGCTGTTTCTTTCTTTGCTGCCCAAAGAGCACTTCCTTCTCCTGAACATTTACATAACAAAGGGTTTCGGATGTGCTATCTCATGTCCTCTGTTTTGGGGACAGGGCAGCATCACTCCCATCAGTACTCTCAGGGATTCTGGCCATGGCACAGGTACTCCACAGTGCTGGCAGGCACTGTGTCCCTCACACTCTTCTCTCCCCCTCATCTATCCCAAGCCTGAATGTGACACCGGCTGACTTCGGCTCTGTTGGCTTCATCTGGCAGTTCCTGCACTGCTACAGGTATGTGTGACCCTCTCTGGGGTCACCCTAAGCTCACGTCCTTTCCCATCAACTTCCCTTCCACAGAAGTCCTTCCCTATTCCTCTGCACCTCACCTTACCCAGGGCTGCAGCTGGACCAGCATAGGGACCTCCCTGCTGGCACCACATAGAGCAACTGCATTGGTTGGGCTCTGGAGAGGTGAAGGCTGCTGCTGGCACAGTTGAGAAGATGTGGGCATCACAGCTCCCTTGTGGAAGGTCAAGTCTTGCACAGCACAGCTGGGTGGGAGAAGAGGAGCTTGCTCCTGTGTGCAGTATGGGGCAGCAGGTGCTCCAAGGCATGTGCTTCCCTATCTGGATTGGGAAGCCTTTTTCCTGCTCTGCACATTGCTCCCCTTCTTCTGGGTACGCAAAGCAGGATAACTGCTCCAGCCCTTTGAATGTCTGCAGCAAAGACCCACTGAGAAAAGCCTAAAAATAACCTAGAAATAGTGGAGGAGAAAAAAAAAAGGGGGCTCCTTATTGCTTAGCCAACAGCAGAACCAGTTGTTGCCTGGCAAAAATGAGAGAGGAACTGGGAGTTAAAATAACATCCGCTTGCAGGGAGCCAGCCCAGGCAGCCACGTTCCCAGGTTTCCTGCAGGCAGGAACAGTGTGCTGAACACGTGGGAACTGTGTTCCTGAGCCAAGATCTGCACTCCTCCAAGCTCCCAGTGGGGATGCAGGGACCCCTTCCTACATCAGCAGGCAGCTGTCCACCACTGCCTGTGGTGGACAGCTGCCTGTGGCCCCAGGAGTCACTCCCTTGCAGAGAACAGCAGGATGGGGTTTGTCCTGATACACTGGGTATAGCTGGTGCCACTGACTGCAGGTTTGGGCTCCTGGGCTTCCAGCAGCTGCTGGATGTGGCTGGGGAAGCCTGGGAGAAACAACCAGAGCAAGGGAAGCCAGGCTGTGCATGTCCCCTTCGTGGGTCTGTCCCAGCTGTGGGATAGCTGGTAGGCTCCTTGTGTGGCAGTAATGGGAACAGCCTGCTCACTATGCTGGTACCCTGGGTCTGACCTGAGAGCATCACTGCTGCCTCACCAGGTTTTGCTGCAGGAATGGGCAGATTTTCACAGTGGGTGGGAGAACCAACCCATTCACCCCATTCACAGCAGCCAGGCATGCAGACTATGGATGCCTGTGGCTTTCACTTGGAAGGTGCTGAAAGCAGTCAGAAAACAGAATTATATAAAAAATCATTTACAGGGTCTAGTCAAGTGGATCTGGCACAAGCCCAGCACATCCCATCCCTCCTGTAGCATGCAAAGCCAGTTCTCTGGCGCAGGAGCAGCTTGCTTAGGACAGCCAACAGCTTTGCTGGGCCGTCCCCATCATGGATAGCAGCTAAGCTGAGTGCTCTTCATGCCAGAAGTCTCTCTTCTGCTTGACCTCAAACACACCTGCAGGCCTAGAGTAGCAGAGGTGGCTCTGATGAGCCCAACTGCAGCAGCAATAGCTTATTGCTTACTCTATGCCATGGCTCTGCTCCTCCAGTGGAGCAATGTGATTGCAAAGTGGTAAATAAAACACTGTGGGCTCTGCTCCTCCTCAGCACAGAGCAGCCACATCCCTTAGGGGTACCTCTATTGTGATGTCCACACTGGCCAAGTTCTGCCTTTCGAAGCTGCGTCTGACCCCACAGGGAGCAGTCTGGGTGGCTCTGCCCTCCTGCAGCCAGGAAAGTCCAGAGCACTGAGCATCTTGACTGCTTTGGAGGAGTCTTGTGGGTGGGAGCATGTGGTCTTGAGACCCCTGAAGGACTTGACACTTGTGACTGAAGGGCTGGGCTCCATAGGAGTCTGACCATTGCTTGAAATTCTGTGGGCTGGAATATGCATCTGGCCTGTTCCTCTTGTGCTCCTGCCAGGGCTCCTGGGGAGTGAGTGGAAGTCATGAGCCAGCAGAGAAAATCAGGTGGTTTATGTCAAGCCAGAGTGCGTGAAAGCGGATGGAGGGCATGCTATGGGGATGCCGAGCAGAGCTGGAGTCCCAAGTTTGTCCCCAGAGCTGAAGCTTGAACCGTCCCTTGTGTCAGGTTGTCCTTAGACAGGTTGAAAACAAGTCTGCTCTGAGCCTACAGGAAAGCACATGAGCCTGCAGCTCTTGTGCATCTTCTCACTCTGCCTGTTCTCTAATGGGCATGGTGTGGAGATGTGGCAGGTATACCATTTCCCACGACTCTGTCCTAGGTGAGGGCAAACCTCACTGGCTGTCAGAGTCTGCCCTCATGTCTAAAACCTGCCAGGGACGTGTCCCACCCCATTCCCTCCATTGCACAGTCCTGCACAATCCATAGGGCTGCCCTTGTTGGCCCTAGGGCCCTCCCCAGCCCCTGCCCTCCCAAGTGAGCAGCAGGATAGCTGCCTTGTGGGACCTGGTGGCTCCAAACTAGCTCTGAGTTGTGCCAGCCCTAAGGCAGTTTATAGGACCATGGTGTCACAAGCTGGGCACAAAAGGGAGGAAGAGCCCTTGCTAGGCTCCCAGGGCTGCCTCTGTCCAGAACATAGGCTCTCTGAGAGGCATCTGGACACTGCCTCATGAACACTCACTTGCCTGCTTGTGTGTGTGCCCGGGGCCACTGTCTCCTCCCGCTCCGCCTCATGCACAGTGACTGTGCCCTGAGTCAAGGCGTGATGCTCATCACCCTGCAGCACCCCTGGCCCCCTGTGCTGTCTCTGGCCATAGCACACAGTTCGACCAAAGCATGTATAGCCCAACAGGGCTCTGGGTCAGTCTTGTTTATGCCCTCAGCTGAGTGAGCCCCAGTCTTAACAAATCTGCAGCATTGTCCTCTCTGCATCCAATTGGCTTCTGCTCCATTCCATTGCCCGTCCTCTCTACTGCTTGGCTTTGCTGCCTCCCTCTCCTTCCAGGGCAGCCATGGCACTGCTTTCCTTCCCCACCTCACCTGTGTGTTGTTGTTGTCTTGCACGAGGGGTTTCCAAATGTCTTGGTTGTTTCTCCCCATGTGTAAAGACTTTTACTCCATGTATCAGAAGGCTTAAGATATTTTTATTACATTTGGCTCCATGTTCCAGGCCCAAGGCTTAATGCCTCATATAGTGCAGCTTGGTACAAGAAAAACTCTGCTTAATGCAGAATGCTTCTCTGTCTGTGTCTGATACTGAAGTGAGGAGCTGATAACTAACAAACCAGCTTCTTCTTACCATTGGTTAGATAGAGCAAACTACATCTCTGTGGTTTTGGAGCAGGGCAGAGAAACACCAGCTGTGTCCCTGAGAACAAGACACAGCTTAGATTGTTTACAGAAATCTGGTGGGAAAGCAAGAGCTTTCCCTTACGAAGAAGACCTTAGCAGGCATGCTGCTAAGAAATTCAGAAAACCCAAAATCATAATCACCACACCTGTGCCAGCTCCTGACTGGGCCACAGCACCCACTTCTCCTTGCCTGTTGCTCATTCTTGGCCTGGGGGGATTTCATCCCCAGTGTTCCAGCACTGGGAGAGGGGTCTTAGCAGACTCCATGATGCTGTGCTTGTTTCCTGGTCCTCAGACAGAGGATCAGGCCCTCACCACACTCCCTTGGACAGAGGCAAAGCTGGTGCTAGTGATTTGGCATCGGCCCAACCTTGCATTTCTCCCTGTAGCTTCTTGGAAGCTCCCAGTTGCTGCTGGAAACTGGGACCTTGTATCACTCGTTGGGATGCTCCAGCAGCTGTAAGGGAGGTGTGATGCAATCGAGTGAGGGATATTGGGACCATTTTGCTGTGGCAAAATGGCCTTCCCTTTGATCAAGTAGCAGTGCCTCCCCTTGTGGGGTGGACTTTGTGCAACTTGAGGGAATGTGGGAACTCTGTCTGCAAAGCCAGGCATCTCTATTCCCCATCTGCTCATTGCCAGGAGCAGAGGAACAGGGCACCCTTGCAGGGTTTCCCAGCATCGCTTGTTTTCTGCTCATGGCAGAGCAATGCATGCCTCATGCCCTCACTTCTTATGGCCAGGAAAGTGAGGCAGAGCACTATGCTGTGGTCTGGACCTTGTTGGGCTCAGGGGCTGTGTGGACCATCCTGGTCCCAAAGGAGGTGACACCTCAGTGCTGCAGCCCCAGCCATCCCTTTTACCTGGGGGGGTGAGGCTGCGTGTCCCTGGAGAGGCTTGAGTGCTCACAGGTAACCTGAACCCACTTCCCATTGCTGCTCTTTGGCACAGCCGTATGATACACTCCTTGGAACAGGGCTTGCAGTGGCCTTGTCCTGTGCTGTTCCCTGCCCCAGTTCCCAGTGGATACGTGTCAGGCTGATAAGGGCTGCACTGGGTGGCTGCGGTGCGTGATCCTCGCTCCTTCTGCAGCCGTGGCTGGGAGCAGGGTGCGGCCCGGAGCCACCTGCACTGTGATGCCCGTGGGCTGCCCTGAGCCCGGGCCGTGGCCAGGAGGTGGCAGCAGGCCCTTACCCTGTGCCAGGCCAGGGCTGTGGGGCTGAGACCCCCTTCAGAGAAGCGTTCCCACTACTGTTTCCTCCTCTGGCAGCATGAAGAGGCAGAGCTTGGCCCTGGGCTGGAAGGCAGCTGGACTTGAGGGACTCCAGGGACACGTTGGGCTGAAGATGAGGGGGCAGGGCAGCTCTGAGCAGCACAGGAGGGCTGTGGTTTAAGCCCTGCACAGCACTGAGGTTTGAGGCAGCAGCATGTGGAAGTTGTAAAGAACAAACTGTTCAGCCGCCAGCCCTTCCAGCTTCTGCTTTCGAAGTTATCTAACAGCCCAAACAAACACAAAAGTGCTGGCTCAGCCACAGCTGGCTGGCCTGGCCTGCTCGTGTGGGGCACAGCCCATCCTATTCCTAATCCTGCAGCTCAGCCTTGCGAGGTCATTGCTTCTCTTTGGGTGAGTAAGGCGCTTTGCTCCCCCGTTCATCACTGCAGCTGTGCAACCCCTTCCAGTGCCACCACTGGTGCCTCCCAGGCAGTTTCTTGGGATCCCTCTCCAGTGATGACTGGTGGTTGCTTGTCCCTGCAGAGATGGACAACCTTATGCCTCAGAAGCTCCCTTGCACTCTGCTTGGTCCTGCTCAGGCCCAGCAAGCAGCATGGGATTGCTGTGGAGATGCAATTTGCTGCAGCGGGGAGGCAGAATTGACACAGAGATGCCACGGCTGATCTGTGTGAAGAGGAGAGCACTGACCCGTCATCACCAGGTGCTTCAGTGTACCCACAGCTCTGGAGATGGGCACAGGCTGCAGGACCCACATGGTTCAGCTATGCATGGGGACAGGGACAAACCTTCATGTCCTCAGTCAAGCTGTGGGATTGAGAAGCTGACAGGTTGAGGGATGCAGGAGGAGATTGCAAATTGTGCAGGGGAGGACTGATTGCCCAGAGAGCCCAGAGCAGGGTTCCATGGGTGACAGAAAGGGGAAGCTGCAGGCTGTGACCNGTGGGTGGGTGCAAGTGGGAGAGGGAGTGGGGAAGGGGTGGAGAGCTCTGTTACATATAGTGTCCTTCAGCCTTCCTTCCTGTGGCCACAGGCTGAGGGTATATAATTATCTGAGTGGAGCTATAATTATCTGGAGTGGTGAGCAGCGCACCCAACTGCTGGCTGCCATGGGCACAGCTGGAGACAGCAGTGCAGAGCTCCCAGGGCTGGCACCCAGCTCCACTGCTGCCCATCACAGCTTCTCCAGGAGATTTTTGTCATAGGGTAACTGTTCTCCATTGTGTTAAGGAGATCCAGGATGCTCAGTGTTTCAACGGGCAAAATGGACACCTGAGAGTTTTACTGGAAACTACCTTTAGGAAATTTGGGCCAGAGGCACTCCAGGATGCCCTCAGAAGGCACCAATGCCCATGTGAGTGCCTTGTGTCTCTGGGTGCAAGCAGATGGTTCCCCTGAACACACCACTACATTTTCACCATGGGTGGGAGGAGAGAAGCAGCAGAAAAGGGTTAGGGCAATGCTGGGAACTGCTAGGGGGAACTAGGAAGGGTGAGAGGGGGTTTTGGCAGATCCTTGTGTTGGAGAAGTGCTGGTGCAGTGGTCAGACAGAACAGAAAGGGAAGGACCAGAGTGAGTTTGGAGTTTGTTCCGTGGAGCAGATGGAGGTGTGTGGCTGTGTCCTCTGGGGCATACTTCACCTTACCCCTTGTGTGGCTTACATCATCCAGGTCAGGCTGAGGTAGCTCCAGTTTGGGCCATAATTTCTGGAACTCATGGGAAATGGTGAGTAGGAAGTGAGGAACTAAGTCACTGCATGAAGACACTTGGTCATTGTGGAAGGCTCAGTCCGGGCCTGGCTGAATGGTGTAAAAAGTGTTTGGGGTTAGTTTGTGCTTAAAATTTACAGCCCCTCCAGCCTCCTCACCCTCAGCTGAGCACAGTGTTTGCTTTTTCTTTCCTGCCTGGGCTCCAAGACTGACAAGTACTGGGAACATTTCATGTCCAACACAAAAAAACCTAAAAGACATGCAAGAGAAAACAATGTTCACATTTGGAAGTAAAGAAGGAATCTATAATTTCAAAACCAACCCACACTTGGCAGGGAGCTGGTTAGGGAATAGAAACAGCCATCTGAGCAAGCTGAATGGGTCACCAAAGAGGTTCTGGTGGCCCAGATGGGCTGCCTGGTTTGGGGCAAGTGGTCTTGCTGGTCACCCTGGGAAGCCCAAAATATGCCAAACGGAGGGAAAGATTTTGGGGTATTTTAGGGCACTTTGGAGCAGGCCATCAGTTCTTGAAGAGCTCAGCAATGGTAGACCCCGGGTGGGAAGTGTCAGGCAGTGGCTCCAGTGTCAGTGGTGACTTGTCACAAAGGAGCAGGCTGGATCAAGCATGGGCACATCTCCTCCCATGGAGGGTGAGCTCCATGCCACAGACTGAGGTGGTTTGGGCTGGCTCTGCCACCCTTCAATCACATCCTCTGTCTTGTGGCTGTGGATTCCTGGCTCCAGTGCTGGCTCAAGCCATTCACATCTCCTGGGGATCTCAGCCCCAGCACAGCACACTGCACAGGAGCTCCTGGATGAGTCCCAGGAGTGTGGGAGCGCTGGCAAGTCTCACCTCCTGCTTGCCGCCGTCTCTCATACTGCCGAGCACAGGCTGAGAATAGCCTTCAGCCAGGGACAGAGTGGGGGTCCTGAGTGCTTCATCACAGATTGTGCCCACAGGGACGTGTCCAATGACAGGACACCAGCAGTTTGGCAGAGACCACGTTCCCTTGCAAGGGAGAAGGGGATGAAGGATCATGTGTAGACTCCAGTAGCAATTGCAGGCACAGACATGGTCCCTGCAGAAGGTCTGCAGCAGGGTCAGGGTGAGGAGGAACCCCTGCTCAGTGCAGTGGCTGTGCTGCGGCTGGGAGGCCAGCCCATGCCTCGTACTAAGCAGCTCGGGAAGCCAGCCAGCACCTGCAGCTCCATCTCACCTGCCCTACTCCTCCTCTCCTGCGGGGAAGGACAAACCTGGGATTAGCTGTTCCTAACACATTCCAGATACTTACCTCCCAGGATTCCCACTCTGAAGGACTTTGTTGATGAAAGACACAAACCTGGAACAGACCGTTTGGCTGATGAAAGACACAGTGGAAGTTGCCAGCAGAGCAAGTTCCACATGTGCTTGCATCAGGCTTCCAGGTTTCACTGGGGTAAGGCACGGCCAGCACCCCGTGCCTGGCTATTACCCTGTTTGTCTTGGGAACCTCCTGTCCCAAAAAGGGAGGTTAGGGCCTCCCTTCCTTAGAGGAAGCAGCTGCTGCCATTTTGTCCTTCTGGGGAGACTGGCAGGGAAGCTGGAGAGTACAGCTATATTCCATGAGTACCCTGAGAACAGGTTGCTCCCCTCAGCTGCCCTGGGGACAATGGGAGCAGAGTGGGGGTTTGGCCCAGGGCTGTGCAGGATCTGTGGCTGGAGGATAAGGTTCGAGGAGGGTGCTGAAGCTGGGGTGGGAGCTTATGTGGCTCTGAGGGTACTGTGCTGCAGGCAGAGGCATCACCCTGCAACACCAGCACTAGTTCACCAGGTGGACACCTACCCGCACAGGCTGACCAAGGACTTTTCCATGAGCACAGGCAGAGGGTGAACCTCTCCCAGTGTAGTAATGCAACCCTGGAATCACTCCTGAAGATGCTCGTCCAAACTTCACTTTCTGAGCTGACTCACAGTCTGCTTTCATCCTGGAACACCCCGTGGCTGCAGGGTGCCTTTCCCAAGCAGCGGGGGGAGAGGGGGGGGGTGGTGTGTGTGAGTATTTCTTGTCATCAAGCCCTGCAGGTATCATACATCCCAGAGGACCCGGGGGCCTGCGGGGCCTGTAGGAGCAGCCCTACAGGGCTGTGGGGCATATCAGAGTTCAGGCTGGGCTCATAGCCCAGAGTGTCAGCAAAACATTTGTCCTTTCTCAGCCCTGTGGAGAGGATGGGTCCCCAGTGCAGAGGTGACCTCCAGTTTGTGTGAACAGCATGCCACTGGGGATGGGGACCCATAGGTGGTCTTGGCAGAGGGGATCCCAGCAGGAGTTTCATAGTCCTCATTTGACTGCCTTGGGCTTGGCTTAAAGGTGGGTTGTCTCCAACCCAGTGAGAAGAGCTTCCCTGGTGAGATACCATCTCCTCCTTAGTCAGAGAGTTAGACTTTGAAGATCATTGTGGGTCCCTTCCAGCTCAGGGTATTCTATAATTCTACTCCTTAAGAGCTTCTCTGTCCTTAAGGACCTGCCCCTATCACTCTCAGCTGAAGCTGGTCCCAGAGGGAGGTGTGCAGTCAGCCCCATCTCTGTGCCTCTCTTTTACTCATGGATTGTTTTTCCCTAGCACAAATACATCTGAGCTGGCTTATGGGCTCTGTTTTCTTCCCTAGGCAGAGAGTTGTGCCAACAAAGCAAAGTTTCTTCCTTATCCCTCCCCTTTCTAATTGTTTCCCTATGGATCCAATTTCACCATGTCCTGGAGCAGGCTTGGGTTCTCTGCTTACATAAAGCTGAAAACAAGGGCTGAGGCACCAGCTGTTGGCAGCAGAGCATGTCCTCCCTGCATTGTCCTTGGAGCATAGTGCAGCTTCCAGGCTTGGCTCTTCCCGGTGCCTGAGACCTCTAGTCCTTCCTCAGGGAATGAAAGACGTAGGAACACTCATGTTGGTGCAGCAGGGCCCCAGGCAGGGCTGTGAAGCCATGGTTAAACCCTGTGATGGGTCCTGGGCTCATTAACTGAGTACCACACCCCTGGCACTCCTCCCACCCCTTTCCAGTGCACCCTGTGTCGCTTCTCCTGGGAGATCCCCTCCCTGCGGTTCCTATGATGCCACCTGTCCCCACTGCAAGCCTTACAGAGAGCTCAGATGGCCTGGCCATGCAATGGCTCTGGCAATTTACCACATCCCAGAAGAGAAACAACAAGCCTCTTTGGAAAAGGCTTGAGGCTTGTTGTGTCTGGTTCCTTTTCTATCTCGGCCTCCTCCTGGCACATGCTGGGAGGCCCTGGAGTGAGTCTTTGCAGAGGAGCAGCGTCACCTGTCTGAGAGAACTGAGAGACACATATGGCAGATCAGGGATTACGGGGTGCAGCAGCCCCTGACTCTGCATCCCAGGCCAGTCTGGCAGAGTTAGTGACAAGATGGTCCCCATCAGCCATGGCCACACCCTGATGCTCACCTATGGGAATACACAAAACAGAGAGTACTTTGGACCTTATTAGCATAAAATATTTGATAAACGAAATGCCTTGGCAAAAGCAAACAGAACTCTGAGATTGAATCAACATTGCAAGAAGATCCAATCAGACGTTTTTCTGGGAAGCTTCATTAACTTTGCAAGCAAGGAATGTTGTAATATGCATAAGTTTGTGTATTTGATTTTTACCTAATCGTTGTAGTAAACATCGCTATCTCCTGAAACAGTATATAAGTCTTGTAAGTTCCCAATAAAATCGGACTCTGAGGACCATTCAGTCTCCCCGTCTCTCTCCATCGCTGACACTCACCCTCTTGTTGGAAGGAGCCAGCTGAGATGTGATGACAGTAAGGATAGGCTGGCTCCGGGAGGTGGCATGTCACATGCCATGGCTTCACTGGTGTCTGGTGAGGCTTCTGCCCAAGCTTGCCTGCTCCTCGCCTGCGCAGCATGACCATGGAGAGATTGTCCTTCACCAGGTCATGGTCTAGCAGCATCTCCTTGTGTTTGCTTATGCTTAGGGGAGCACTGTGGTCTTCCCTAAATCCTGTCTTCAGAGAGGGGGATTGCTGCACCAGCCCTCTGCATCCTGACTCTGGACACACAGCAAGAGCAAGCTGCTGTCTAACCTTTTTGGTCGCCTTGTGCCCTGTTTGGCCATTTCTGATATGACTGACATTGGAAGGGTGATGCCGGGTGCATGGCACCCCACATAGTATCTCCCAGCAGCAGAAAGTCCCTGAGTTGCTCTGTGCCAGGGAGCCCACCAGGTCTGAGTCTGCTGCAGGTCGGAGCTGGGTGCTGCTGGTGTGACTGAGTGGGTGCTGCCTCTCCTGCTTGCCTGCAGTACTCAGAAGTGCTGGGATGGCTGTGGGGTGCCGAGGCCCTTCCAATGTGTAACTTGAGGGGCCACATGGCATAAGTCACCACAAAGGGAGACAGGACAGAGAAGGGCTTTTAGGATGGAGCAGGGATTTGGTAATCCAGCAGAGCTGTGGAAAGCAGCTAGCTCCTGGCTGGCTCCCTGGGTGCCATCCAGCCTCGACAGAGCTCATCCAGTGCTCCCAGCACTGCCCACACACTCGGCCATCACACAGCCTGTGTCTGCGGTGGCTCTGGCATGACCTGGCTCCGGGGAAGCCCAGCCTTGTGGCTTGGGCTGTGCTTGGTCACCAATGGTGATTGCCGAGCTGGGGATGCTCCTGATTCACAAAGACCCTTCTGTCTGAGGAGGGCTCACACCGTGATTGTCCCTGTCCCAGATTCAATGCCATTGCACACACTGCTCATCTTTCCAGGGCAGTGAAGGGGCCTTTGTGTGCCAGCACAGTGGCTCTGTCCCCATGCAGAGTCTGCCCCTCACTCCTTGGATCACGCTGCTTTGTTTGCACTGGTTTGACCAGACCATGAAGTATCTTTTCATGTGCATCTATCCTTCTGGCAGAGCTGTCTAGCCTGGCACTGCCAGGCAGGGAGAGACACTTGCTGGCTGTCACCTCTGCTGGTAAGGGCCTCTGTCTGCATCCTTGCAGCAATGTGTCTACTGTGTCCCCACATCACCATGTGACAGGGCCACTACCTGTGTCCTGGCCTCTGTGCAGTGGCGTGGGGTGGGGCATGATGGCTGTGCTGCTCAGGGGTGCAGACAGCAGGAGGGGTGATATTCTGGCAGCTTGGGTGTCCCCTAAGGACTGTGGCAGGGTAGGAAGGGCATTATGAGGCCTCAGGCTCTTGGGCTTCCTGGGCATGGACTGGTGGTGGAAGAACTGTGCCTCTCAACCCAGGAAAGCTTATTCAGCCCTGAGCTAAGAAGGGGCAGGGGCCATGGGTGATGGTAGCTGTCTCAGACCCCAGCTGCCCAGAGACTATCTGCAGGATGTCCTTGGGGAGCCCAGAGAGTGCCATCCCTAGGTGTCTTTGAAGTCAGGCCTTGGTTTTCCCAAGGGAGGATTTGCCCTGAGCCAGGAGCTGTAGAACCACCCACCCCAGCAGCATCAGGGGGCTGGGATTGTGTCTGTGGGGTGTATGGAGAAGCCAGGAAATTGGAGCAGATGCAGTCAGAGATGACAGCAAGGGAGGGCTGGAGCATGAGGCACAACAGGAGAGCGGGCTTGGGAGAAGGCCAAGGCACAGGTTTGTGCTAGTAGCAGAGGCTCTGAGCAAGGAAATCCCCTTTTATTGCCTAGTTTGTTCTGGGCTCAAGGACAAGGATCTGAAGACTTCCCTTGAGCACCATATCTGGCCCCAGTAGGTGGTGTCCACCTGGCACAGAGCCCTGTGGAGCTGAAGCCAAGTGGGACTGAGGTGGGAGCAAAGCTGTGTCTGGACACCCTGAGCCCACACAGACGTGCTGCCTGTAGCTGGATCCCAGGGATCACACGCCCCTGTGAGGGTGTGCATGCACACGTGTGCACACTGCCTTGTGCATGTAGCTCGATCCCACAGGATCTGAATGCCAGCATGAGAGTGGGTGTGGGTGTTTGTGCAAGCACGCTTCTGTGCATAGCTCTGCTCTGCGCAGCTCACAGAGATCGCTGCAAGGCTGTTCTCTCTTCTGTTATTCCTTAACTGTTTTTTTCTCCTTAAACCCCAGCATTTAATTGTTTCACACCCTGGGAACATCACTGCTTTTTTCCTGGCAGCCACACTGGTGCCGTGTGTGGGATGGGGGATGTGTGGAGCTGCAGGCACATGGTCTCAGTGTTGTCCCCTCAGCATATGCATTCCATTGCTGAGGCAATGTGACACGATGTGCTGGTTTGGAAATCTCCATCTGATGGAGCCATATGCCAAGACCAGAACCAGGAGACACTGTGTCGTGGGTACCATGACTTTGCTGTGTCTGGGGATAGAGCCCAGGCCCTGAGTGTAGCACCCCTGCCCACTGCCAGATGGGCAGGGTAGGATGAGAGAACTGGGACGCCAACCCTCTATTGGACACTGCACCAAGCAGGAGAAAAGTCTCTTTCCCAATATCAGCCACATGCTGCTGTTTTCTGGGAGAGAAAACCACTGGCTGCCCATGTGTGTGCCAGCACATGCCTTAGCCCAGCTTATTCCGTGTCCCCAGTCCTGCCATGGCCCTGCAGGCTAAAGCAGCATATGTCCTTGCAGGTCACCTCAGCCATCAGAGCTGTGTCCAGCTGCAACTCTGAGACTGATGGTGCACAGACAGGGTCCCTGCTTATCCTGATGGCCCCTCTCTGGAGGCCTCCTGCCACCTGCAGCACCTGTCTTCTCCCACCCTCCTGCCTATTTCTTAAGGTTTCACCCTTATTTCAACAGGCAAAAGCATCCACCTACCCTGTACCTCCCCTCCCTCTCCTAATCCAAGCTATTCTTCCTCTTGGTTTCAGCCAGCTACTATCCTGGAGTTAAAAATAACAAGGAATTTACAGCCTTCAACCTTGAACTTGGCCAAGCACTTCCACAGAGTGGAGTGCTTCCATTTTGTGCAGTGTCAGCAGAGCGCTTGATGGCTCATCCTGGATTTTTCTCCATCTCCACAAGTCTTTTCCCAAGGGCACAGCACTGGGATTCTGTCCAGACTGACACCAGCTGAGAGGGATGCTGTGAGCTGGTCATGTAAGAGTGATGTGGCTTGCCACAGGCACGGGAGCCAGGCGGGGTATGATCCTGGGAGTTCAAGTCCCCAAGGTGTCACGGGATTTGGAGCTTTTGTCACATCTTTTCACATTCTGTCTAATGACATTTCCTTTGCTGATGTTATTAGCACAGATTTAGAAAGGTTCCCAGATTTTCTCCTCCACAACTGGGAACGCAGGAAACTCAAAGGAAACTCATTTCAGTGTTATTGTCTTTAAAAGGAAAACTGGAAAGTCACCTAACGCTGGGACTCCTGCAGCCACAGCTCTCGACATGGACCCCAGCCCATATTTGCAGGTCATTGCTATTTCAGGGACATGACGAAAGTCCATGTCCCTGTGGCCCTTCCTGTGCCTCTTACATGCAGCAGACCTGCTCTTGAGCTGGGCAGGATGCTGTCACAAGGGGAATGTGACAGAAACAGGGAGGTGCTACAGCTCCACTGCACCTGTGGGACACAGATGCACCTGCTAATGCACCAGTTGGTGTGAGACATCCAGACCCCTTACTCTGCCCTTTCTCCCCCAAAAAGAGGTTGCAGAACATTGGCTGTGTACCCACCCCAGGAGGGGATTGAGAGGGCTGATGAGCCACCCACGTCAGCACAGACATGAGCAGGCAGCAGTGCTGCATGGATGGACCAGTCTTTGGGAGCACCAGCCCCTTGCCAGTGGTAGGGCAGGGACCATCACCTGAACGGGAACATCCTGCACTGCTCCTAGTGCTTCTGACACCGCTGTAAGCTGTGACATTAAACTAGGTGGATAGTTCATCTGTTCACCCATCTATGTGGATATAGCACAGTGTGACCCAGCCTTCAGCTTCCCATGGTAATCCCAGTTCTGATGAAGGATTCTACCAGGTCCCCCTGGATCCTGTCCCTGCTGTAGGATAGGACTGATTTCTACTGTACAAGGGAAAGCATGTGAGGCTGTGCCATCCTCTCCCTGCCCCAAATTAGCACACAGCCCACTTGATTGCTTCCTTGTGGGTGAGTTTGAAGTGTCCATTATTTGAAGGGGTAACACTGATGTTACTGCAGGCCTACGGCAACATCCTTGCTGCGACAGGGAAGCCCAGAGCCCCTCGGCAGCTCGGTGTGGGCTGGGCCAGCATACCCTGCTCTGCTCTGCCCGGAGATGGGAACACAAAGCAGCTGTCTGCAGGTGCTGCTTGTGGCCACCCTACTGTTCCCTGCTGTTCACCATTTGGCTGCCAGTGTCCCAGCTGCCCATGCTGGTGTCAGTTGTGTGCTGAGTCCATCGCTGTGGCCTTGGGTGCCAGTGGGTCCCCAGAAAGCTGGGCTTGTTCTCACTTGGTTTAAGCCAACAGAAGCATCCCAAGGGGTGGCTGGTAAATTGTCCCTGCATTTTTCAGTTGTGGCTGTTTCCAGTGCCTGCTGTCTTCTTCCCCACTTGGCCTGGGGAGGCCAGGACAGGGAAGCTGGAGCTGTCTGGCTGCTCTGTCTGTGGAATGCCATGGTGGCTGGGGATGTGGCACCAAGGTGCCAAGCAGCTCCCAGCATTCTGCAGAAAGGCCAGGTGTGCTGGGCAGGGCAAAGGACTGTGGGGAGAGAGCAGACAGTGCTGCTGGTGTTGCTCAGGGGACACTGCCTGGGTACGTTTTGACTGTGTTGTTTCCCAGAGCAGGGGCAGTAAGGTTTGGCTTATGGGAAGGGAGCCCACAGGGAGTGGGAATGATTCATTGACTGAATTAAGCAGATTTATGAAGTTATTTCTCAAATGTGTGTGTCATGCCATCCTGACTTGGCTGCACCACAGTGCTGCTGCTAGGGCAGAGTCTGCCAGACCACAGCCCTTCCAGCAAAACAACTCTAGTGGGCAATAAAACTGGGATAAACACAGCAGAACTGTCTTGGTCTGCACAGGAGGCCACACATCCACACTTCCCAGGACCAGGCTGCTGCTATTCACAGTCACTGAGGAGCTCTGGGCAGGGGAAGAGAGCAGGGACACACCAGGGCTCAAGGAGTTTGAACTGTGGTTGGGGATTTCAAGATGGAGAGTAACTTGCTGAGGAAAAGGTGCAATTTCTCCTTGTTCCCTTGTCTTGCAACCTCTGAGTTGCCCTACCAGGAGCTGGGGGCTACTGTTCTGCGGAACAGATGTCCCATTGGACACTGGATGCCATTGGGGCCACAAATCATCCAGGAAGGATGCACTGCTAGAGCTGTGGTGTCTGTGAGAGGTTTGAGACTGACTGTGAGATCATGCCAGTCCGTGGGCCCCAAAAGGGACAGTGGGAAGAACTCAGGAGGTGCAGTGCCTGTGCCCAGAATAGGGCTAGGGTTAGGGGACCCACAGCTGGAACTTGCACTTGGGTTATTCCAAGGAGTGTCCATGTGTCCTGGATTGTAAGATAAGCATTCATTTATTCTATTTGCCATCTGTTAAAAGTGGGGCAGTTATCGTCTGTTAATTGAGCGGTTTTCTTATCTCTTCCACAATCTATCTCTCCTTCTGGGGAGATAACTTCTGTTAATGGGCCATTGATCCTCACTGCATGACTGATAAAATTACATCATCCCATTGTGAGATGCTCTGCCCAGGGGGAGGAGCCAAGCATTCCTATCTGGATATAATCTGAGATTTGGGACACAAAGAGAGCCTCTTTCTCCACTGGATTCCCAGAGGAAGACCAGGCCCATCTACACCACCACCATTTAACTGGACTGTTACCAACACCCTGACCCACAGGTCATATTCTGATTTTATCAGTAGTTCTGTTTGTGCTAATTACATTTGTATTTTCAGTTTTTGTTAGTAAAGAACTGTTACTCCTATTCCCATATCTTTGCCTGAGAGCCTTTTAATTTCAAAATTGTGGAATTCAGAGGGAGAGAGTTTACCTTTTCCATTTCAGGGGAGGCTCCTGCCTTCCTTAGCAGACACCTGCCTTTTCAAACCAAGACACTGTGCCTGAGTAAAGAACACTGTTTGAGGATGGTCCAAAGGAAACCCTCATCCATTCTTTTGGATGCTCCAAAGGAGACTCCAGGTAATGTTTCTCAGGGTCAGTTTTCTACCAGCATTACCTCTTAGCCATGGGGGTTAAAGTCAGATGTGCAGCCCACCTCTCTTTGCAGGTGCTGAGACTTTCCCATCACCAATGAGCTTCCCCAGAAAACATCACCCGTCCACTTGGATGGAATTTCGGCATCCTCCCTGCAGTGCCCACCACACCCCAAGGCCACCACAGCCAGCCCTGTGGCACCCCAGAACCAGGGACAAGCCTGTCTTGCTAAATGAGTAGAAAATGAGTCCTGGGACATTACTGCCTGAGAGTAATTTAAAATCTACTAAAAGAGGTTACAGCGTTCCAAGAAATATGTCTCTGGGAAGCTGCCCAGTGGGAAACAGGACAGACCCAGAACATCCCAGCAGTGAGGGAAGATTGAAAACAAGCTAGGAATAAAAAAATTACTATATATATAAACATGCTGGGCAGAAAAGCCAGCACCTCAGCCTGTGTTCTTTGGTTGTTGTTGTTGCTGTTTCTAAAGCTTTGATTTGGAAACTTGCTGCTATTTATAGCCCTCCGCTTTCCCCACAGTGGTTACTGTGCTGATCCCTTCCAGATGCTGGATCCTCAGAGACCTTGTTGGGGGGGCTATCGGGAGCTGGGGATAATTTTGCACCACTGCAAAATTGAGGATATGAAGGGGAGGAGTGAACAGCCTCAGCACCCATGTGAGTTCACAAAGCACATGTCAGGAGTGAACCCACATGCAGGCACCATGGCTGCTCAGCTGCAAGACCAGCAAGATTCCTCCTGGATCCATTCTCCAAAAGGATGAAGGAATCCCCGATCATACAGCCCCAAGGAACCCCAACATTCCTGCAGACCTTGGATGTGCTCTTGGCAGCTGCTAGTGTAAACAGCCCTGGTCCCTGGGACATCCCTGTGATGTCAACATCTCTGTCCACCTCTGTCAACATCTCTCCCCACCTCAGGAGGTTGAATGAGCTGTTGGAATCCCATGGAAAATATGAGTCTGGGCTTTCCTGCCCATGAGAGAGGTTTGGTGGTGACTCAGTGGCCCGTAACCAGGACAGCAGCATACAAACAGGCAGTATGGAGTACGAGGGGGGCAAGGATATCCTGGATGGAGTAGGGAGTGTGCTGGAGACTCAGGGGAGCTAGAATTGGTCCCTGGCTCCTTGGCTGGCCATAAAGAGGCTCAGGGTATCTATGCTGCTCCATGATGGGGTGGGGGTTCTGAGCCTGCTTGAGAACCGCTAAGGAGAAGGTACTCTGTGTCTCAGGGAAGCAAGACAAAGGTTTCTGGGAGCCTGATGCTGCTGTGTCCTGGTATGGGCACAATGGAGCTTCCCTGGGACAGTCCAGGCCCTCCCAGCTGAGATGTTGAAGCCCAGGGGAGAAGCAGGGAGTCTGGAACCCGCCGTTCCTTTGTGTGGATGCACTCAGTGGGCGGCAATGGGGCAGCTGTGATTTTGGGCCTTTTCTTTGCCTTCTCAAGAAAACTGCATCTGAAAAGCATCTCATCACAGCACAGATCCTCCCCCAGGATTTCCCTGTTCATGAACAGATCAGTTTTAAAACACCTTCAGCAGGTTCTGGGTCTGTGTGTTGGGACAAGCAGAGACACCCTGGAGTGCCTGGACATGGGGGAGAGACTCTCCCAGGAGTGCTCCTGTGCACTGCAGCTCTGCAAAGGAAGTGTGGGGACAGCCCAGCCTGGAGACTGGCCTGGTGCTGGAGCTAGGGAATTTGGGGCGTCCTCCAGCAGAACAGAGTTGGGGAGAGAGAACTGAAAACAGGGAGTTTTATGTGATCTGAGTTTAATAGAGGGGGATTAACATTCTCCAGAGATGCTGTGAGCATTTTAGGATGGCTGATCCTTGGGAGGCATTGTTTGTGCATAGCTTCCCCCAAACCCACTCTCCTGATCCCTCCCCTGGCTCATGAAGCCTGGATGACTCCAGCATGGCATCTCCCCTGGATGGTTTGAGAGTGAATCAGGATTAACCTGAGGGCATTGGGAAGCATTTCACTTGTGAATAGGATGCTTTAGGGCAGCAGCATCCTGGTCCTTGCTGGATGCCCTGGTGTGCCCATGATGGAAAGGGTAGGAGGCAGAGGGAGTCTGTGCAGAGGTGGGTCTGCCTGAATTACTGTCACTCGCACAGCGGGGACACGCTGGGGGGAGGTATTGGCTAATCCAGAACTGGGCTGGAGAGCTGGGGACACCCCATCTCCGAGCCTGAACGTGCTAATCGTGACCCAGGCTCTACATCTTGCTGCCTGAGGGGTGTTCTAGGAAAGCCAGAGATGCCCAGGCATCGTGAGAAGGGAAGGAGGAGGTCGGGGAGCAGGCGGGGCCGCGGCCGGTGGCCAGCTCTGAGTCACAGCCCTGGCCACGCTCACTGTCGGCCGGCCGGCTGATGACGTCGTGTCACCCGATTTTGTGGGAAGAAGCAGCAAGCGCTGAGCTGTCGCCACAGCAACAGCTGTTTTGCTGCACGCCTGGGGAAATTATGATCCCATGGGATGTACGTTTTTGGGCTGGTCCCTCTTCTTGCTCACCCCCAGCCTTGCACACACTCCTACGTCTTCCTCAGGGTACTAGCTGGGCTGAGTGGGCGGCGATATTTTAGGGCTTTTTGAGCTATTTTGGGACTTGCTGTGAGACACCGTGGGCAAGCGGAAGTGACAGGTTTTGGTTCTTGCTTCCAGAGCAACGGTTGGATTGGGGACGGGGGTGGCCGGGGCAGGGCAGGGTGGAGGGAAACCCTGGGTTGTCTGCAGGGAGCAGCCAAAGGAGAACCCGGGAGCTATCGTGGCCAGGAGGACTGGGAAGATGCTCATGGCTGTGCAACATGGTGAGGAGCTGGGGGGCATGCTGGGGAGGCTCCCCAGCCACCCAGGAATACCGCCCTGGTGCAGGGGCTGTGGGATCAGCTGCTGGAAAGCAGCAACTTGTTTCTCAGCCCTGGGGATTTTTGCACTGTGTTTAGTGAGCTGCTCTTTCAGTCAGGCCAAGAAGTGGATTGTTTTCGAGAAACCCCTGGCTCCACCAGGCAGGCATGTATGTGAGGGGACAGTGCCATCTGCCTGCTGGGAGAGCCAGCAGCGGGGCGGGGGCACAGCCATGGCACAAGGGGCTGCATAGCTTCAGCATTAAGTAAGGACAAAAGGAACTGCTGGGCTGATCCTGTAAGGAGGGTGTCAAACAGCCTGGAATGACCCGCTTCGGAGCAGCACACCCGGGTCGGTTTCTGTCTCTCCGTGTGAGCCTGGGTATATCCCTCCCCAGCACTCCCTGTGCTTGGCAAGGGCCATCAACCTCCCACTCTGAAAGCAGAAGTTGTCCCTGACCAGGCCCGGCACAATGACAGGAGTGGCTGGCAGAGGCAGCTGCACATGCGGGCACACTGGGCAGTGCACGGCTGCCACGCCACAGCCTCATGTTCCTACTGCTCCCACCCATCTCAGTAAACAAGTCTCGGGAACAGAGATCTGAGTCATCGCCAGCTCAGAAACACCCAAACATGGTCATGGCCAAGCACGGCTCTTCTGTGGGCCAGAGCTCGGCAGGCCGGGCGTGGAAGGGGCTGCAGCAGTGGTGCGGTGCCTGTGCACAGTAGGGTTCTGTAGGACTCTGCAGTGAGGATGCAGCAGCCCTTCCTGGGACAGATAGAGTCATCAGTAGGACAGCCAGAGGCTTGAGGATCTCTGTAATCCCATGGCCGTGATGTGCCCAGCTGGGCACAAACGGGGACGGTCCAATCCTGCCAGCGCTGCTGCTGGCACACAGCCCCAGGCATGTGGGTGTGCCGCAGCCCCTGCAAAACCAGTGGTACCTTTTGAATCTGTTCCCTGTCCAGGGAAGGATACAACATGGCAAACACATAAAGAGAGCAGTTCAAATAAAAAAAAACCAAGTCCTATTCTGCATGACTGCATTCAGCAGCAGTATAACATCGCTGAGGACAGAAGCTTTTTGGGTGTCCTAAGGCACTTCCACCTGGAGACCCAGAGTTCATGGGATCAGAGCAAGGTAGGGGTAGGTCTGCACTGGGATTCAGCTGGCTGTCTTCAGCTTCTAAAAATACAGGGCACAGCACATCTTGGCTTTCAGCCCAGGGGCCCTCCCCACCAGACTCCATCCATGCCAATGAGGCATCATCTGTGGGATCTGCTAGACTTGAAAATTGGGACATTCCCAAATTAAACAGTTTGCAGAAGCACATTGCCTCTTTCCATGTTTACAGTTCATTAAAGATAATCAGTCCTGCCTGATACAAAAATTAAACTTGAAACAGGAAAAAAATTTTTTTTAATTTGACGTGTCGAGGAGTTGATCCTTCCTGAAACAGGTTTGGGCTGGAAAACCCCTTCAACTTCTTCCAGACTCCAGTGCCTTGGTCAGTACCTGTGGGGACATGTGCTCCCCACTTGCACATGATCCCTCACCAAGACATCTGGATAGGATGAGGGAGATTCAGGTGAGGCAGATTCTGAGGGCTGTGGACCCAGCTCTAGCAAATACCCTAAAGCAGGTTGCCCTGTGCTGCTCACAGCTGGTGGCAGAAGGTGTGAGAGCTGGTGAGCAGAGCCAGGCTGAGCAGGGCAACTTGCAAGCTCATGGGAGGAGGAGGAGGAGAAGGCTGAAGGCTGAGCCCTGGCAGCATAACCTGCTAGTGATGGGACCATCTGAGAGTTGGGATGCAGTGAGGTAGGCTGGAAGCAGGGGTACCAGGCCAGCCTCAGGGTTTGATTCCTTCCCTCAGCCTTCCCCATGAGCTTTCCACCTCCATCTGTCCTTCTGCTCTGTGGAGGTAGGAAAAGAAAAAGCATTTTTGGCCTGGTGTCCTCTTGTCATTGCAATGGGAGCAGCAGGCAGAGTGCAGCTGTGCTTATATAGAGCACTGTGCCTGGCTCCTGGCACCCAGCTCCTGGACACCACAGGGCTGAGCACACTGTGGTGACTGGCCTGTGGCTGGGGTGGGGGTCAGATGGCCATAGGCCTCCAAGCTCTCTCTTCTTGTCATGAGGCCCTGTCAGCTTTCCCCCCCGCCCCCAGCTGCTGGCCACGGGGGCTGAAATGTCCCCAGGGTGGTGGCAGGGGGCATGGGCTGGTTCTTCCATCCCTAGGCAGAAGTTGGTGACCCCAAGCCATGGGGCAGAGATGCAACCCAAGGGTGGGCATGCTGGCTGCTAGATCCAGGCCCTGGTTAGACACCCACCTCCTGGAGGAGCATTTTATCTTCTTGTCTGAGTTCCTGCAGCCCTGGAAGGTCTATCCTGGCCTCAAGCCAATGCCTGGATTAATTAGTATTGTGGCATTTTTGTGCTGCAGCAGTGCTGTTCGCAGCATCCTCTGGCTGCCTAATTGTGTCCAGCATATGTGCAGAGTGGCCCTTGCCCCTGCCCCCGGCCAGCTCTGCAACGGTGCCTGTGGGTTGCCTGCCAGCAGAGTTTTTGTAGGGGGCAGACAGAGGGGACTGGAGCCAGGTCAGAGCTGTTAAAATGACATGTTCCTTCTCTGTTTCCCCAATACAGGAATTCTGAGAGGTCACAGCCTCAGTGGTTCAGGTACTGATGGGATGCCCCTCACAGCCAAGAAACAGGGTCTCCATGTGTGCTCACGTGTCCCCACATGTGCTCCTTCTAGGCAGGGCTGCGTGAACTGCAGGCAGACGGGCTGCTGCCACAAACCCCTTAGTGTAATCCAGGCCTAGTTTGGAGCAGGCATTTGCTTCTGGGCTGAGAAGGACCTTCCTCCACTCCATGCAGTGATATGGTGGCATTCGGCAGGAGAGGTGTGAGCTCTGTCACAGCTGCATTGTGTTATAGATGAGTAATGAGGTTGTTGGCGCTCACAATTAAGGAATTCTAGGCACATCTGGGGCTGCTAGAAATGCTGCAGGCTGCTCCCAGGGTGCTCAGCCCTGTGAGAAACAGGAGCAACCCTGCTCCTTCACAGCATCCTGAAGGAAGCAGGCAGCTGGGGGCAAAGCAGGAAGGATAGGTTCCCTCACTGGGTGCAGGTTGTCAGTGCTGGGTGCTGGCTGCTTCTCTAAACGTGAAATTATGGAAGAGTGAGCAGTTACAGGAAGCTGGGAAGTGTTTCCCTTTGTCCAGGACAGCTGGTAAGCTTTTGGGTAATATTAGCTCACAGGCACTGCTCCACCACCCCAGGAGTTTTGGCACGGCCATTTCACTACCTAGTAGAGCTGGGAGCTCCAGCTGTGCAGCAGAACCCCTCCAGGACCTGGAGGTTGAGAACGATCAGGTGACATGGAGGGAGAGAGGTGGGCAGTATCCCTGCTCCAGCTTCCTGAAGGAGCAAAGCCCAGGCACTGCCAGCTGGGCTGGGCTCCAGCACTTTGGGTTTAGCCCTCTGGCAGCGCTGGCTCTGGCTGGAGAGGTGCTTGCACCAGACTGCTGTCCCAGGGTAATCCCTGGCCCTCCGCAGCCCACAGCCCAGACCTGCTTGTTGCTCCAACCCTTAATTCTCTAACAATCTCTCCTCAATAGTAGCCTTTTCTGGGGCGGGAGGAGAGCTGGAAAGCCACGTGGGCCTGTCCCACGACCAGAGCATCCTCCCTGGCAGAGTTTTGAGCAGTGATACCCACTCTGGCTGTACCCCAAATGACAACACGCCAGGCCTTGGGGACAGAGTGAGCTGGTCCCTGGCAGGGACTGACTTGGGGAAGAGACAACAGCCCTGGGATCAGCAGGGAGCTTTGGAGCTGTCAGCTCATCTCCAGACCCATCTGTCCTCTTCAGTCCGGACATCTGCATGCAATAGCACAAGAGCACAGTCCCAGGCTGTGGGCCCCTGGAGGGAGGGGCAGACTGCCGTGAATGCCCTCGGAAAGACTGCATGGGCATTGGCCAAGGTGCTTCCTGCCCTGCAGCGCCACTTTCCCACTGCAATGACAATGGCAATGATGCCAGCAATGATGCAACGGCAGCCAGCTGTAGCTGTTGCTGTTATTGTAATTACAATAATAACAACAATTATAATAATTACCCAACTAAGGAGCCTGCAGCCTCTGCTGCTCAATGCTTTGCTATTCAGGGTCTTGCCTGGATCCTGGCCCTGCTCCCCTTGGTCTCTGAGCCCCTGTGCTGTGGAGGGACCAGAGCTCTGGGTGGTGTCAGCACCAAGGACTTCCGTCCCATGTCTGCCATTGGACCCAAGTTCCCAAAATGTGGTTGCAGTGGCCAAACTGCTCACACTCGCTCCCTGCAGCAGGGTCTCACCTGCACCTCTTGAGCCTTCAGCCCCAAAGGCTGCCTCGGATACCATGAGGCTCTGGTCCTACTGAGCATGGAGCCAGGCACGTGCCTTAAAGCATGTGTGTGTATGTGTCAGTGCCATGGCTGCAGGGCTGACTATATGTCGCTGTGTGAGTGCAGTGTTGGTGACACTGTGCTGGTGACACCAAGGCCAGCAGTAGCACCACCAGTGCCATTGCCACAGAGGCTCTCTCTGCCAGGTGGCCCAAGCCCATGTCTCACGTGTCCCCAGAGCTGTCCCTGCACCACTGGCACTGACAGGGACCCTGGTGTTTGTCCAAGCATCATCCCACCCAGCCCATGACACCTTTGGGTCTGTCTCCCTGGAGTCATACCCCAGAAGTTTTCTGCATCCTTCTTGTTAGACAGCACAGATCCCTGCCACTGGGCTGTCTGTCCATCTGTTTTGGGCTTAAGGCAGTGCAGCTCCTGTGTCCTGCGGTCACCCCCTCAGCCTGCTCAAGGCTCCCCTCATTCCTGTCCATTAGTGCAGACTGTGCTTGTGAGCCTTGCTTTGGCCCCTACAGTGTTTCTGTCCCTCCTCCACCCCAGCCACTCTGAGTACCTGTTACATGCTGGAACTGAGCTCTGAGAGAGGAAGGGAGTGCTCAGGGAGGGAAGGCACCTGACTCCCTGGCCCCAGCCCCATGGGGACCCTGGCCCTGTCTGCCTGGTTTCCCTGCCACTCCCTCTTTGTGCCTGGCCAGGGAGGTGGGGAGATGAGGCAAGAAGGGCTTTGATGTGCAGATCGGCTTGGTGCTGCAGCTTTTGGGCACAGCAGGCTGGCACCAGAGGGGCCTGGGCCAGGCAGCTGCTTCAGAGGTGCCTCTGGCTCACATCTCAGCATGGCGCTGCCTTGTTTGTGCCTGGTGAGGCCAGGACAGCCCCCAGCACTTGGCTCCTGCTGGGATATGCTCCCAATAAGGCTTATGGAGAGCAGCAGGGCCACTGGAGGCACTGCCCCGGGAGGTCAGGCCACGTGTTACACAAGAGAGCAGGTGCTGTCCTGGGGATGGAGAGGGCATCAGGGGGATAGGGAGACCCTGGGGGAGGCCACACAACTACAAAGCCTCCGGCCACTGAATCGCTGAAGCCATCCAAGAAATTGGTTTAATTGGGAGCTGCCATGGGAAGGAGTGGTCCTGGCTGGAAGCCACAGTGGCCGACATGCAACCGCAGTGCCCACGGTCCCTCCCTGCTGCCAAGCACAGGGCAGGGGCTGCTGCCGCGGCCGCATGAACACAGTCCAGGGTGGAGGGGCTGGTGCACTGCTGTGAGGTCAGTGCTGGGATGGAAACAGCCTGGAGAGACCCAAGGCGAGCTCTCCTGCTCTCTCCTCTCTCTGCAGCTGTCACTAGGCTGATGGAGCCCCTTCACACCAAGATGGGATGGCACTGCAGCTTGGACCTTACCAGGACAGAGACAAGGCCCTGCATGCCCTCTGCTCACACTCACTCACCCTGCACAACCCCTGTGCAGTGCATTCACCTGCAGGTGTTCCCAGCCAGGCAGTCACCTTGCTGAGGGAGGCCAGACAGACAGAGCCCAGCCTGGACTCTGCCTTTGCCCCTGCCTTCCCTGAGCCTCGAACCTTCCACAGTCCAAAGGTTCCCTCCTGGAAAATGAATAACAGGCTGCTGGCAAGGCTGCGGCCACCAGCCCCATGCCTGGCAGTGGCCATCCCCTGCTGCTCTCACACTGTGGGACCATCTCCCCAGGGCACCAACCCAGCTGCAATAACCCTGCCACCACATCACCTTTGTCACTCATGGTGAGCCCATGCTGTGGGGGGCTGGAGAGGAGGCCAGGGCAGCTAAAGGCCTCCCGACCCACAGACAAACCTGCCCGCATCACCCTGGCTCAAGGGGCCGTTCAGGAGCAGCAGCAGCAGCAGCTCTGCTGGGATGACACTTCTACCAGTGTTTGCTCATTAAAAATGGGACCACAATGATATTCCATGTTCCAGAGCACCACAATGCTCCCAGCAGGTCAGGAATCCGATTTCATGCGTCTAGGATCTTTGGGACAGGAAGTCTAGCTATGTTTGGCTCGGATGTGGCCGAAGACGATCTTTAACTTTGCCAGTGTATCTTCTGCTGTGGGCACAAACTAATTAATGAATTGACTGAGAGAAGAGTTCTGGAAGGTTGAGGGGGAAGTTTCTCCAGGGTAGAGGGGAAAGACTGGAAGTGTTGTGCTGCTTTGAACTGTGCAAGTACAAACAGAGCCCATCCATCCTCCAGGAGAGTGGTGGCTTTTTTGCAGCCCACCTTTTGTTATCTCTTTCAAGACCTGGGTACCCCTGGTGCCTACTGCAGTGAGCCCTTCACCCGAGGTGCCTATCTCTGAAATGACAGGGTGGCTCCACAGCAAAAAGCAAAGACCAAAAAATTACTCCATCTTGTGATCCCAGGGCTGGGAGATCTCCTGCCATGAAGCCAAGCCCTAGCCCTGCCAGGGTTACATCTGCTGGCTGCAGCAGGCCAGGCCCAGGCAGGGCAGTGTGGGGCAGAGATGGGCTCAGACACAACAAATACGCTTGACCACTCATGGCATAACCAGCTGGAGTGATCTCATGACAGGGCCCTGATCTCTGGTGCAGTGGCCCGTGACCCATCTGGCGGCAGGGGCCAGCGTCTCCAGTGGGAGCAGAGGGGCCATCACAGCTGACCCACAGTGGCAATAAGATCTTGATTTTGCAGGGGCAGGAAGGGGGTTGGGGCCTTCTGGGATTCTGGTCTGTCCCACTGCAGCAGACCACCAGCTGGCAGTGGGGTGGCCCCACACACCTTGGCCGTGTCAGCAAAAAGCTGTGCAGCAGTGTCGGGACCTGGCACCCTGCCCTGGCCAGCACAGCCAGTGTTTGCTTGGGGATGTCATTCTTGCTCTGTTACTGTCCTGGTGGCTCTTGGGTAACCTCCATCCTGGCTAATCATTGACTGGGCTGGGAAGGCTGGCAGGAGAGACCTCAGATACCAGGGAGACCTGAGTGCTGAGCTCAGGAGAAAAAGGTCCATGTCAGTGTCTGGAAACAGCGTAAACCTGGCACAGGCCTGCCCCAATGTCACCCACATGAAGATCACCAGCTGCCTGTCCCTGCCTCCACACAGCCTGCAGGCAGCCTTGGGTTCGAGTGGCAGTGGGATTTGGAGGAGCTGGGTGAACAGGTCAGTTCCCAGGGTGCAGGTCAACCCTTGTCCCTCTGGTTTGCCTTCTGGTCTGGGAGCCAGGCAGTGTGGGCAGCTGCTTCTGCAGGCAGGGCACCAGGCAGGCAACCAGGGACTGAGACAGGCCATGGGCAGCCCCCAGAGGGTCAGGTACAAGATAAGCCACTCATTTGCAAGGCCTTCTCCAATGGACACAACCCCTTTGTGACTTGTGTCATCTTGTAAGTCCGGCATCTTGTCATCTGGCAAAGTCTAGAGCCTGGCGCCCGGATTTCCCACACTGATTTTCCTGGGGATTATGCTGTTTCTAATGATCAATTAAAGCAAATTGGCCAGGTCCCCCAGGCCCCTAAATCCCAGTTAATCCCTAGCACCTTCTGTATCTCCAAGTGCTCATTCATTAAGTGGCAGTCCCACAGGGAAGTGTTTGCTCCAAGCATGGCTCTTTCCACATGAAACCTTCTGGGTCTGGGTTGTTTGTCTGGGTTCGAGAACTTGCTGTTTCTAATTGAGTTGTTTATCCTGGTGCTGTTTGCTCTGAGCCAATCTCCCTTTCTTGGCTGGAATGAGGAAGTTCGCTTTCTCAGGAACATTTTACTCCTTAGCTGCCTCCTTATCGCCACTAATGATCCCATTAACCTCCTAAGAGCTGTCACGCTGGCTATGGCATGGACAGGCAGGAGGCATCTCAGGTTGTTTGTGTCTTTTGCACTCTTGTCATCCTCCTGCATGACCCACCTGTTTTCCACCTGCCTCAGCAACTTTTGTCTTTGGTGCTGTCATTCGACAATATCTCCTGCTTTTCCCTAACACAATCCTACACACTCCATCCCCTTCCTCTTCTCTCCTCCTCTAAGCTTGTCTCCTTGGGGCTGTTTGACCTTGTTTCTACCTGGGAACCTGAAGTCCTTTTGTTGCAGCAAGTCCCACAGCTGTCCGAGCCCTGGGGAGTGTCTGTCCAGAGGATTACACACAAAGCCACCTCACCAAGGGTACAAAGCTGTGGCTCCCTGTGTGCTAACCCATGGCAGAATGTGGGCAGATGGCTCCTCACTGGGCTACCCTTTCTCCAGTTGGGTGGGAATGAAAGGACAGCCAGATGTCTGGCTCCCAGAAGCATGACAACCCTGCGCCAGAGGCAGGGAATCTGCAGGGACAGCTGGACCCAGCCAGACCGAAGCATCATTGAGTCATAGAATCCCCGAATGGTTTGGGTTGGAAGAGAGCTTTAAAGGTCATCTATTCCACCCTCCTGCTACCGGCAGGGACAACTTCCCCTAGATCAGGTTGCTCCAAGCCCCATCCAACCTAGTCTTGAACACTTCCAGGGATGGGGCAGCCACAGTTTCTCTGGGCATCTTCTGCCAGGGTCTCACCATCCTCATAATAAAAAACTCTTTTCCTATTTGCAATCTAACTCTGTCCCCCTGTCCTACTGCAACAGGCCCTGCTGACAGGTTTTTTCCCCCCCACAGGACTTGACCAGGCTGGGGACACAGCTGCAGCCCACAGGCCATAAACAATGGCATTATTTTTATTTTTCTCAATGGGAAAACTCATCCTACAGCACAGGAGGATGCAGAAAGGATACCTGAGGACTGAGACAATAAGCCAGCTGCTCACCTTAGGCATCCCTCTCTCACGGCAGAGAGAGGTGCTGTGCCAAGGGCAGCTGGTGGTGGTGAGGTCCTGGCAGGAGTGCACCACCCTGCACCCAGCACAGTGGGGCTGCCGCAGTGTTGCTGCCAGGTTACTGCCTGCTGTTTGTTTCACTTCCTGATACCAACAAATGCCTGTGGCTGGGTGTCAGGGCAGGGTGCCGGGGACACAAACCGCCAGGGAACACTGCGTACCCATCCGAGCAGCCCTGCCCTGGCCCTCACCCTGACACTGAGCCCTGGGCAGAGGCAGCCGCTGCCCTCTGCGGCTGGCTGGGCTTGCTCTGGCAGGTCCCCATCCCACTGGGGCTGTGGGGAGACAGGGGTTGGCAGTGTTGCTGGGAGGGGGGACAGCCCTGTGACCTGTGACGGAGCCAAAAGCCCTGAGGGGACTGGCAGCTGGCACTGCTGGATTCTGTCCCAGCCCTAAGCAGAGGGCACAGGCCTGGGCTGGCTCCCCAGTTATATAAGGGCAGCACGGCACTGGGACAACAGCAGCTGCTCCGCAAGCACTGCCTGTGCCATTTTGGGATGCGCTGCCACTACCCCACAGGTGCTGGTGCCTGTGGACTGATAGTGCTGGCAAAGGGCATGGCTGCAGTGTGCCTGTGGTGGGCAGCCCAGCTAGCAGCTCCTGGCATGCACATGTGGTGGGAACAGCTCCTTTCCCTCTGCTTGGGCCTGCCTGCCATGGAGGCCTGAAACCTCTTAACCAGCTGGGACGGCTTGGAGGTCAGCCTGACCCAACCTTGGAAAAACCCCCTTCCCAGGGGACGTGAACAGAGGAGAAACTGAGGCATGGCAGAAGGGTGGGTGAGCTGTGGGGAAGGAGATGGGCTAGACAAGGACCCTCAGCTCTGGTGCAGCCCCTCTGCACACTCCATCCACCCTGCTGCACGGGTTCTTCGCTTGTTGCTGGTGCATCCTCACACTTGCATCTCTCCCTCTCCAGCTGTCCCAGATGGCGGTATTCCAGTGCTCATGGAATGCTTGTGCAGGTGTCCTGGGAGGCTGCTGCACACAGAGCCCCAGCACCCTGGCTGCCTGTGTAGGTTCCAGCTGGTTCTTGCTCTCACCATGCACCAATCCCCATGGCACCAAGCTGCAGCTTGCTCAGGGCTGGCACCACAGCTTGTGCCACTCTCCAGTGGCAGCTTCCACTGTGCAAACACAGCTTCCCCTTCTGAGAGGGTCCCCAGTCCCGGGCAGCTGTGGTGGGCTGACCTGGATCCATGGGGGTGCCGGGCACCAAGGACTGCATGGAAAATCCCACACATGCATCTGTTGGCTAGGCTCCTGCAGGGCTGGGCTGGGCTGGGACATGGTGTTCGATTTGAGGAGCTGGGAGGCACACAGTGTTTGAGGTGCAGGGAGGGATGTTGCATAAGGCCCCTCTGCCTGGCTGGAATGGAACCTCCCCAGGAGAACACAGTGAAAGAGTGAGAACATGCAGGGCTGGGGGTGTCTCCTCTATAGCCTGACCCTTGGGCAGACCCTCAATTCCTGCTGCCCTCCCTTTGCTGCTCCAAGCCCCCTCCAAGGCTGCTGCTCACCTACGCTCGCTGCACTAAGCATCACGTACCCGGGCTTCCCACCCTCTGCAACAACATGCACCCCCCGCGAGCCATTTTCTTTATCATGCCCCTGAGCTGAGCTAGTCAGGGTGGATCCAGGGCTGGGCTGGGAGACGCTGGGGGCCACGGGAGGCCGAGTGTGGGATGTCGGTGGGCGTGGGATACTGAGATGTGCGTTAACCCCTGGGGCACCGTGGGGCAGTGGGGAGGTGGGGTCTCTGCAAGGGCTGCCATTTACCATTGGCTGGCACTTTGTCACACCACGCCGCAGGACGGGAAAGGCTATGCCTACCCGTGGGAGGAAGGCTGAGCTCTGAAGCAAGTGGTTTGGAGCGGGTGGCTGCAACGAGCAGGTGTTGCCACAACCTGTCCCCGTGTGCTTCTGTGCTGTGCAGAACCCAAGGCTCTGGGGAAGGGACAGAGGACGGGAAGAGGCAGCAAACAGGACTCCCAACACCATCACTGCACCCCTTGAACGCAGCTGGATTGAGGAGTGCAATTAGAACAAATGGGGCACAGAGCTCATTGCTGCAGGCCAAAGCTTCCCCAGCCAAGAGGGTCATTTCCCAGCACCCCCAACACCCACCGTAGTGACCCGGCCAGTGCAAGCACAGCTGGATCCAGCTGCCCTGTGGAATAGCCCTTCCTGGAGCAGCTGCAGACCTGAGAGGCTGGCAGCACTGGGGCTCTGTGGTGTGCGTCCCCCACAGGCTGCTGCAGTGCCTGTGTGTGCAAGGGATGTGTATGTACATGGTAGTGGGGCCTGAACCTGTTTACACACACACAGGAAAAGTCATAAGACACACAGGGAAAGTCATCACACGTACTCATGAGGCACATGCGTGTGCCCTTGCACTAGAGCGCTTGCAGGGCTGCCTGCACAAGGCTGCTGTGGGGTCACTGTCAGACAGAACAGGGAGGAGAAAGACACCCAATAATGATTTCAAGTCCCTGTGGCCTGTGTTTTGCTGTTTACCCGGCGTTTCCAGGGTGCCAACCACCCCAGCTTCACCATGACTCACACAGGGCTGGGGCTGAACCACCCTCACCACAGCAGAGACATGAAACCATGTGGAGCTGTGCTGCTGCAGCACAGGGTATGGCCACCTACCTGCTCCCCTGCCCCTAGGCACTGCTGCCCAAGGATGGCTTGGATGGCCCAAGAGTTGTGTCCCTAGAAAACCTTGGGGGAGGATACTGCACCTTGCTTCAAACATCCTGCCAGCCTGGGGCATTGCACAAACACCTCCGGGCTTTAATCTGTAGTAGCCATCAGCAGCCCTAGAGATGGAAGGTTTGGGGTGTTTTTGCCCTCCCTCACATAACCCATGGGGTTGAATCAAAAGCTGGCTGTGCCCTAGAACAGGGTTGGGGCATCCCCCACTCCTGTCCAGCACTGTTCAATCTAAATGACCCATCCTCTTACTCTCATATCATGTTTTGAGATGGCCCACAATGAAAAAACAAATGAAACAACCAAACAAGAAGTATCAGTGATGGCTGTGAGAACAGAAACACCAGAGGAAGAGCAGAGCTGGGGATACAGCTCCACACAGCCTGGAAAGAGCTTCCTTTCTGCTTGTGCTCCCAAGTGTGCCCTGCACAGGTGTGACACAGGGGACAGAGACCTGGTTCACAGAAGTGCAGGTTCACAGCACTTTGCCCTACCACACATCCAGCCCCTGGGAAGGGGCTGCCTGCTCTTATCTCCAAAAACCCATCTTGGCTCAGCCAGGGCCATCTAGGGGGAACTAAACGTCCCTGCTTAGGTGGGGAGCTGCCAGGTTTTCCCAGACGGGGAATAGCACCAGCCCAGTATCTTCACCAGTCCTATTCCAGCAATTCCCAGTCTCTTCCTCAGTGCCATCACTCTGCCCCCTCTTTCCAGCCACAGACACAGCTTGGAGCACAGGTATATATAAAAAGTAGTTTATTGCCATTTCTATCTAGATTTATACAACAGTGTCACTGCTTCTGACATCAAAAGCAATGTCCCGTCACATCCCAGAGAACAGGCCAGGGACAGAGGGGAGCCCAGGAACATGGGCTGGCTCCTCCACCCCAGTGGGTTAGAGCACAACCTGGCTCGTGGCTCTGCCCAGTGGTCAGTCCAGATCCTCCCAGTGCTGCCGCGTGGCTCTGTAAGGTGGGATGCCAGAGGGGAGTGAATCTGTCCCCTCCTTGGTGCCACTCACAATAGGTGGCTGTCCACTGACAGGCGCTCATCATTCCAATCTGCCTTCGAATGCCCCAGATGCTGAGATGGGCATGGCTGACCCAGAGCGGGCACCCCACAGCCTCAGAGGCACCTCTTGTGCACATGTTTATACATAGATACAGCTACAGAAGATACCCAAACTAACAAGCTTTTTTTCCTTGTAATCCCCACACTGCTGTGCATTCAGCCATGGTCTACGCTGCAGCTGCCACCTCTTGTGCTTGTCAGTCTGGGTTGGGCTCCAGCAGGCTCCTGGGTGGCTTGTGGGACGTATCTGCTTCACTCACTAAACATTGATCTCCCTCCAGTGTCAGGCTTTGCCAGAAAGAGACACCCCCCTGCAGAATGCAACCACAGCCTGGGGCTTGGCATGTGCTCCTTCCAACCACAGGTTACCATCACGGTGCCAAAGACCATCCAGCTCTGCTCTTCAGCAGAGCCCGGGACAGGTACTACAGATCTCCTCGTGGCACCTGGTGGGCAGTTGGATGGAGAGGAGGGGTCAGCTCCCTCTGTCTTCCTAGCAGAAGAGCATCCTCATGAAGGAGACGGCTGCTGGCTCTGAGGGCTGGCCAGGGCTCCCCGAGGGGCATGGCTCAGTGCCAGGGTCTGGCAGTCCTTCGTGTGAGATGAAGGTGGAAACGATTTTGCAGGAGATTAAGTAGAAAGAGTTCTGTGGCTCTGCCCACCCCAAGGACAGAGCCACCTTACACCGCAGAGCCCCCGGAGTACTGGGCCAGGGCAGCCACCCCGGGGCTCTGCTCCTCAGGGCACAGCACCTCTGCTGGGAGCCGAGACTGGAACTTCTCCAGCTGCTCAGGGCTGGCCAGGGTCTTCAGGAGGCTGTTCTCACGCTCTAGCTGGGAGTTTTTCTCCAACAGTTCCTTGATTTGCTCTTTCAGGACCTCGACCTCCTCTCGCACAGCGTACATCAGATGATTTTTCACAAGATCCTGCAAAAGGCCATGGAAGAGACCAATCAATGGAGAGTAATGCCCTGGGGGTTGCTACCTCCCCTTCCCAAGTGCTGGGGAAAGTGCCAAATGCTGCAGAAGCTTTTCCCAAAGACTATCCCTCCCCACCCCACCCTTGGAACCCTGGTCAGGGCTTGGTGCTCATCCAGCATAGCTCCCTCAGCCGTCATGTTTCTGGTCTCTCTGCATTCAGAAGCATTCTCCAGCCCCCTCCCCTGCCCCGGCATCTGGGGGGCTGAAGCTTTCGAGCACCCAGGGAACCTGGCTCAGGCAACCCCAGACCCCGAAAGTCCCCTTCCATGTCCACCCTCGCTCTCTGCGCACTGCGGAGTGGCTGGAGGCAATGAACTTCGCGTCGGTGGCAGACAAAGAGCAGCTCTGCCTGGCAGCGGGATGGGGAGTAGGGACCCCTCTGGGCAGAGGGACCCCCCGCCCCGGGCAGAGCACCCACCCGGGAGCGGGAAGCCCATCCCCGGGCATAGCATCCACGGGGTGACGGGGGAAGGTGCAGGGGAGAGGCGACAGCGCTGCAGCTCACCATCGCCTGCTCGATCTTGTTGTCGATGGCCACCACGCTGGCTCCGGAGGCGCTGGAAGAGAGCGGAGAGGCCGAGGGTCAGCACCGAACACCTCTTTTCCACAAGGGTCCGTGCACCGCGACACCTCCCGCTCACCAGTGCATTGGGGCGTCCCCCTCCCCAAGAGAATTAATAAATTCAGGCGCCGGCCGCAGAAGTCCTTCGCTCCCGGAGCAGCAATGCCCCCCCCACCTCATCAATGAGGTTCGCAGCTGCACTCCCCGGGCACTGGGACGCCCCTCCCCTCAGATCTCTGCGGAGAATGGCGGGGGCACCACGGCGCAGCAGGGCTGCCCCTACCTGTTGTCGAGCTTCACGGAGACCACATCCCCCCCGAGCAGGGAAGAGAAGAAGGAGATGGAGAAGTTGTGGAGCTGGTAGACAGCCACCTCCATGGGGGACTGGTACATGCCGGTGCTCATGGCTGCGGGCGCGGGTACACAACCTCGCACAGACGGAGCAAAACGCACTACCGCCGTCTGCTCGCCGCCCCCGCTTATATGGGCGGCACCCGCCCTGCCGGGAGGGGCGAACGCGGCCGGGACCGCCCGCCGCCCGCAGCGCCGCGCCGCGGGCTGCGCCGGTACTGCCCGCCGGTACTGCCCCCTCAGCCCGTGTTCTCCAGCTCTCTGCAGGCCCTCCGCCCGTTCCAGTGAAATCACAGCACGGCGCCGTCCCAGCGCAAGAGCCCGGCGCTTCAGCACCGTGTCACCCCCGCTAATGTGCACCCCCACTCCACACCCCTCGTCTGTGTCAACCAGAGTTCTGGCACCCCCGGCACCCCGAGTACAGCCCCCCATAGCCCGCACGCCTCAGCAACCCTTTCCTGTGCTCCCGGGCACCCGGGATAGGGGCTCGGTCGGGGGGACGCACGCACTTGCTTGGGAGCTGGGAGAATGGGTGAACTCGGTTGCATTTGGAGGTGCAGCCTGCAGGTCCCGCACAGTGAGGCGCCGTGACGGTAAAGGGGAGGCAGGAGGGAAAGGGGAGACATGGGCACTCAAAATAGAACCCGGGGTGCAAAATAGAAACAGGAGTAAAAAACAGAAACGGGCTGCTAAAAAACCGAGGTCCATAACAGAAACGGAGATGCAAAACAAACGGAAACAGGAGTGACAAACAACAGAAACGAGAGCGGAAAAACAACCCAGGCGTAAAAAACAACTCCAGGAGAGGAAACGAAAATCTGTACGCAGAGCAAACCCGGGGTGCAGAACCAACCCAGGGTACAGAACATGCACAGAGGTTGCAGAACAACAACTGTGGAGTGCAGAACAAACCCGGGGTACAGAACAACACCCTCGGAGTGCAGAACAGCCGCTGCATACAGAACAAAGCTGATGTATAAAACGAACTCGGGGTACATAGTAAAACAACCCCAGGGTGCAGAGCCAACCTGGGGAGCAGAACGAGAAATCGAGGGTGCAGAACAATGACCTTGTGGTGCAGAACAAATTCGGGGTACAGAACATGCCTTGGGTGCAGAACAACAACCAAGGAATGCAGAGCAAACCTACGGTCCAGAACAAAGTCAAGGTCCAGAACAAACTCGGAAGCACTAAACAACATCACCCCGCGGTTACAGAACAACACCCTCGGGGCGCCGAAACAGCCGGGAGTAGAGAACGCTCCGGGTGCCGAACGCGCCCCCGGCCGCGGCGGCCCCGCCCATCGTTGCATAACCCCGCAGCGGGCGGGGAGCCCCCCCGCGGGCACGGGCGGCACTGCCGGGGCTGGGGCGGCGGGCTCCTGTGTTTGTGTGCAGCGGCATCTCTGCGTGTGCACACTCGTGTGTAAGCCGCGGAGTCACGACGGGTCCTCCCCGCGTCCACAGAGCGATTTATACATAGAGCAAGTGGGTCTCCTCCGAGGAGTGGAAGCAGGGCCCCTAAAACGCCCCCAGCATCCCAGGGGCTGGAGTGGCACTGCCCACCCGGTGCTGCCTCCACTGCCCTTGGCCGCCCGCTTATCTCTGCCCTCTGGATCTGGAGGAACTTTGCTCAGTGGTTGCCTGCTAACCCTGACCCCGGGGGCTTATCCCTGCTGGGCATGGCAAGGCTGATGCTGGATGGCAGACCCCACACACGGCATAGTATCCAAGAAAGTTAGTGCTGGCAGCGCATGTGCACCTCAGGGGTGTTGCAAAGGACACTGAGTGCCCCGATCCAGGGGGTACTGAACGTACCTAGCACTTGGCTCTTGGGAGAGGCCAAGGAACCCCGACTTGGGGATGTGCTGCTGTGCCCGTTCCTCGAGTGCAGAGGGGGAGCAGAGTGGAATTTCCCCATCAGAAAGGGAAACCGAGGCACAGTGCAGCTTAGCTGCTGCTCGGAGCAAGACCTAGCCAGGCAGCTCTCCAGAAATTGCAACCCCATCCCAGAGCAGGGTGAGGATGCTGTGCTGTGAACCGCAGCCGGGCATATGTGAGTGCCCTGGGACATGGGAGTTTGATGTGGGGATGTGAGAAAGCATTTTCTCCTTGGTGGGCCCATCTGGGACCTGTGGGGGGGATTATGCACATCCCCCTGTGTCAGCACTACTCCAGCCCATGCAAAGCTGCTGTACAGGGGTTGAGCAGGGTGCTGGCACTGCAGAGAGTAGGCAGGTGTCCATCCCCCAAGCCCCGAGGCTGGCCTGTGCTCCCCCCCTCACCCACACCACGCCCTACTTACCAGTCCCTCCTTCTGAAGAGGCTCGGGGAGTATGGAGGCTGGAAGGCCATGCCACCCTGTGACCCCGTTCCAGCCCCTCTCTTCTAGCAGCGATGCTGGCTCTGCCTGTGGCTGCGTCCTCCCAGCTTGCAATGGCAGAGACAGCCTGGGTGTTGGCTGCATCCAGGAGCTCCAGCCACAGGGTAAACATGCTGGGAGATGACCTCAGCTGCACTCAATTGGCCCTTTCAAGGCCAATGGCCAGTGTGCCATCCCAAGCTGCGCGGGTGTCCCCCTCCCTGGGGAGATAAAAGGCCTCTGTGTGCACTTGTCCCCTGAGTGGCTGGTGGTGGACTTGGTGGCAGCCCCTCGGACACAGCTTTGTCCCCCCACTGGGACAAGTCCAGACCATCCCCACTAGGGGTCCTTTGACTGAATTTGCCACTGCAGCTCATGAAATGTGCTGGTTTCACTGGGGAGAAGACAGGAGAGATGGGGAGAGCATTTTCTCCCACAGTTGTGCCACTTTCTGTCTTCTGCAGAGGTGTCAGCAGCAGGGAGATGGGGTGGCGGACCCCAGCCTGCCCCCAGTCCTGGCAGCTATGCCTGTTTTCCTACCTCCTGTGATATGGCCCCCCCAGTCCTGGCTCAGCTTCCTTCCCAAAGGAAGTCCTAAATCATTAGTGGCAGGGACCAAGGGCTCCAGAACCGGCAGACCTGAGCCTGGCTGGTGGTCCTTGTCTCGCAGCTTGAGGTTCCTGGTCTCTGTCTGGTACCTTTCTGACGCAGCACTCAGGCACCAAAGACTGAGGAAAAAACCCTGCAGCTGCTGGAGTGCAGCTGAAAAACGCTTTGGGGGGAGATTGCTTCAGCTCTGCCACCTCCAATATTTTTCCCATGGAGCTGGGACTATTGCAAAAACAAATTGGAGTAAGTAACTGACTTCCCTGCAGTCCTCCTGGGCCTTTCCACCCAGCCCTGCCCACATCACTGCTTGGGGCATGGGCTCCTCACTTAGGCTGGGCAGGATTCTGGCAGCCTTCGAGAGGCTGCAGCAAGGGATGCTCTGGAGGGATGAAAAAGCAGAAGTTTCTTTCCTGGCATTCAGTAAATGAGGGATCCCTATGCAGCCGGTGGCCAGGGCAGGTCAGGCTGGGCAGGGGGCTGCAGCCCCCCTTGCAGCCCCACACCTCACATGGGGGCAGGGCTTCTGAACGTGTCGTGGGGCACATACAACCTGGGCAGACCTTGCAGCTCCTACAAGCAAGTCCTGCCGGCATACATGCGTGCACACACAGCAAACCCACACACCCGCATCCCCTGCATGCACATGCCCACACAAGCGTGTGCTCTGCACACAGGGGCACACTCTGCACATGCATATGCACATCGGTGCACCCTGCTCGCACACATGTGCAAGCACATTAGTTTAGTACCTGGAGCTGATGATCTTGAGGGTCTTTTCCGACCTGAATGCCTTTGTGACCCTGTGACGCATGCTTTGTGTGCCAAACAAATGCTGCTGTTCTGCGTGCAGATGCACGAGCGCTGCCGGCACGCCCTGCACATGCTGCCCTGACTAACAGCTGATGCACAGCCCTGCCTGCACACCTGCATCAGTGGCATGGCACGGTGCAGCTCTGCGTGCCCCTGCATAGCGGGAGGGCACCCCCAGCCCTCGGATATCACCTGCAGCCCTGCTGACACCTCCACAGTGGGAGCAGCAGCTCTCTGCTGGATCCTGCTTTGTGCCACCTATCCCCAGGAGCCCTTCTGAGCTGCCCCAATGCCCCCACAGCAGCAGAGTCCTACATGGGGCTCCAGCTGCACCCCAAGTGGTGGAGGGGCCTTTTCCTAGCACACCACAGCCAGGCTGCTGGCAGCCACCTCCTCTCCCACCACCTGCTCCTGCTCCTCCAAGCAGAGCAGGGTGAGCAACACGCCACCTTGCTCTTCCTAAAGAACAGGTCACCATGGACTCACAGGTACCCTATGGCACCAGAGCACGTGGAGCAGTTACCCTATGGCACTAGTGATGGGTGCTTGCAGCAGGCTGGGCGAGAGGGGCCAGTGGTTGAACTGCATCCCTGAGGCAGCAGCATGGCAGCTCCTGCATCTACACACAGTGACAGGAGGGTCATCAGGCCGGGCCTGGTTCGTGCCTGTGGTTATTTTGGTAACAGCGACAGCAGCCGCAATACAGGGTAATTGTGACACTAATTGTTGTGCTCTCTGGGGGAAAAAAAGCACCAGCAGTTGTCATCGAGCAGTGAGGAGAGGTGGTGACACCAGCCAATGATGATATTATCCCTGCAGGACACCCCAAAGCTGCCAGCAGCCCCTCAGTCCTTATACAGCCTGTGCCTCAGCCTAGAAGATGACAGCCCCCCTACTGGGTGACATTAAGTGACAACACCCTCCTCAGCAATGAGACTTGGAGTTTTGCAGCCACCACAGGGCTCTGCCAGGCTGGAGCAAGGGGAGATAGGGAGCAGGATGAGGGGATTATCTCCTACTGCCTGGCATCCCACACCTGCACACTGCTGTGGGTCAGGGGACATGCCCTCTCCCCATAGCCCTGAGGACAAGATGTGCTTTTGTACAGCCCTGTGTGTTGGACCTGCTCCAGGCACTGCAGTGCCACACACCAAAGGATGCTCCTGTCCTGGTAGTGGCCAATGGAGCCAGAAGGGTGGTTGGGGCGTCAGAAGCAGCCCTGGCTCCCCCGATTTGGCTCTCCCCCTGCTCCAGGCTGTGCTCATGGCTCCGTGGCAGTTTTCCTGGCTTGCTCTCTCCCAAGGACTCACCTCAATGGGAGGAAGACCCTTCAGAGGGTCTGAGGCGTGGGAAATATTTATAGCCTGGCCTCAAAGACACTGGAGAGCAAACTGGGAAAGGCTGCCCAGGCTGCTCTGCAGAGCCAGATCTCCCGCTCCAAGGGTCACAGCAGAGTGGGAGAGGGAAAGCTACTGCTTGCAAACACAGCTAAGATAACTCTGCCTGTCACAGCCCAAAATCCTGCAACTGTACCAGCCAAGGAACTGGGAATGCCAGCACCACGGCATCTTAGCTATGCCTGGCAAGAACAGAGGGAAGTGTGGCTGGGGACACTGGTGATGGCGGGGGCCTGTGAGAGCCTGTGGCAGGAAGAACTGGGTGTGGGACAGGGCTGAAGAGCTCCAGGTCTTGTCCAGCAGCTCTGTCCTGGTTCTGGGAAAGGAGAGGTAATGCTAGGGGCTGCCCACAGGCAAACAGGCAGCTGAGTCATCTGCCATGCCAATCCCAGGATCCTGAACAGCAACTGCCTGCCCTATGGCACTGGCATGGGGCTGTTGTGCCAGTCCTAAGGGCTGTGGGCCTACCACTGCCAGAGCACACCAGTTGTCTAGATCTTGGTTTCCTCCTCCTGGAGATTCCATGGCTGAGCTGCTCCCTGAGGCCTGGCACTACCCTCCAGTTCAGCTGGTGCCTTTCAGGGGCTGCGTGGGACACACAGAAGACCCATGCAACCAGGAGCCCTGTGACATGGGGCTCCAGGTAATTCGCATGAGAGCCTTGGAGGGGTCATAAATCCCCCAATCCAGGGCACGTGCTGCTCCAGAACAGTGAATAACCACTCTGGGCACAGTCCTAAGCCAGGGGACACTAGAGTCATGTGTGGCCTGCACAGAGGTGGTGGCCCCTGCCACTCTGGGGAAGCCCAGGGATGGTTTCAATGAGAGAAGGCCGGAGGGGAACCTACCCTTGGGAAGGCTGACAGGGAACCTGCCCTCCTTCCCTTCATGCCCAATGGAGGCAGAGTGAGCTCTGTGGCCATGGGCAGGGGACACAGGTGATCCACCCCACCAGGCAGCCGGCATGGGCAGGGATTGTGGTGTGGAGTCTCCTCCAACCTGTCAGGCTGGAGGCAGTGTAGGGTCGTGGAGGGAGCCCTGGTAGGCTCCTGTGTCCAGCTGTGGGGCTGACTGCTTCTTCCGATAAAGATACTTGGCTGTACTCCCAGTTCTGGTTTTTTCTAGCATGCAAGAGCACACCCTCGAGCCAGCCTGCTGAGAGTTGCAATTTTTCTTTAACTTTGTCACCAGACCCTCTTCTTCCTCCAGTGGCCCTAGCAGCAGTTCCCTCCCAGCAGTAGTGTGAGGGGGAGAGGTCAGAGAGGACTCAGTTCCAGCCATGTTGGAAGCCAGAGAGGACCCAGTTTCCTTCTCACCATGTTGGAAGCCCCCAGAGTCACAGCTTCCCCAGGCATGCTGGCGTAGGAGAGGAAGAGGAAAAAAGGCTCATTGGGTTCTTACCAGCCCTGGATCATGCAGCCAAACATTCCACCTTGCTGGTGTTTGTCAACCCCATGCTGCCGCCAACCCAGTGCGGGCATCCTGGTGGGTGCCCTGCCAGGGGCTGTGGGGCATGCTTGCACCTCACTGTTCCCCCCCAAAGGGTCCCACAGCTGCCAAATGCTGAGGTGAGAGTGCCAGGCATGGCACAGCCCAGTGAAAACCTTGCAGCTTTCTCTGAGCATTGTGCCTGGCTGTTGGGACAGTGCAGCTAACCCCCACCATGCTACCTGCTCCCATGAGATATGGACCAGGGATGCCCAGCCCCAGGAAGGATGGCAGGCTGAACCTTTGGCAGAGCTTTAATCCACAAATCTGTCTGCAGAGCAAAGTGTTTCACACCCACGGGCGGGGGCTGGAGTGCTGTCATTGAACTCGGTGTTATCACCTCCTGGTTACCCATGCCCTGTCCCAGCACTCCTGCCAGCTATGGCTCTGAACTCCAGAACTGTCCTTACTTCTTAGCTTACTGTGTTATCCTGGACAGCCGCAGCTGGATGACCCCTGAGTGCCCTTTTCTGGTCCAGTTTCAGGGGAGTGGAGATAGAGCACAGGTGGTTGCAACACTGAAGGGACCTCCCGCAGCATGAGGACTACGTGGTGCCCTTGCACCCCACAGCAGGTAGGCAGGGGGCTCCCAGCCTGGGTTCTGCCTCCCTCAGCCCCTCACTCAGCTTTGCAGGGATCCCCAGCCTGAGAGAGGAACCCCAAAGTAGGGCGTCTGGTATCCTCCAAAAACAACCGCAGGCCCCTTTTCAGGCAGGAGCAGGCGCTCCGGAGCCCTGCTAGGCGCTGGCAGCTGCTGCCCTGCGGCGTGCAGGAGTGTCCACTCGCTATGTAATGAGGATGCAGGCAGGGGAGCTGTGAGAGCTGTGCAGTGCACCCCACGCTACCCGAATCTGCTCTTCTGGCCCGAATAAGCCCTGTTTAGGGAACCCCTCAAGCCCTTCACTGGTCCCTTCCACAGGTGCTGGAGCCTGGTGCTCTTCTGCCTGGCCCAATGCTTGGGGGGAGCCCCAGCAGCCCCACAATATCCGAGGGACAGCTGGACCCCATTAGGGGTGCAAAGCCCGGACAGACCTGACCCGGTGGGGGGTGGGGGTAGAGGAGCTGTGCTCGGCTGGTGCATGAGCCAGCATCCACAGAGGTCAGGCAAGGACATGAAGGGCAGCATGGCTTCAGCAGAGACAGTTATTAATACCCTTCTTGGCCTTTGCAAGGAATCCCGGGCATTTCAAATCAGAGACCTTCATTGAAACACTGCCGTCACTCACATTTCAGAACAGTAACAATGTGAAAGACAATTGGTTGCTGGCAGGATGTACACCTATGGTGCTGCCGTGGCTCTCTGTGTGCCCAAGCTCAGCAGCCAGCTCTCACCTCACTTGTGCCAACCCTTGGGGACAACTGAGACCATCCCCTGCCTCCAAACCACCCGGAGCAGTCCTCCTCCTTTTCACAGACATATCACTGAGATGGTCTCACTTAAGGACATGGAAATGTCTTATCCTGCCCCATGGGATCTGCCACCCTCTGCCAATCCAGACAGGGCTGCCATCACCAGGGAACTGGAGGTGGGAGTGACAAGGACTGAACCCCACCCTGATCCTGCAGTCTGAAGGGCCCAGAGTTTCTTAGTTTCTTCTCTGCCACAGGAGTTGTTCTGCAGCAAAAGCCCCCTCATATATATATATATAAAACTCGGCACACAGACAGAGGATGATCTCCTGTCCCAAAGCCAGCCATGTTCAGCACCTGGATAAATATAACTCAGAGCTCATTTGAAAAGCATTGGGATGGGTTTGTAGCCTCTCTCGCCTCTCCAGCCCTCTTCCCCCAACACACACCCTGGGGTAAAGTTGGAGATTATGACCTCAGAAGTCTTTTCCAACCTAATGGCTTCTGTGATTCTCTGCCCTATACCAACAGGGTCTCAAGGGCAGGATCCTCATCCACTGCAGCCTCACTGGCCTTGGCAGTCCACATAAAGCACATGGACCCATGCAGAGTCATGTCCCTTGAGTGCACACACAGCTGCCAGGCTCTGACAACATATATCTCAAGCTTTTCCAAGCCCTTTGGTAAAATGCAGGTCACGGCGCTCCCCCAAGTATGGAATCAGCTTTAACCCTCTTTGTGCTGGGCAGTGGTCAAGGAGGTGGTGTTGGGTCCCAGCAGAGACTGTCCAGGATCAGGCCATGTCTCATCAGGAAGGGATAATGTGATGCTGGAGAGAGGGGGCATGATGCTGGGATCAGGGCAGACCCCTGCAGCCTTCTTCAGCTCCAATCTCTTCTTTATCTTTACACTTCAAAGCTGGAAAAAATCCTGGCCAACCTTTTCCCCATAGGGCCATGCTGTCATCCCTGCCTGACCTTGGGACACCTACTTCTGCTTGTGCAGAGCCAAGTGCCTGCCCTAGTAGATGGGTAGTGCTGGAGAATCCCCAGAGAACCAAGATGACAGGCTCCTAAGAAGCTGACGTTGGCATCACCAGACCAGCTCAGCTGTGCCAGCTCCCTTGGCCATAGCCTTGTGGTCAGGGGCAAATGGTTTTCTCCTAAGGGGCTGGAGGGGCTGAGCAGGGCTCTCCTGTTCTTCAGAGAATGTTGGGAATATCCTTCTGGAGGGAGCTGCGTCTTGCAGGAGCAGGCAGGGACAGGCATGGTGCATGGTGTGGCGCATGCTGCTGCCAGCCCTGCCGAGCCACGCCAACCCAGTGTGCTGTGGCAGAGCGCCTGTGAGCCTCATCTGCTGGGACACAGGCCCCAAGTCTGCTGGGTGGGGATGGGGTGGGAGTCCCAAGGTATTGGGATGCCCATGATGGAGACCACAGCAGGCTGAGCTGGCTGCCTGCCTGACATCTTCCCAAGGGTAGGAGGATTTGGGTACGCCAAGGTCAGCACCTCTCAGCAGTACAAGCTACTCCTGCCACTGAAACAAAAGCTCCCCAGCACCTCAGTGGTGTGCAGGGCTTGCAACCAACACTGCAGGCCATAAGTCCGGCCACGTGCAGCTCTGTCTTGTGGGAGCAAAGCAAAGAAAGCCCTTGTTCATGGTTCTGGAGGGCGGGGTGACTCCCCTGGCCCTCTCCATGGCAGAGCTGTCCCAGGACCAGAAGAAGGAGAGTAGGACAGCTCAGTCTTACACCCACACCTCTCTCATGCTCACTCATAGCCCCCTCTCCCTATCAATGTATACTTGTTGCTCCAGCCCACTCAACCAGCTGGAATGCTTGCCCTGGGCCTGCCACCCCGGGATGCCCTTTATGCCCTGGCTCCTCTCCTCCTGCATTGCTGCCGCAAAGTGACACCCAACAGATGGGAACAAGTGGTGCTGTGACACAAATGCCACCCTGGTACTGCTGCCCTGGCAGCTCTTGCTTGCTGGCTCGACCTTACAGCGGGAAAGGCAGTGCTGCCCTGCTTTGCCCAAATTCATGCTTCCTCCAGCCCCTCACACAGAGTTTCCCTGCCTCCCTGTGACTCCCATGGCTTGCCCAGGCCTGGGAGAAAGTGGCCATCAGCCTTTCATGGCTCAGACCAAAGGATGGGCCACCTGTTGGATGGAGCAGCAGGTCTGGCAGCGCCTACAGATGATCTGGCTATGCAGAGGTGTCCCTTCACAGCCTGGAGCAGGATGGGCACAGGCTGGCCAGGCTGCCAGGTTTTGCCCTAGAGAGGCTGGGCAGGAATGCTGGCACGGCAGGCCGATATGGGCAAGCAGGCTGGTATGTACCTCCTCTCCCCACCCAGAGCCAGGCAGGTCTCCCTTGGGTCACAGGCTAGCACACACCCAGGGTGCTGCTTCCCCTGCAATGCCAACCTCTTCCCACACCACTGGCTCCCCTCAGCCACCTGGCCCAGGAAAAGGTGCCATGTGGTCATGGGCCTGTGCTCCCTGGCCCACATTCAATCAGGCTTGTGTTTGGATCTGGGATAACACTGGCATTACAGAGGGATGCTTTCTGCCCACTTCACTGGCACCTGCAGGGAGAAGGTGTCCCCAGCCAGGGTGGTGGCAGCTGTCCTCCCTATACCTGGTGCTTCCATGTGAGCTTGGTCCCTTGGCACTGCTGAGACCTCCCTGGAAAGCAGTTTGTGACGTCTTGTATGAGGACATGGTGGGAAGAAGCCCTTTCTGCACAGGATTCTGTCCACTCCTGAAACAGTAGGGCTTTCTGCAGAAGCATGAGCCCTGGAGGCAACTGGTCCACAGCATGCCTTCCTTGTGCATCCCTAACAACATCCCTGCTGTGAGCAAAGGGTATAGAGACTCTGGCAGGGACCACCCAGCCAGACAAACCCCCAGAGACAGGTTGTGCTTTGCTCCCACAAGACATGCTGAAATGTGTGTTGTCTGAGAAGCCCAGCACTGATCTGACCCTGACTGAGTTGTCTCCAGCCAGCCCCAGACTCAACTCTGGGTTTAGGATCTTGGGCATCCCATGCAGTCCTGGATGTCAGCCATACATGAGGATGTCTATCCACACAACTTTTCCCTCCTCCTGTGTTGCTGTAGGAGCACATCAGCCGAAATAATGGGCACCAAATGGTTTGGGTTCCCTGGTGCCAGCAGCAGAGCGTCCTTATCTGGCATGTTATCAGAGTGTTTCTCTGGTACCCACAATCTTCTGCCGTGTATGCTATCTCCTCTTGGATGTATTGGCTCATTCCTCAGAAGGAGAAAGTTCAGGCTGGAGCAAAACTACTGCAAACACAGGTGTGGGCACACCTGGCTCTAGTGCCTGGGGCTGTGCATCCAGCTCCCCCATGCTGTGCCACGTAGGGGTGACGGGGGATCACCCAAGCAGCCTCCACACCAAGGTGTCTGGACACTGGGTGTAATAGAGGGACATAGCTTTGCACCACCATTGCACAGCCTGTCACAAACACAATGCATAGAGCCTCTTGGGACACATCACACAACAGGGCATGGAAGACAGGCAGCAACGACTGCTAAAGGACACTGACAGGGAGAAATCCTTGTCCCTTGGCATCTTGCTCACTCCCTATCTCACCAGGAGCACCACAGGTCCTGCTCCAGCAGCAATGAGTTTGAAAGCAGCCCACTGTGCCCATATGAGTGGCCTCTGGCCCACAGGTACTGTCACTGACTGCTCTAGCAAGCCGCCCAGGTGCTTGGCTCTGACCCCAGCCCTGGCAGCCCGTGCTGGGGACAGTGTCTCGTTTCCCCCTTCACCCATGGTGCTAACTTGCTGCAGCGTCCCAGGGAGGAGGGGAAGTTCTCGCTCCTGTTTATTCTCAGCTGGATAGGTTCACTGCTCCCCGTACAGGCCAGGCACCGGCGCCTTGGCAGGTGTTCCAGTTCCTCCCTTCCCACCTGAGCGGCAGCTCAGAGTTATGTAAGTGCAGGAAGAGTAAGGCAGCAGCCTCTCGGCATCAGACGCTGCTGGGTGAGGAGGCGGGAGTGCGCCGGGCTGGCTCACATGCGTGGGGCAGCCACGTGCGAGCCCACCTGCCTGTCGCTCCGCTCAGTGCACAGCCTGGGAGCACGCCCACGGTGCATGTGCATGTACAGTGGGAAGGGGATGGCAAGGTATCTCTGAACGCGTGGGTGCTGCTCCCCCTGTGCATTACCCACCCATGGCAGAGCAGCAAGCCCCAGAGCTGCTGCCTGCCGTGCCAGCCAGGCAGACATCTGTACCTGACACACTGATGGGCCACAGGTCCCCTCAGGGTAGTGGATGTGTCCCACGGGCTGAAGACACTGGCAGTCTCGGGCACCTGCGGCACTACTGGCCCACCTTGGCTCTCTCAGGCTGAACTGGGGAGACCCAGACCTGCTAGTCCCCATACAGGCTGCTCCTCCACAGGGTGTCACCAGCTCTCTCTGTCACCAGAGCCAGCCCCACACAGCGCCAGTGCAGGACCTGAGACAGCTCTGTCCACTCCTCGCCTCTGGGGTTCACCTCATCAGGGCTGGGGAGCCTGCAGAGTGGTAGTCCCTGGGACTACCCTGTTCAGTCTCCTCTGTCCTCACTGCTAGAGGAGGGAGCAGGACAGACCCCGCAGTCCTGCCTCCTCAATCCGCCAGGGAATGGATAGGAGCAGCCCCCAGCACGTTCGGCTGTGGGGGCACAGGGAGCCTGCCCAGAACAACCCGGAGATCAGCTCGGGCAGGGCAGAGCCACTTTCCAGGGACAGGAGGTACCATTCCGGGCCAAACCTGTGTCCACTCCGGGGAGGGTCAGGGGAGCTGCTGAAAGGGCAGGAGCTGGCACTGACACTCTCGGGTTCCCTACCCAAGCTCTCAGTGACGCTCAAGATGGCTTTCGAGGCAGCACTGCTGCTTCCCAAGGAACCTGCTGCACTCTCCACGCAGGATGGGGTCGATGCCTGTCTGTCGCTGGACACTATCCATGTTCCTGCGGGCACTGTCTGTGTGGACAGAGGTAGCCAGGGAGATGAGCAGATTCCAGCGGCCAAGACACACAGCTAGGGGCTGTTGTCACTGTCCGGCAGACACAGGGCAGCACAAGACGGACACGGCGGGCATGGCGGAGCAGAGCCACCCGAACCCGAACCCAGCGATGGGCTGGCACCACGTATGGACTCCGTGCCAGGCGTGGCCTCTCCCCACCCACATCGCACCTCCGCTGACACCCCCCAGCCCCGGGGTCACACAAGTCCCCCTCTCTTGCCAGCCCCACCCCGCTGCCAGCTCCGAGCCCGCTGCTCCGGGGCGCCCGGCCCCCGGCAGCTCACAGGCTCCTGGTGGTGACTCCCACCTGTGGAAGAGGAGGAGGATGGAGAGCAGGGTCTGGTCGATGTTCCTGTTGCAGATACCCTGGTTGAAGAGGTAGCAGGGGTCCCGCACGACGGGCTCCAGCGAGTCCTGGCGCATGATGGAGCTCAGCTTGTCGGTGTTGAGGTTCTGTCGGACCAGCTGCTCCCTCAGCTGCCGGAAGCTGCTCACGGTGGGGCTGCCCGGGTTGTTGTTCTCGCCCCCGGCCCCCTCCTCCAGCCCGCTCCGGTTGGCCAGGTCCAGGCAGCAGCTGCAGCAGTCCAGCCCCACGGGCGACCGGCACTCCTCCGCGGGCGACGAGGACATCCCGGGTGGCCCCGCGCCTGGCCACGGCGGCGCCGCNTCCGCCCCGGCCCCGCTCCGCCCGCCCACCACCTCCCCACCCCGAGCAGCCGTTCCCCGGCAGCGCGCCCATCCCACGCTTGGTCCGGGAGAAGTTGGCGAATTGTAACTTCGGGTGACGTGGAGTGACAAAGGGCCATGATGTCCCCTTGCCGGTGAGGACCCTCGCCCCGCTCTGTGTTTTCCGGGGATGGCGTGGGCGCTCAGGAGGCTGGCGCTGCCCGCGGCATCACTCCCTGAAGCATTGTCGCGGGCAGCCCGCGTGGCTCCGGGGACGGGGCAGGAAAGAGGAAAAGGGATGAAAGGCCCCAGGATGGGGGGGAAAAGCCAGGAAGGACCTGGCTCCACTGCTGGGAACGTCTGGGAGCCGCCTCCCCAATAGCCAAGCCAGGCATGGGTGGAACGCACGAAGCCTGGAGGCTACGGATGTTGAGCACGTTGAGACTCGCGGCAGGTGCCTGGGGCTCGGGGATATGCGAGAGAAAATGGGGATTATCAGGAGGAGGAGAAGTGGCTTCCCTGGCACTGTTGCGTCTCAAGGTGAACATTTCTTCCACCACTGACCTGCACTGGGGGGCTAGTGCAGAGTGATTGGGGCACATGGTCTTGTCGTGGTGGAGCTGGGACATGGGACAACACCTCATACAGGTGGGGACGACTGACCTGGGACCCTCGGAATGAGATTCGGGAAGGTGACAAGGTCGCAGCTTCGAAGCACACGGAGAGATGGGGTGAGAGGGGGGCCGCGGGGCTGGACTGCTGTCGCTGCTGGTCAGTGAGCCCCGGGGACCAGCCCGGGGAGCTCTCACCCTTCAGAGAGATGAACAACCGGGAGCTGGTGGGGAAGGGCTGGGCAAGGATCCAAGGCAGCAGAGCTGCCGAGGGGAGTAGCAGGCAGGCTGGGGAAGCCCACCATGGGCAGGCAGGACTTAGGGACGGCAGGCGGGTCTGACCCCGGCGGGGTTGCAAAAGGGCTGGTGGAAGGAGCTGCAGGAAGCAGCGACTGGAGGATTGCAGCATGTCTAAAGGGCGCGGGACTGATAAGAGATAAACGGGGTCAAAATCTGGCGGGGCAAAGCCACTAGAGCACTGGAACAGCAGAGGTCCCGGTGGCAGCACAGTGCCCGCCGGGATTGTTAACGGGATAGCTGCTGCCACTGAAGGAGGGGCAGGAGTGTCTAACAAACATTCCTGTTCCCTGCTTAGTGTGAAGAAGGAAGATGCATGCTGTGAGGATAGTTTCCAGGCCATTGGTAACCGTGGGGAGTCATGAGACTCCCAGATCCACCGCAGATCCACCGCTGGGAGAGGGGCCACGGTGACCTCAGGCAGGGCTTCCTATGCCAGGTCCCGTCGGACCTGGGGACCTGCAGGATCCAGCTCCCGGTGGAGGTAGCACCAGCCTGGGGTCCAAGTGTGGGCGGGGGAACTGTCAGCCCTGGGATGATGCTGAAAAGAGGTGAATTCCTGAAGGACAGACGACCCACAAGCTGCCCAAGGAGTGTCCCCTCCTTCTATGCACTGGTGGGTGCTGAGGGCTGTTTTTGACGTGCTTCCTCAGCCCTTCTTGTGGGCGATGAGGAAGGGAAGGGAACTGAGTCTTACCCATCTGCTCTGTGGCAGGAGTTGGTGAGGAGGGTCCCTGGTGACCCCACTGTTGCCAGGACCCACGGAAACAGGAGGGCGCTGAGATTTCTTCCATCCTTCCGGTTTCAGAACGGCCTCCGAGGGCTGCGCTCAGGCTGCACCCCTGGCGGAGCTGAGCCCCACGCCGCGCTCCGTGGGCGGGTGCCGGCGGGTCCGCGGGAGGCTGCTGCCGTCCCGTGGGCACAGCGGGAAGGACAAGCTCAGGGCTGGCACCCCTTCCTCGGCATCAGCTCCCCCAGTGGCTCTGCCCCGGACCCGGGACGTCCTGCCTGGCCCCGACGGCGCTGGAGGTGGCTCCGAGTGCAGGTTGTTGACTCCTCCAGGCTCCTCGTGCCTTTTGGCTGTGCCTCCTTGCCCACGGCCCCTCCAGCTGCACCAGAGCTGCCACCCAGGGCTTGGGGCTGCTACCCAGCCATCAGCTCCTCGCTCCTCATCTGCAATCGGCACACATCATGGGCTGCCACCTCCTCACGTGCATGTCACGATGAGTTCTCTAAAGCCCCAGATCTGGGAGCCACATCCTGGTTCAAGGTGATCAGCTGATGGCAGCAGCTGGAAAGTAGGTTTCCTATGTTTAGCTCTGGCCTTTTTGGGTCCTGCTGTTCATGGGACTGGGACAGTGCTAGTTTCTGCACACCCGCTTCCCTCAAGGGCACCCACGTGCTCCACACTCAGACATGTCATTGCAGCCCTAAGCCACAACTGGCGCGGGGTGGCACGCTGGAGGGAGTGAGGACTCAGCTGGCTCTGGGGTAGGGCAGGGACAGCTTCGGCCTGGAAGCCAATTGCACTCAAAGGGGCTCCATGCTACTCCCTCGGCTCTGAAAGGGACTCCTTAGCCCTGGCTGGAACACGGGGTGTTCTGCTCCCAGTTCAGGGCAGGGACTCCAGTCCTGCCCTGACTTCTCCTGCAGCCCCTTGGACAAGAGGGGATAGTGGACTGGGAAGGAGAGAACAGGGGAATGTATGGGGCTGTGGTGGCCTGGGTTCAGCCAGCTCTGTGCCAGCCATGCCCCCAGCCATGTGCCATCTGTCTGTCTGGTGCCTGTCCAGGTCCCCCAGCCACAGCCCCTCTCCCAAGTGCTCACTTTGGGAAGGCACTTTGGGAAGGCCCTCCCTGTGGAGTCTGGGAGAGAAGATGCAGCACCCTATCTTGTTCTCAGGTGGTATCCAGATCACCTCCTCTCCTCAAAGACCCCGCTGCAGCTAGGTCAGAGCCAGGCAGGGCTCTGGGTGCAATCTGCCGGTCCTGCCTTCTTGCTCTTTCCCCACTGGTGCGGAGGTGAGAGCTGGCTCATGCCACTGGGCCATCTGCTCCAGGGGAGCCTGCCACTGCCAGGCCCCCTGCCAGGCAATCCCCACTGTGCCACCACGGGTGCTAAGAATAACCAGTGCCGTCAGCAGCCATGGTATTTGCAGGCACCACCAGTGCCACCCCCATGCCAGCCTGCTGGGCACAAGATCCATCTGCTGCCTGACGTAAGCCACCAGCCACAGGGGGAGATGGGTGGGCAGTCTTGGGGGCCACGTGTGGCTGTGAGGAGGGGTCCTGTCTCCCCCCTGCCCTTGGACCTGAACAGGAGCCAGGATGCTGTGGTGGGACATGGAGGTATTGCTGCCCAGCGCACAGCATGGGGACATGGGGAGCTTCCTGCCTTTCTTTTGTCCTGTGTTCCACAGACACCCTGTCCCCAGCTCTGCAGCACCCCTGGGAGTTCAGGGCAGCCCGCAGGGCTGGTGACAGTAGTTGTGCCCTCCTGCCTGTGGGATGGGGACCCAGCAGGCTCAGTCACCTGGACTCTCCATTAAGGGAGATGAGCCACCTCAGAGGTGGTGCAGAGCAGTGTGTGGGGCAGCTTCCCTGACCACCAGAGCAGCTCTTTCCCCTGTGCATGGGGCCACAAGGACCAATGCAGCCCCCCGAGCTTCATGTGTGGTGGAGTCAGAGATCTGCAGCTGGCAGAGGAGTGGGCTGGGGATGCCTCCAGCTGTTGCCAGTCTGTTATTGGCGGGGGGGCGGTCCCACCTGGACTATTCCCCAGGGACACTGAGCTGCTGCTTCTCCTCTGGGACCCATATGAGCTGCATTTGCACCAGGGTCCAGGCTCTGAAGAGAGGATTCTGCAGAGACACTGTGCTCCTACCAAGGGCAAACATAGTGCAGAGCCTTCCTCCCAGGCAGTGATGGTGAGTCATTGCAGAACCAGGCTGTGATGTTTTCTCCTCTCTGTGTGACACTCCAGTAAGTCAGATGTCCTGACAGCCTAGGCCAAGGCAACCTGTGGCATGTGCGGCTCCTTGCTCTCCTTTCAGCATGTGGACTCACACAGCCCCAGGAGTGGCCCTGGGCACAAAGGTATTGTCAAGGGGCATTTCCTACTGGACAGAGCGTAGTGAGCTATTCCAATGCAAGGCTTTCCAGTTCATTGGGGAGGGATTAAAACCAAGCTGGCATTTCCACGGGATTTGTGAAAGTCTGGGGCTGTCTGGCAACAAAGAGGTAAAACTTCCTGTTCATCCACATGGCAAGCACTAACTGGCATTGAGAAACCATCTTCAAGCTCTCTGAGGAGCACAGCAAAGGATCATAGGAGCTGCAGGGATGCATTGGGGGAGTATTGAAATCATTGTGGCACCCAGAAGTGTGTGTGCTGCTGGCCAGTCTGGCAGAGTATGGGGTGGGCAGGCGGGGGTCAGCTCTGTGCCACTTCATTTGTTTGGAAATTGGGGTTTGGAGTTGAGCAATCTGCCTGAGGAAGACCAGGCCCATCTACCCCACCACTGGATGTTCAGAGGGAACCTACATCCTTTCTACAGGATCACTGCTCCAGCAGAACCACATCTGTCACTGCAGGAGGAGCAGCCACCATTCAACTGGACTGTTACCAACACCCTGGCCCACAGGGTGTCAGGTCGTATTCTGACTCTGTCAGTGTTTTTTTTGGTTTTTTGGGGGGTTTGTTTGTTTTGTTTGTACTAGTTACATTTGTATTTTTTCAGTTTTCCTAGTAAAGAACTGTTACTCCTATTCCCATATCTTTGCCTTAGAGCCTCCTAATTTCAAAATTGTGGTGATCTGGAGGGAGGGGGTTTACCTTTTCCATTTCAGGGAAGACTCCTGCCTTCCCTAACAGACAAACGTCTTTTCAAACCAAGACAGGGAGACATTATAAGTGTTAATTTACAGGAGAGATTATAACATCACAAATCAGAAGCAGAAAAGCCACAGTTACAATTTCGAATTCTGCCTTTAATTAACACTGGTGATGGCAGTCATGGCAAGTACCAGGAACGTCTTATTTTTGATACTGCCCAGCTGTGGCAGTACCAGGAGCTGCCACACAGTAAATCCTGCCTGAAACACTCGAGTGACCACAGAAATGCAGACTTTATTAATATGAATAAAGTTGCTTTATGGCAATTTAACAATTTAATCATGCTCAACACTTATCCAGCTGGTGCTCAAGTGGGTGGACAAAGTCTTGCCCTTCACAAGTTTTCCATGGTCAAGGACGAAGATGGAGGCTGGCCAAGCTGTGGAGATGAAGTAAGCCTGTTCTAGATGCAGGAATCAAACACAGACCTGTGGCTCCAGCTGCCTGCCTGAATGTGTCTGGGTGACAGGGGTCTGTGGGGACCGTCCTGCTCACAGCCTGGCCAGGGAAAAGTCGACCTGTCACCCCCAGATCCTTACATGCTGAGCTGGCTGGCATGGAGCAGTGCTGTGGCAGAATGGGGCCTGGCTGCACTGGCCCCAGTCGGGGGCTCCCAGCAGCAGCAAGGGTGGGCAGTTCTTCAAGGTTACATAGAGAAGGAGCTGTACTAATTAATGATGTCCCTGTGCTGCTTTTGGAGAGGGGATGAGTGTCCCATTGGTGCTGGGGCACTCTCCCACCTCGGAGATGCCTACAGTCATCCTGGGACCAGGAACTGGCTGTCATCTTCTTGGCTATGACACCAGAATGCACACCTTGCAAGATGGGTGGGTAGCAGGAGCTAGAACATGACACACACACTGAGCTCTCTTCTGGAGGGTGCGTCCCAAACCCTGCATCCAGCTGCACAGTTGTTGTGGAACCAGCTGTGCTCCAGTGACACCAATATACGGCTGACCTGAGCTGTCCCCCACCCAGATCCTTCCGGGAGAAGGCATCCTGCTCTGTACGTGCCTCCGCACCTCACCTGTCCCCAGCTGCAGGTGGTGGGATGAGCTGGGACCTAATACTAGCCAGCAGGTATGGCAGGTGCAGAGAAGGTCCCTATCCCCGCTCACAGCACACGCAGGGCACAAACAAACACGCCTGTGTGCACACACTGACACGCATGTGTGGACAGCGGCACACAGAGACACAGACACGCGTGTGGGTTCCCGTGCTGGGGCAGCCGGAGCCGAGTTTCCATCCCCGCGGCAGCAGCCACTGGATGGCAGCAAGTCCCCGGCGCTGCCACCAGGGCCACCGGCAGAAGGAGCGGAGCTGGAGGCTGCCGGGCACAGGGCGTGGGGAGCGGGGCCTTGGGGAGCGTGTGGGCACCAGAGAGGGGACGGGCAGGCCCACCGGGCGGCCGGGAGCGTCATGGTGCCAGGGTGTCCTTTATGGAGCCTGGTGAGATCCGAAGGTGAGGGATGTCTGTTGGGCAGCGATAAACTGGCACAGCCAGGGAGCTGAGGCAGGGGCAGAGGCAAGAGGCAGCCCCGAAGCCGGGTCAGATGGGTGTGGAACAGGTCCTGCTATACAGCCCGGCAGCGCTGGACACTTCCCCAGGTGCAGGGGCACAGCACCCACCTGCCCAAAGGCAAGGGGTATAAGGTATCACAGTGTAAGGGGTGGAATCATAGAATCATAATTTTTGTTGGCAAAGACATCTGAGGGCACTGAGTCCAACCATTAGCCCAGCACTGCCCTGGTGCTATTTGGCCCACAAAGCCTCCTGAGCCTTTGATCCTAATTATTAGGATCCTAATTATTGATCCTCTGGTGGCCACTTGTGCAAACACTGGGGGGAGAACAGCCCTAAGGAATTAAAGTCTTCCAGCAGATTCGGTAGCAAATGGCTTCTGATTCTACAGATGGCCCTTGCACAGGCATGAGCACGACACCCCAGCCTGATCCAGGTGTTTCACACTTCTCTGGCACTTCTGGACTTGGCAAGAGAAAATCAGGTCCCAGGCTGCTTGCTGCAGAAACCCAGAGGAACATGGAGCTCCTTGAAATGCTTCCAGCAAATGAAGGATGCTGCTAGTTCAGCTGCAGAAGGCTGTTTGGATGAGAGAATGAAGGCTCTTTGCATGCATTGAAATGTCCCAGAGACAGTTCTGAGTTGATGAGGTGCTCTCACAACTGAGAAGGGTTGGGAAAGCACTCAGGGCAGCTGTAGCTGAGGACAGCAAGGAGGAGAAGGATCCAGGACAGCATGACAAGGTTGATCCTGCTGGCAGTGGAATCACTTGTTCCCATGCTCTTGAAATCAGGAAGCCAGTCCCAGGGAGATGATGGGGAAGAAACCAGTGAGGGAGGAGCTCTGTGAGCCACTGACTGGACTTTTGCAAGGGGCTTCTTGTTCCCACCAGGATTTCTGGTCCTGCTTGGACTCAGGGAGGTGCTGTAGTTCTCTTTCTCGGGCAATGGCCCTAAACCTCAGACAGGACTTAATGGGCTCATGAATGGAATATAAATCTGAGGGGATTAGGGAGAATGTCACCTCTAACAGCTGGCATGGGAACCAGGTACACGAGTGGCTGCAGGAAGGTAGTGGGTAGAAGAGCTGGCAGAGTCTAACCTGACTGAAGCTGACTGGGATTCACAAACGCCCCCAAAGTGCTGATGCGGTAATTGGGGCACTGGTGGGATTGGCACATTGTTAGCAGTATGGGGATTGCAAATTCCAGGGTAAAATAAACCAGGTAGCACAGGCTGTGCTGTGATGGGCCACTATTCAACCAGCTTGGAGTTGCTCATGAGAAAGCTGGGGCAGAGCAAAAGAATAAATGGCATAAATAATTTAGGAATGAGGTAAAAGCTTTTTATAAATTTAATGTAACTAAGGTAAACTAGTCATTACATAATGGTGAGACATGTAACAATGCCCTTTGGGCCTGTCTTCTTTGTGTGGCCTTTATGAGTAAGAGCTGCTGAGATCCCTGTGTGTTGTGGGTGGGTGCACAAAGAGGGGAGCACCTGCACCCCAAGTGATTTGACTTATGTTCCTGAGCACAGCCTCTCTCACTCTCCAACAGCCAGGTGGGGTCTCCTCAGGGACACGAATAGTCTCAGCACAAAGAGAGAAGGCAAGGCAGGATGCTTTCCTGTCAAAGCCTCATTATTCAAATTCAACCTCTTCTTCAAAAAAACAGAATGTCAAGAAACAGCATGGCTCCAGTATCAGTTGTCTCCTGGGAGAAATGTTAAAAGTCGAATCTTAAGCATTCAGTTTCTGTAGCACACAAGCCTTCGGTTGGTTGTGCCCTGATGGATTCCCCAGGATGACTTCAAAGGAGCCTCTCTCCCCAGCCCCCAGCTCATCACCAGTGTGGGGTCTCATCTGAGGAGCCAAACCCCAGGGGACAGAGGGGAGCCCCTTAGTGTCACCGTATAAAGAGAAGTTGTAACACCAAGCCCAGGGATTGACTGACAGGGGCTTCTCCCAATCAGATCTCTGAGGAAGTTGCAAGCATTTCATTGGCCAGACCCCAAAGGAGGCGTGGAGTTCAGACCAAGGAGAATACCTAGATCGTGTCCTTCAAATGCCCTTTATCAGGAGGTCTTTGGAAATAAACTGGCTCTCTGTGCTGCATGAACCTGGGGAGAGTAGTCTCTGTCTCCTTGCTCACTCTCTCCCACACGTGATCTAACACCTTAGAGGCTGGGAGCCTGGGAGGCCGTGGAGAGGTGATTTTGGTGTCAACAGCACGTGCTAAACCTCATGCTCAGCCCTTTCCATTCGGAATGCTGTGTAACAGCCTCCTTGCTGCCATGCTGCCAGGCTGGCCTGAGTATCACAAGGGTGCCTTGCCAATGTAGTGCCCCGCAAGGTAGGCGCCTTGGGAAGCTTCCTTACCCCAAAGAGGTTCTTTCCTGGAGCACTGTTTTGGGAGATGTGTGAGCTGGTGCTGATCTGTATGAGCAGGGAAAGACAGCCCTGGTCCCTGGAAGGACAGCCCTGGTTCCAGTCGCTCTCCCTGGAAGGACATCCTGCCTGCTCCCTGTTTGCTCCCTGGGGTAAAAATAGCCCTGCTTGTATGCTGCAGCCTGGCTTGTGCTAGACATCTTACAAGGGCTCAGTTTAAACAATGAGGGACCTCAGATCACAACCTGATGGCAAATAAAGGACAAACCTCAGCTGAGCTGGGCTGTATGTCCATTGGCAGTGTCCTGCCCTTGGAAGGCTGCTTGAGAGTGTAGGCATCAGGGACAGCACGGAATGGGGGTGGCTCATAGGTGGACGGTTGTCTCCACAGAAGGATGAAGTTCCTAGACCCAGACAGGTACTGAGGCTGTGGCTATCCCAGGGCTGTGTCTGGACTCAGCGCTGCTGTTACCCACAAGAAGGGCCTTGTCCCCAGGTCTCTGCTCCTGTATTTCAGAGCTGCTGAGTTTTAAGCCCTTGCAATTTCCCAGTGAAGGAAATACCTTGGCACCCTGATCTTTAGCACGTCTTTGAGTGCCTGGGGGAGTTCGTGGGATGGGGGGTACCTGGGGAAGAGGGCATCTGTCTGGGAAACGAAGGTGATTTTCTGCACTGTGTTGCTGTGGGCTCCCATAAACCCATTGTAAATTGTCTGAGGGTCCAGAGGCAGGAGTGAGGGAGAATGGCAGAATTCAGCCCTACCATCAGAAATGGCTCTTGCTTGGATATACTGCCAAGCATCCTCAGGCCTCGTCAGGGGTGGGAATAACCTGCTTTTCCTTCTCCACTTCTTCCTTTCCATTAGCATTGAGTTTCAGCAGTGTGCTGGCACTGTGAGCTTTGGCTGCTGCTGTCTGGGACTCTCCTGTGTCCATGTGAAGTCCTGCTAAGGCTGATCTGGAGGTGACTTACTGGCAGAGCATAAGGACATGGACCTAAGGTGACAGCAGAGATCTTGCTGGGTGAGGGCTGCCCTTGGTCAAGGTTTGTTCACCACAGATTGTTTTGTCCATTAATTGCTGGTGCATAACCAAAGCGCACTCAGCATCAGGTGTATCCCACACAAGTGACCTCAGGTGATGCTGATGGACCTGACACATCACACATTGAGCAGAGCCAGGCTGGTTCCTCTTGCCCCTGGTGATGCTGGTGCACTCTCTGGGTATGACTTCCTGGTCTAGGACTCCTCTTGGCTCTCCCACATCTTCTAGTGCTGAGGAGGGTGTCAAGGGCCACGCTGAAGCATGGGGACAGACTCCCAATCACCTCTGCCTCAGAGCAGTCCCTTGCTATTGTCAGACTGCCACTCTGGTGTCACTCCTGCAGAACTGCATGCCCCAGCTGTGTCAAGCTCTGGGGCACATGCCCCTCAGGGACAGGCTTAGGAGGAAGGAGCTGGTGATGCCAGGAGGGAGACACCAACTCGTGCTGCCAGTTGGACACCTCAGCACAGCCAGGACATGGTCCCAGCTCCCAGCACCGTGCCCCCACCCCATCCTGTGGCACTGCTCCAGCCATTCCTTACAGTGTAACTTTCAGGCTTTTAATTAAATGTCCATGAAACACTCATTTGAGACTCTTAATTTAAAGCGAGATCTAATTAAGTTCATGGGCCTTGGCCACATCTGTTTCATTTCTGAGTTAATGCCTGTGCTGGGCTGGTGGAGGTGCAGAGAGCAAGGCAGCCTCTGGCTCCTGGGACAATCTAGACAGTCCTAGCTGTGAGTGTGGCTGGTGGCCCAGTCAGAGGGTGGTGGCCCTGTGCAGGGCTGGTACTCACTTAACCTCCTTGCCAGGCTGGCTCTCACTCCAGGTCAGCTGAGCAGGAGGAAAATAGGGCTGAGTTGGGCCTCTGTCCCAGCTGGTCCTGCAGGGCTGGACCCACATCCAAGCACCACATCCCAGGGACAGGCTCTGCTCCACAGCAGTGTCCCTGTTTCCAGGGACTGGCTCAGCATGACATTGCCTCACCCTGCATTTGTCAATCTTGCAAGAACATTTTCCCCCACTTCAGAGTGGATATAAGGCCAAAGATTTGCTTTCTCATGGCTGGCCTCCCCAAGATCCCCAGCAATGACTCCCATGGCCATGGAATCTTAGAGGAGCTTCTCCAGCAGCATCTGCTCAGCTTGCTCAGAGTGCTCAGAGCACTCTGCCCAGCCCTCCAGTCCCAGGGTGTTCCTGATTATGATTTCACTGGGAAAAACATAGAGGGGCAGCCAGCCTCGACGTGCTCCCTACACCTGTGAGCCAAATGGCCACCAAGGGACAGCACTGGCACTTGGCAGAACCCCTTGCTGCTGGCTGCAGGGAGCAGGGAGCCAGTGCGTGGGATCTGGAGAGCAAAGCTGCTGCCAGGAACAGGCCAGGGCTGAATGAGGGAGAGAATTCCCTGCTTGAACTGATGCCGAGCCTGAGGCATGGGGGGAGAAGGCGGGGGAGGAGGGGGTGTCTGTCTCTCCCATTCTTCAGACCCACTGGGAAGGAGTTATGGGTGGCTCTGGTGAAGGTCACCAGGTGCTGGGGTCCAGATGGGCCCCTTGGCACGGTTACCCCATCCCTGCAGAGCTGGATGTGTCGGTGCCTGCACCACAAGGAACACGGGCTGTTTTTGAGGACTTGGCAGACCTGCAGTCTCCTGCTTTATAGCTGACTGTAAAGGGCCTCCTATAAACTGTGGGACAGTCTTGTGATTCTGTGATTGAAAACATGAATCATCTCACTAATTAAACAGAGTTACTCCATGCCAGGAAATCTGTCTCTTTTGTCAGGATCTTTGTTTTTGAATGGGCATAAATCTCAGGCAAAGCTAAAGATTGGCTCCTGGACCCTTTATTACCAAGCAGCAATTTATCCTGCAATTAACCTGGTACCAGAGAAGGAATAGAATTAAAAATAAACATTTTTTCTAAACCACATGGGTTAGTTTGAAAGACAGGTGTTTGCCAGGGAATGCAGGAGGGAGCCTTCCGTGGAATGGAGAATGCAAACCCCCTCTCTCTGACATATTATAATCCTGAAATTAAGTGGTTTGACAGAAATGACAGGTCAATAAACCAAAGCTCTCTTTTGCTGGCCTTCGTTAAATAGCAGTTTTTATTGGGAATAGGACACTTGCCGCTACCAATGCCGCTGTCCAAGTGATCGCGGGCAAGAAGAACAGAGTGCGCTCTTGCCATTTCTGACAAATTAGAAGTCCCCATCTCTTACCAGATTCTGCACAGACCAATTTTCGGCTTTCTCGTCTAGGGGGGCCTGTCTCTACTGGGGTCTTGTAGTGGTTATGGTGAAGATCGAGTCCAGCTCCAGCCGGGGTCC